>JAEBUP010000055.1:0-381703 GCA_023014405.1 Amanita molliuscula
CAGGAACACTGCCTGACATGGCATATGCCAGGTTCCAGGAACACTGCCTGACATGGCATATGTGAGGTTCCAGGAACACTGCTTGAGGATAACCATGGCATACACAAGGTTCCAGGAACACTGCCTACCATGGCATATGTGAGGTTCCAGGAACACTGCTTGAGGATAACCATGGCATACACAAGGTTCCAGGAACACTGCCTACCATGGCATATGTGAGGTTCCAGGAACACTGCTTGACATGGCATATGGGAGGTTCCAGGAACACTGCCTGGCATGGCATATGCAAGGTTCCAGGAACACTGCCTGAGGATGGCAGCAGACCATGGCATATGTGAGGTTCCAGGAACACTGCCTGTGGACAGTGGCAGATCATGGCATATGCAAGGTTCCAGGAACACTGCCTGACATGGCATATGTGAGGTTCCAGGAACACTGCCTGGCATGGCATATGCAAGGTTCCAGGAACACTGCCTAAGGATGGCAGCAGACCATGGCATATGTGAGGTTCCAGGAACACTGCTTGAGGATAGCGGCTGGTGAGTATGCTGGTCTGACCACTGACCTATCCCAGCTGGCCAGAAACCTTAACCCTAAATTAGGACATATCCCTTACCCTAGGACCTCTCACAACCTCAATCTTACATATGGGATGGTCTGTATGCCATGGTCTGCCACTGTCCACAGGCAGTGTTCCTGGAACCTCACATATGCCATGATCTGCCACTGTCCACAGGCAGTGTTCCTGGAACCTCATGTATGCTATGGTCTGCCACTGTCCACAGGCAGTGTTCCTGGAACCTCACATATGCCATGGTAGGCAGTGTTCCTGGAACCTCACATATGCCATGATCTGCCACTGTCCCATGGCATATGCAAGGTTGCAGGAACACTGCCTGGGGATGGTTGCAGACCATGGCATATGTGAGGTTCCAGGAACACTGCCTGAGGACAGTGGTGGACCATGGCATATGTGAGGTTCCAGGAACACTGCCTGTGGACAGTGGCAGACCATGGCATACATGAGGTTCCAGGAACACTGCCTGTGGACAGTGGCAGACCATGGCATACATGAGGTTCCAGGAACACTGCCTGTGGACAGTGGCAGATCATGGCATATGTGAGGTTCCAGGAACACTGCCTACCATGGCATATGTGAGGTTCCAGGAACACTGCCTACCATGGCATATGTGAGGTTCCAGGAACACTGCCTGTGGACAGTGGCAGATCATGGCATATGCGAGGTTCCAGGAACACTGCCTGACATGGCATATGTGAGGTTCCAGGAACACTGCCTGTGGACAGTGGCAGATCATGGTAAATGCGACGTTCCAGGAACACTGCCTGACATGGCATATGTGAGGTTCCAGGAACACTGCCTGTGGACAGTGGCAGACCATGGCATACATGAGGTTCCAGGAACACTGCCTGTGGACAGTGGCAGACCATGGCATACATGAGGTTCCAGGAACACTGCCTGTGGACAGTGGCAGATCATGGGCATATGCGAGGTTCCAGGAACACTGCCTACCATGGCATATGTGAGGTTCCAGGAACACTGCCTGTGGACAGTGGCAGACCATGGCAAATGCGAGGTTCCAGGAACACTGCCTACCATGGCATATGTGAGGTTCCAGGAACACTGCCTGTGGACAGTGGCAGATCATGGCATATGCGAGGTTCCAGGAACACTGCCTACCATGGCATATGTGAGGTTCCAGGAACACTGCCTGTGGACAGTGGCAGATCATGGCAAATGCGACGTTCCAGGAACACTGCCTGACATGGCATATGTGAGGTTCCAGGAACACTGCCTGTGGACAGTGGCAGACCATGGCATACATGAGGTTCCAGGAACACTGCCTGTGGACAGTGGCAGACCATGGCATACATGAGGTTCCAGGAACACTGCCTGTGGACAGTGGCAGATCATGGCATATGCGAGGTTCCAGGAACACTGCCTACCATGGCATATGTGAGGTTCCAGGAACACTGCCTGTGGACAGTGGCAGACCATGGCAAATGCGAGGTTCCAGGAACACTGCCTACCATGGCATATGTGAGGTTCCAGGAACACTGCCTGTGGACAGTGGCAGATCATGGCATATGCGAGGTTCCAGGAACACTGCCTACCATGGCATATGTGAGGTTCCAGGAACACTGCCTGTGGACAGTGGCAGATCATGGCAAATGCGACGTTCCAGGAACACTGCCTGACATGGCATATGTGAGGTTCCAGGAACACTGCCTGTGGACAGTGGCAGACCATGGCATACATGAGGTTCCAGGAACACTGCCTGTGGACAGTGGCAGACCATGGCATATGTGAGGTTCCAGGAACACTGCCTGTGGACAGTGGCAGATCATGGCATATGCGACATTCCAGGAACACTGCCTGACATGGCATATGTGAGGTTCCAGGAACACTGCCTGTGGACAGTGGCAGACCATGGCATACATGAGGTTCCAGGAACACTGCCTGTGGACAGTGGCAGACCATGGCATATGTGAGGTTCCAGGAACACTGCCTACCATGGCATATGTGAGGTTCCAGGAACACTGCCTGTGGACAGTGGCAGATCATGGCATATGCGAGGTTCCAGGAACACTGCCTGACATGGCATATGTGAGGTTCCAGGAACACTGCCTACCATGGCATATGTGAGGTTCCAGGAACACTGCCTGTGGACAGTGGCAGATCATGGTAAATGCGAGGTTCCAGGAACACTGCCTGACATGGCATATGTGAGGTTCCAGGAACACTGCCTGTGGACAGTGGCAGACCATGGCATACATGAGGTTCCAGGAACACTGCCTGTGGACAGTGGCAGACCATGGCATATGTGAGGTTCCAGGAACACTGCCTGTGGACAGTGGCAGACCATGGCATATGTGAGGTTCCAGGAACACTGCCTGTGGACAGTGGCAGATCATGGCATATCTGAGGTTCCAGGAACACTGCCTGTGGACAGTGGCAGATCATGGCATATGCGAGGTTCCAGGAACGCTGCCTGACATGGCATATGTGAGGTTCCAGGAACACTGCCTGTGGACAGTGGCAGATCATGGCATATCTGAGGTTCCAGGAACACTGCCTGTGGACAGTGGCAGATCATGGCATATCTGAGGTTCCAGGAACACTGCCTGGCATGGCATATGTGAGGTTCCAGGAACACTGCCTACCATGGCATATGTGAGGTTCCAGGAACACTGCCTGTGGACAGTGGCAGACCATGGCATACATGAGGTTCCAGGAACACTGCCTGTGGACAGTGGCAGATCATGGCATATCTGAGGTTCCAGGAACACTGCCTGTGGACAGTGGCAGATCATGGCATATCTGAGGTTCCAGGAACACTGCCTGACACTGGCTGCTGACCATCCCATACATGACATTCCAAGAACACTGCCTGACACTGGCTGCTGACCATCCCATACATGACATTCCAGGAACACTGCCTGACACTGGCTGCTGACCATCCCATACATGATGTTCCATGAACACTGCCTGACACTGGCTGTTGACCATCCCATACATGACATTCCATGAACACTGCCTGACACTGGTGGCTGACCACATACCCAAGGCCCTAGGAACACTGCCTGGCCACTGACAACTGACCTTCAGATTGTTACAAACTGATTGGTGGAACCTCATGTCAGGCAGTGTTCCTGGAACCTGGCATATGGGATGGTGGAACCTTGTGTCACCAGTGTTCCTGGAGCCTTGGGTATGTGGTCAGCTGCCAGTGTCAGGCAGTGCTCCTGGAACCTTGCTTATGGGATGGGATGGTCAACCAGTGTCAGGCAGTGTTCCTGGAACATCATGTATGGCATGGTCAGCTGCCAGTTTCAGGCAGTGTTCCTGGAATGTCATGTTTGGGATGGTCAGCAGCAAGTGTCAGGCAGTGTTCCTGGAACCTTGTGTATGGGATGGTCAGCAACCAGTGGCAGTGTTCCTGGAACCTTGTGTATGGGATGGTCAGCAACCAGTGGCAGTGTTCCTGGAACCTTGCATATGCCATGATCTGCCACTGTCCACAGGCAGTGTTCCTGGAACCTCACATATGCCATGGTCTGCCACCATCCCCAGGCAGTGTTCCTGCAACCTTGCATATGCCACATCAGACAGTGTTCCTGGAACCTCACATATGCCATGGTAGGCAGTGTTCCTGGAACCTCACATGTGCCATGGTAGGCAGTGTTCCTGGAACCTCACATGTGCCATGTCAGGCAGTGTTCCTGGAACCTTACATATGCCATGGTAGGCAGTGTTCCTGGAACCTCACATATGCCACAGTCTGCCACTGTCCACAGGCAGTGTTCCTAGAACCTCACATATGCCATGGTCTGCTGCCATCCTCAGGCAGTGTTCCTAGAACCTCATGTATGCCATGGTCCACCACTGTCCTCAGGCAGTGTTCCTGGAACCTCACATATGTCAGACAGTATTCCTGGAACCTCACATATGCCATGGCAGGCAGTGTTCCTGGAACCCTGCATATGCCATGTCAGACAGTGTTCCTGGAACATCACATATACCATGGTAGGCAGTGTTCCTGGAACCTTGCATATGCCATGGTAGGCAGTGTTCCTGGAACCTTGCATATGCCAAAGCCTTAATATGTGTGGAAACACTCTTCCAAGATCAAATCATCCATAACCATCATGATCCACCTATACCTGGACATTTCAGCATCTTTAGAATGAATGAACTAATTGCATTGAACATACTGGTGGTCTTCATTGTTGGATGATGTCAAAATTTCTGATTTCTGAAGTGCAGAACCAGTCCAGCAAGGGTCATGCTATGGATTACTAAGCACAAATAATGGAGATGTGAGATGTGACTGCTGTGGGTGGCAACAGCTGCACAGCATTAATGGTGTGACAAATAACACATACACAACATGAGACAAATCAAGTAAGTACTGCAAATGGAAACATATGAAAGGGGAATGTTTGACATGTGCATGGGAAGGTGTTGAACCTTCCTCTGGAAGAAGCTGATCTGTTTGTAACAATCTGAAGGTCAGTTGTCAGTGGCCAGGCAGTGTTCCTAGGGCATTGGGTATGTGGTCAGCCACCAGTGTCAGGCAGTGTTCCTGGAATGTCATGTATGGGATGGTCAGCAGCCAGTGTCAGGCAGTGTTCATGGAATGTCATGTATGGGATGGTCAGCAGCCAGTGTCAGGCAGTGTTCCTGGAATGTCATGTATGGGATGGTTAGCAGCCAGAGTCAGGCAGTGTTCCTGGAACCTTACATATCCCATGGTCTGCCACTGTCCACAGGCAGTGTTCCTGGAACCTCACATATCCCATGGTAGGCAGTGTTCCTGGAACCTCACATATGCCATGATCTGCCACTGTCCATGGGTGGTGTTCCTGGAACCTCACATATCCCATGGTAGGCAGTGTTCCTGGAACCTCACATGTGCCATGTCAGGCAGTGTTCCTGGAACCTCACATATGCCATGGTCTGCCACTGTCCACAGGCAGTGTTCCTGGAACCTCATGTATGCCATGGTCTGCCACTGTTGCCAGTGTCAGGCAGTGCTCCTGGAACCTTACTTATGGGATGGGATGGTCAGCCAGTGTCAGGCAGTGTTCCTGGAATGTCATGTATGGCATGGTCAGCAGCCAGTGTCAGGCAGTGTTCCTGGAACCTTGTGTATGGGATGGTCAGCAGCCAGTGGCAGTGTTCCTGGAACCTTGCATATGCCATCATCTGCCACTGTCCACAGGCAGTGTTCCTGGAACCTCACATATGCCATCATTTGCCACTGTCCACAGGCAGTGTTCCTGGAACCTCACATATGCCATGGTCTGCCACCATCCCCAGGCAGTGTTCCTGGAACCTTGCATATGCCACATCAGACAGTGTTCCTGGAACCTTACATATGCCATGGTCAGCCACTGTCCTCAGGCAGTGTTCCTAGAACCTCACATATGCCATGGTAGGCAGTGTTCCTGGAACCTCACATGTGCCATGTCAGGCAGTGTTCCTGGAACCTTACATATGCCATGGTAGGCAGTGTTCCTGGAACCTCACATATGCCATGGCAGGCAGTGTTCCTGGAACCTTGCATATGCCATGTCAGACAGTGTTCCTGGAACATCACATATACCATGGTAGGCAGTCTTCCTGGAACCTCACATATGCCATGTCAGACAGTGTTCCTGGAGCCTTGCATATGCCAAAGCCTTAATATGTGTGGAAACACTCTTCCAAGATCAAATCATCCATAACCATCATGATCCACCTATACCTGGACATTTCAGCATCTTTAGAATGAATGAACTAATTGCATTGAACATACTGGTGGTCTTCATTGTTGGCTGATGTCAAAATTTCTGATTTCTGAAGTGCAGAACCAGTCCAGCAAGGGTCATGCTATGGATTACTAAGCACAAACAATGGAGATGTGAGATGTGACTGCTGTGGGTGGCAACAGCTGCACAGCATTAATGGTGAGACAAATAATACATACACAACATGAGACAAATCAAGTAAGTACTGTAAATGGAAACATATGAAAGGGGAATGTTTGACATGTGCATGGGAAGGTGTTGAACCTTCCTCTGGAAGAAGCTGATCTGTTTGTAACAATCTGAAGGTCAGTTGTCAGTGGCCAGGCAGTGTTCCTAGGGCATTGGGTATGTGGTCAGCCACCAGTGTCAGGCAGTGTTCCTGGAATGTCATGTATGGGATGGTCAGCAGCCAGTGTCAGGCAGTGTTCCTGGAATGTCATGCATGGGATGGTCAGCAGCCAGTGTCAGGCAGTGTTCATGGAACATCATGTATGGGATGGTCAGCAGCCAGTGTCAGGCAGTGTTCCTGGAATGTCATGTATGGGATGGTCAGCAGCCAGTGTCAGGCAGTGTTCCTGGAACCTCACCTATGCCATGATCTGCCACTGTCCACAGGCAGTGTTCCTGGAACCTCATGTATGCTATGGTCTGCCACTGTCCACAGGCAGTGTTCCTGGAACCTCACATATGCCATGATCTGCCACTGTCCACAGGCAGTGTTCCTGGAACCTCACATATGCCATGTCAGGCAGTGTTCCTGGAACCTCACATATGCCATGGTCTGCCACTGTCCACAGGCAGTGTTCCTGGAACCTCATGTATGCCATGGTCTGCCACTGTCCACAGGCAGTGTTCCTGGAACCTCACATATGCCATGTCAGACAGTGTCCACAGGCAGTGTTCCTGGAACCTCATGTATGCCATGGTCTGCCACTGTCCACAGGCAGTGTTCCTGGAACCTCACATATGCCATGGTCTGCACTCCAACCCAACCCATCCCCAACCCAACCCTACCTCTCCCTACCTGTCATGGGCCCTCCCATGTTCAGTCCCTAGCTCAGTCCCTACAGTCCAGAAAAGCACCCACAACCCTAAAACCCTAAAACCGAACTGGCCAACTTACAGGCTGACCTACTCCCTTTGGCGCTGCAGGCGCGCTTACTCGCGGAGGCCAAGAGCCACGTCGTCGAGGTCAAGGAGAAGAAGAAGAGAGAGGTCAAGGCCGCCGCGGACACCATGGATGTAGACCGGACGGAAGGACCGTCTGGTAACATGGGCAAAATTATTGACCGCGCCGTTGCCAAAGCCGTCAAAAAACTTGAAAAAGTTCATTTGGTAAGTACCCAGCCCTCCGAAATTGGTTATATGACTGATTTCTTTGACTCTTTAGTCCAAGCCTCCTGCCGTAGCAGGCGCCGGATCGTCGGCACCTACTGGCAAGAAGCCGAAGAAGAAGGAGAAGAAGAAGGAGCACGCGAAAGCCGCCGCCAAGGCCAACCGAAAGAGGAAGGCCAAGAAGACACAGCCGTCAAACGCTATGCAGGTAGACGGGGAGAAGCGTGGCAAAGGCAAGGGGAAAGCGAGGGCCAAGTAAGGCCCTTTGTAAATAAATATTTGTACAACGTATCGCGCAGGGATTTTCAATCCCTTATGTCATCAATGAATTCGTTCTGTGTCTGCGCGTTGGGTGACGATGAGTCTGAATTTTACGAATTCGGCAAGACCCATGAGTTCCTCTGTGAAAAACACTTTAAGTGGAATAAGCCGAGTAGTTACCCAGATTGGTTCTGTGACATGAACCCTTTTACGGCCGCTGAGCTCGTGATAACGCGCACACCTCTAGAAGTACTGGAGGCTGCTAGGTTCCGTTATCACGTACACCTCTCCACAGGAGTCAGCGTCCCTCTTTCTGTACAAATTCACCTTAGCGCAGGCCTTAAACACCTGTTAGCTCCACAAGTCTGGGCGCACCGATATTTATCGGCAGCATATGATAAGTTCTGTATGAAACTTAGGTGGCGAATCAAATACCTCTTTGATTCAGGTGACAACATAGAGACTGACTATGACCCGGATTACGAAGTCGAACATGATACGCCCATGTTCCTCGATCGAACCAGCTATATTGAAGCGGGTTTACAGGCTGGCGAGAGACTTGTCTTAAATGCAATCTCCAAGCGTAGCTCTGATGTTAAAAATCTAGGCTATGACTTACTTGAACAGTCTGATGAGCGGGTGCGATCCTCTTTAGCACCCAGAATCCCGTATATACGCCGTTTTTTACTGTCACATAATTATATTGTTACAGGAACGGATAAAAACCTAGGTACCGCTGTATCCGAAAAGAGGTGGTACAACAGTCAATGTGAACGTTTACTGTCGAATCCTGAGGACTATAAGGAAATCGATATACTCCATGTAAACGGAATTCTTTCACTACAGTGCTTCCAGATGGAGGAACTGGCCAAGGCAGCTACGATGCTGAAGGGATCTTGGCCAGCAGCAGCACAACTACCGGATTTCTTCCGATCTTCGGTCACTAAACAAGGGGAAGCCCACCATATCCCGGCATTTCATGGAATACCCAAAATCCATAAAGTGCCTACAGCTATGAGGCCCATTATACCTTGCCATAGTGCCGTTCAGAATCCGGCAGCTAAATTTATGTCGAAAGTCCTCAAGCCGTTGGTGCAAAATTCACCAACAATTCTACAATCCTCTCGTCAGTTTTGTAGTGACCTTGAGAAGATTCGTTTTGCCAATCCCGAGCGTGTATGGCTTGTCTCAGGTGACGTCGTTGCTTTTTATCCCAACGTCCCACTTAAAGACGCGATTACAATTGTCAACCAACAACTGTATTCGTATTACTCTACACGAGGATATGGGGATGACCACCCGATTTGGGAGTTCTTTCGTGGAGCACTCGATTTTGGCAATATGAACTTAGTCTCACACTTTAATGGGCGATATTACCTGCAACAGAAAGGCCTAGCCATGGGAGTCAGCGACTCCCCTGATCTAGCCAATCTATATGCAGCATACTTTGAGGTCCAATTGGGCCAAGTCCTTAATAAACCGTGGTTGTTATACTACAAACGGTATATCGACGATTGTTTTGCTTTAGTGATAGCAGATTCAGAATATGAAGCGCTCACTTTAGTACGAGAGTCTATCTCGTTCGTCGGTTGTGAGATTAAATGGGAAGCGTTTTTGACGGCTTGTCCTTTTCTGGACGTACATGTATTCAAAGATCCCCGCGAGGCGGGTCGAATTCATTACAAGCCGTATCGGAAGGCGCGAAACCATCTTGAAAGAATCAGTTGGATTTCTCACCACCCTCTTGACGTTAAACGAGGGACTTTTATGGGTGAGATGTCTAGAATGGCCTCTCTTTGTAGCTCGCGCGAGTTATACAATGAAGCAGTATATGAGCTACAGGGCTTGTACGCTGCGAGAGGCTATCCGATGGCGTTGATCAGATCCTGGACCAAACAGAAAGTACTGGACATCTGGGATAAAAGATTAAATCCGCATACGGCCATAACGGCTGCGGATGGGGAGAAGGAGACATTTGTCGTCCTTAAATCTGAATTCAACCCCGTACTGAACTATTTCAATGCAAAAGAACTTAGTGATACCATTGTATCTTCGTGGCGTCAGTCTATGGAGCAATGGGCTGACGATAAGATTCCTGACTGCTATGGCAAAGGTCAGAATCTTGATAGGCTTAATCTACGTGAAGATGTGGAACGGGCGTCCTTGCTTTCCGATGAAGTCATTACTCGAAAGGGTTCTGGCCAAGGGGGTGAGGGAACTCTACCGCTTCCTGACGTAACAAAGCTGAACTCGTTGATGCGCGCGCGCTGGTTAGTTTCGCGAAAACGGACTCGCAATCTGTTTGACCTAGCTAACACCTGGAAACGCATGGTACTCACTAGTTTCGATAACAATATATTCACTGATCTATCTGCGTATAGACCTGACCTTGGCCACCCGGAATCTCCGGAATCCGGTCATGACCTTTACTGGGAAGAAGCTGTCCCAGAGGAGGAATCTAGCCTTGGCGTTAAGCGTCAAGCTCTGGATGAAGGCTCTTCATCTAGGAAAAGGCTCCGATCTAGTGCTGGTACCCCTACGGGGGCTGCTGCCAGTACATCCGGATCGGGGAATCCCCTTTCTGCTAGAGTTACGTCCGCGTGGGGTCGAAGAGGCATCTCTGATGTCACACTAGGCTCGTCAGCGCCGCCAGGTTTAATAACCAGATATACCCATAAGCTTGACCGCAAGGGTAAAGGACGCGCTACGTAAGTAGATTCGCCGGCGTCTTTGATCAGTTTGTTAACGAATGTCTTTTGTGAAATTTGTCGAAATTGCACAAATTCAAATATGAACTCATACTGTGAGTAACGGAGCACAGGACAGGGTGACAACAGTCTTCGGATGAGTCACGTATAGCATTCCCTAAACCCTAAACCCGTGAGTTATCCTCCATTAGCCGAATTACCCGGCCATATTTGAAAATGTATGCTAATAACATTTCTGTGGAAATTATAGTAAAACCCTAACGCCTTACATGTTGGGTCCCGTGACCGGTTGGCTAAGCCTCCTCGGCCACGCGACGCGCCTAGGCCAAGGCCTAGGCCCTGCTTTGTAAGCATTTATGGTTGTTATGTCAGTTCCAGAGTTGGAACATAACCAATTTGGAAATCATGGCGTGCCTATTGGCCGCTTATGTAATCAACTTTGGCCTTGAGTCACAGTCACCCTGGTCACGTCTCGTGGGAGTAATCCCTGACGTGAAAAAGAGGCGTGGGACTCACTTTCCTTATAATGTCGAAATACTAATAAGGGAAGCCCGCCGCCGACGCTGGGCGGGCTGACGTAACGTTACTGAACAAGATGTCTAGAGCCGCTGACTCAGCGGTCCATTGACATCATAGGTCTAGAAGGATCCAGGCCACGAACTTGGTCTATCCATGAATAGGTCAGTACCTGGCATTGTTCCCGATTCGGTAACTTCCACAGCAATTTCGCCAAATCCAGTAGAGCCGAGTTATCGGTTAGATTTCAAACTCAGCTCTGCAAGGTATATAAGTCGCATGAGAATACTGATGAGCTCTAGCGAAACTTGTCCCAGCACCACAACGTGGTGCAGCAAGTTTATTCTCTAGCCTCACCGCTGTCGCCAAGCCTCGCCGCCAACTTCGTCGGCGGCTCCGCCCACCCTAAAACCCTAAACTGCAGGAATTGATAAACCTGCTGCAGCACCTCCTCACCCACGATGATGCGGACCATCCCAATGTGCAAGATGGTTCCATTGTATACCCGTCCGTCCCAGCCAGACACGCTGCATCTCAGACCCGAAAAATCTTGGTTTATTATGAGTATCCGATGTCGACAGCGAGTTTGAAGTCAGCAATGAATGTTTGTGGAATCAAGCCTTTTGTACTGAATGGCGACATGAAAGTGAAGGAGCGCGACATTGCAGTGCAAGAGTTCATTCAAACTCAGGACACAGATCGTCGTGTGCTCTTGTTTTCATCAGTTGGCTCAGCTGGGCTTAACCTAGCTTGTGCAGATACGGTCATCCTTTATGTAAGTCAAAGCTTTCATATCATATCTCGATTTTCTGACATAACACAATGACACAAGGATACTGTGTGGTCCCAGCAATCTATTGTACAAATTGTGGGACGTGCGCATCGCTATGGCCAAAAGCAACTTGTGCACGTCTATCATTTGTTGGCTGTTGGCACGACAGATGTTATAATGTCCTCACTTGCAAAGGACAAAAATGAGATGTTGCAAGCTTTGGTGACAAGAACCGGCAAAATATGTCCCAGTACAGTGGATCCAAATTGTCGCTCAGACGCCTGACTTACCTTCAACCCAACCCAGATCTTGATGACATGTTTAAGGGAAATGAAGATGAAGAGGAGAATACAGAGACTGCTTCAGCAGAAAGCAGCAAGAAGGGAAAGGGGAAAGGGAAAGGAAGAGGAAAGAAGGGTAAGTGGTGGCGATTCTCATTATTCACACTTGGCTGACTGCCTTTCTGCTAGAAACAGGCAAGGAAGTCAAGAACCGTAGGCGGAAGACTACAACAGACAATGAGCCCAGTGAAATGGCTGAGACCGACGCTCATTTGCAGAACCAAATGCCCAGCCATCCAGTACAGCTGGGCAGAAACGTAGATAGCCATGGGACACCTAGCCGGCCGGCTGAGCCAGACACATTTGGTGCCTCTTCATCGGACATACAACAACCTTCAAGCCATGTGACAACGCCACCACCAAGCAGAAGGTCTTCAATATCTGATGACATTCACATGCACTCGCCAACTCAAACCAACTGTGAATCAGTTGACAGCTGGGAAAACAATAGCCATTCACAGTCGCAGATCCAGGGCAGCTCCGATGCAGAGAGCATGTCAAATAAACGTGGGCCCCCATCATCTTCGTCATCTCCACCACCACAAAAGCATTCTCGACGTGGTTCTTTGCCTTCATTTGATGACTATGATGAAGAGGAAAACCCCCAGACGCAACGGATCGACCTATCCACAGTTGTCAAGGCTCAGAATATTCGCTACACATATGGCAAGAAGGGCAGCGCTCGTCATTAAGTGTCACATCATGATATACCACAATTAGTTTACAATGTATGAGCAAGTTGAATTTTAATCTGAATTCATGCGTGAATTGTTGTTTTCACTCGTCTATTCCATTCTTCGGCACTAGGTACAGGCATCGCAGCTACTGCGCCTTGTAACCTTCGACTGCCTTTTCAGGTGAGAATGTCCATGCCACGGACAATGACCCCTTGTCAATATCACAGATATTTAGTCATGCTAGTGCACAGCAGTCAAGATGTGGAATTACGAACTGCTGGAAACCACTTAGCTTCGTGCATTCGGCGTTGTCCGGCCAGGCCGGCCAGTGACTCGTATCCATGATGTCCACACTCATATGCCCAGTGAAAGTCTGGACACCTAAACTGGCCCAACATCACTGGCACCAACCGGCATCCTCCGTTGCCACTGTCAAGTGCCAAATCTCAGACTGACAAGTCAGATGATGAGGATGATATGATCAAAGTGCCCTGACGAGGGCCTGAATAATCGGACGAGGCAGAACCACAGGTGGACATCCATTTGGGACCGGATTAGTATATTAGTGCACAAAGACAGGTGTGTCCGGCTAGGCCGGACAAGTTGAGTAGGTAGGTCAGCTACATAAAGTCTGTGTCCTAGCCGGATGCACTGTCCTTTCCTGCTGATGTTGACATGCTGCTAATATTTGTCTCTCCACTTTCTGTCCAGCCTAGCCGGATGCACAGTCTTTGCCTGCTAATGGTGACGTTAAGTATCTCACCTTGGACATGTTTTTCCCCCCTAAATTGATGAATTAATGGTCTAGCTGTCCACAACACACCTTAAAATGTTTAAAACAAGTCATGCATGAGCATCCAGCTAGGCTGGACAAGTGTCTGAGGAATGTAAGTGGGAGGCTTGATTATCCGGTGATATGCTGTTGCTGTTGTTGGTGCCGAGGTTAGGCTGTTCAAAAGGTGGACAGAGGGCACAGAGGGTGGTGGAAGGCAGACAAAGCAAGTGATATGGGTTTTACACGACATGATGGTTGTTGTTCATTGGGACTATTTTATAATGGTCTGGCGAGGTGCGTACACAGGCCGTCCATGCATTACACAGCCATGGTCATGCATATATCATATATCACAATTGTCATTGTGCACACCCAAATTCTTTTTCCTTTATTTTTGTCCAATACAGACCATCATAGATTACTGTCCGGCTTGCATAGGCATCGACCGTGGGATAATGTTGAAACTCCGCTTGTTTGGACTCAACTACGTGCAGCCAAACACACAGCTGCTTGCCTTCGGTCCACCACCTCCCAATGCCTGAGCGCTGCAGGAATGCATGTGCTCGGCCAAACGAGGATCGCGTGGTCCCCTGGCCAAGTAGCTTACAAAGTAGGTAGCTTAGATAGTCATGAACATCCATGAACCCAGGAGGGGTCATGCACGATTTTTTTTTTAACGTCGCATACATTGACAGCATTTAAGCAATCAACTGATTTTGAGCATGAATCACCTTCCTACCTGGCATTTCCATGTCTACTCTAAGTAGTTTACAAAGTAGGCAGCTTAGATAGTCATGAACATCCATGAACCCAGGAGGGGCCATGCACAATTGTTTTCAATGTCACAGACGTTGATAGCATTTAGCAATCAACTGATTTTGAGCACGAATCCCTTCCTTGTTATGGAAATTGCAGTATCCATTCTTGCTTTTGCCGACTTTTATAAATACAATGTGCTTCTCCACATCTCCGGCTGATCTTCCGGCTGATCCATCTGCTGATTATCTCACTGATCCTGATTTTGTTCCTATATAAATAGATATCCTCCTGTATATAATGGCCTAGCAAGTGGCAATATCAACTCCATCCCCCTTCCCCCATATCTCCTTACCATGGACTGTGGCACACATGGTGACTTTATCGATCTCTCTGTGGCTCAATGGGTACAACGGCATCAGAACATTATGGCCAGAGTTCCTGTTGCTCATGAACCACTGCCAGCATTTCAAGCAGCAGAGTGGGCGCTCACAGGCTATGACAGTGTGGCCAATGAACAAGCAAGGATTGAAGCACTCCATAATCGGGCAAAGAATGACACTCCGCTGCCATACATACGACGGGACTATGACTCAGTGATTGGCTTTAGTTCAACAATCACAGTCAAATCTGCCATTTTTGTGTATCCTAGACCTTCTGCTTCACGTGCACTCACAGCACGGGTTAAGGTCAAGACAACTTTCAGAATCAATGGCCAGGTGATTTGTCTTATAATTCTTACTCACAACCAATCAATTGTTCACATTTACAAATTGTAGGATGTCATGTTGGACCCATCTACAGTCCCAAATACTCTGCTTGCACGTGTAGATGAGCGTCATCAAATCCGCGTGTTTTTCCCAGGTCTAAAGAACACAGAACGAACTAGCTCTGCCTTGACGCCTGAGGAATCGGCGACTTTCTACAATACTGGAATCCGTCCAGCCATTCAGAGGGTTGCTCCCACCACAGTTCATGACTGGCCCCCTTCTTACGTTTCAGAAACATTCCGTGCATCAAATCCACGAGGGGGCTTTACAGAGACTACTCATGTTGTTTCGGCTGATGACATATATTGGTTTGCAAATGCTGCTAAAGGAAAATATGAATACTGTTGGCTGGGGGGAAAACATTGTCTTTGGCACAGAGATACGTGGGATCAAAAATGCAACGGAACACCCACTACACTCAGCTGATGGGAGCGAAGAAGCTTTGAACAATATTTTAAGCAAGTTTATATACCCTGATCAGGAATTAGATGGCGACTGGTTCATTGATGTGGCCATAGAACTTATAATCAAGGGTAGGGCTGTTGTATGGAGGGCAGACTGCTATACACCCATCATGCGCGAAATATTGCAGCTTCCAGATGAGCAAATCGATAGAATTTCCAGAAGGAGAAACCACTTTGAGCAGGATATTTCGCAGCATCTTACAGACGTGGCAGGCTTCCGGGCTCATTTTTCCAAGGCAGCAGGACCATTTGAAGTGGCATATATGCAGGCATATACAACAGACAAATCCGTCACATATCACCCAGACGGCCACCATTTTGCAAAATTTTTGACTGCCAGGAATGCAATGGACAGACGAGCAGGAACTCCATCTTACACACAGCGCCTCCTTGCAGTTTATGAGGAGGCACGCGAGAAAAATGATGTTGCTGCTCGGCTGGAGGTTCGTGTCCCCATTGCAAACGCAACTGAAGTGCTTTGCCGCTTTCCAATAAACTTGTTTCGGAATACAGTTCTCGTCTTTCCACGAGAACTATGGTGGTATGTGGGCATGCTACTGTAATGATACACTCATTAAACAATGACAGGAATGTCAGGATTATCCGACTTGAAGCAGCACAAATCATCCTCTGTCACCTTAATTCCCTCGCTCCTGCTGTTCGCAGCAGTCCAAGTACACTCAATACCTATGCAGCCCTCATTTGGCTCATCAATGGTCTTCATAATCGGCCTCCTTCTGACCAATCAGGCCGTGCTGTAGCACGAATGGCCCTTCCACTTACATATGATTTGGACCACGATGCCAGGCTTCTATTTGGGTTTGAGGAGGATGAGGAGGATGAAGAGGAAGGCACACCTTTCTGTCCTGGAGGAATGATGTTCCTGAGGAGGATGACCTTCCCTCCAATGTCAAATTGTGCACGTCTCATGGCACAGCCAAATCGCCACTTGCCTGAAGTAGCCTTCAAGCATATCTTTGCAAAATCACTGCAAGATTTGCGACGTGAGATTGATCCCATTTTCAGGATCAAGACTAAGCCAACACGGCCTCCAAAACGATTTGTAATTCCACGCAAAATGTCTAGGGTACGTGCTCCTGCTGAGGACGAAGTGATACCAGAGTCCTTTGCAATGTTGGATGATATACCTATCGTCCAACCAAGGCAGGTTGAATGGGGTCCAGATGTGGAGCAGATGCACGCACCGTTGTCTGATGATGAAGACACTAATGTTGCTCAGAAGGCACTGGAGATTTGGAAGCAATTTGCTTCTGATGTCATTCAGAAGATTGGCAACCCCATGGGCACATCTGCACTTGCACAAGAAGACAGTTACTGTCACTTGCATCCCTCTGATCGTGTGGACATTACAGTGGAAAACCTGCAGGATCCAAATTTGGCAAAAATCTTTCGAGTCGTCTTTCTCAAGCGTGTCGATGATGAAGGTTGGACATTAGCTTTTGACAACCTCTTTCCCCCACCGACACATGTGCTGCCACATTCTCATCAGCAATACACCCTGGATGCGCTATTATAATGATTGGACAGAGCTTATGCATTCCATTCATCCAAATAACATTAGAGCTGTGCGCAGGGCTGTCAAGGATGAATTCAACAAGTTGGCATGGGCACCTGCAGCCCAAGCAGATCGTGTATGGATTTACAAAGCTGCTGATGACCTAAAAGGCTTCCCAGTTGGTGCAGCAGTAACTCATGCTCCTCGAGTGGTTTGGAATCCCAAGCGGAAAGATACACATCCACAATTTGTGCCTCTTAATGTGTTGGAAAGGCAGGAAGAAGAGGAAGAAAGCTCAGATGGGGATGGCAATGGGGACTGAATGCAGATACCAGACATGACTTTTAAAATACCATTGCCCATCTCTTCCATGTTTGTCCAGCTTGGCTGGATGCCCTATGTCTCCTCAGTCACATACCTGAATTGATGAAGGAATGTTGTTGCCGCCTAAAACCCACCTTGAGATGTTAAAAGAATGTTGTGAATAAGAATTGCTGTTCCATTTCCAGCCAAGTTGAATGGACACAAAGATTTTGAAAATGGAATCCCTAGCTGCACTTACTTATATCCGGCTAGGCCGGACAAGTTGAATGGAAACAGACTTTGAAACTAGCTTCACTTAACTTGTTGCCTAGGCATTTGGCACCAGATTAGTATATTAGTGCACAAAGACAGCGCATCCGGCTAGGCCGGACAAGTTGAGTGGGTTGGTCAGCTATGCATTTCATTTTCAAAGTCTGTGTGTCTATTCAACTTGTCTGGTGTAGCCGGCTGCACCTGTCTTTGTGTACCAATATACTGACCTGGTACCAAATGTGGATTTTCAGGCAAAGATAGTGCATGCAGCTTGGACAGACAAGTTGAATAGACACATAGACTTTGAAAATGAAATACATAGCTGACCAACCTACTCAACCTGTCCGGCCTAGCCGGATGCACTGTCTTTGTGCACTAATTAGTGATGTCAATGGCTATAGCCAGTTTTTTTAAACAATCACTATATCTAATCGTAGAAATTGCCTAAAACTCTGAGATAATTTGAGCAGATAGTTCAACCAAAAGGACAATGGATCCTCTGCCAACACTAAGCAATCCACAAAGCTGGCTAGCCTAATGATGATATGCCTACTAATCTGGAACCAGATTAGCACACAAGACAGTGCGTCCGGCTGGGCCGGACAAGTAGAATGGATACAATGATGCTCATGCACAACCTTTTTTAAAACATTTTAAGGTGCATTGTGGGCAGCCAGTAATTCATCAATGTAGGGCCAAAAACATGTCTGAGGCAAGATACTTAATGTCACCATTAGCAGGTAAAGACTGTGCATCCGGCTAGGCCGGACAGAGAGTGGAGAGAAGAATAGTGGCATGTCAACATCAGCAGGAAAGGACAGTGCATCCAGCTGGGGCACAGACCTACCCACTCAACTTGTCTGGCATAGCTGGACGCATCTGTCTTTGTATAGTAATCTGGTGCCAAATGTGGATTTGCAGGCAAAGACAGTGCCTCTGGCTTGGCCAGACAGGTTGAATAGACACACAGACTTTGAAAATGAAATATGCAGCTGACCTACTACTCAACTTGTCCAGCCTAGCCAGATGCACCTGTCTTTGCGCACTAATATACTAATCTGGTGCCAAATGGATCTGACTAGGCCAGACAAGTTGAATGGAAACAGACTTTGAAACTAGCTTCACTTACTTAACTTGTCTGGCATAGGCATTTGGCACCAGATTAGTATATTAGTGCACAAAGACAGTGCATCTGACTAGGCTGGACAAGTTGAGTAGGTGGGTCAGCTACATATTTCATTTTCAAAGTCTGTGTGTCTATTCAACTTGTCTGGCCTAGCCAGCTGCACCTGTCTTTGTGTACCAATATACTAATCTGGTGCCAAATGTGGATTTGCAGGCAAAGGCAGTGCATCCAGCTAAGCCAGATAAGTTAAATAGACACACAGACTTTGAAAATGAAATACATAGCTGACTGACCTACTCAACTTGTCCGGCCTAGCCGGATGCGCCTGTCTTATTTTCACAGAGCCCTTGTGTCCATTCAACTTGTCTGGCTTAGCCAGATGCACTGTCTTTGTGAACTAATATATTAATCTGGTGCCAAATCCCTAGGCCAGACAAGTTAAGTAAGTGAAGCTAGTTTCAAAGCCTGTTTCCATTCAACTACTTGTCTGGCATAGCTGGATGCACCATCTTAGACAGCTAATGTTGATATATGACTAAATCATTGCATCCACCCTTTGTCCGGCCTAGCCGGATGCACTGTCTTTGCTGGCTAATTGGGCATATGGCACAAGATTAGTAGGCATGCCCCAAGATTAGCAGGTAAATGTTACCATTAGCATGCAAAGACAATGTATCTGGCCAATGGGGTGCAGGAGAGAGACATGGTGGTGGACATATTTGATCCATCCATCTACTATGTCTTGGAATGCATCCAGCTAGGCTGGACAAGTAGACTGGACAGGTTCTGACACTCTCAAATGAATATTCTACCCCCTTGCCTTCAGTCCCAAAGATGGTGCATCTGGCTAGGCTGGATATGAATGTTTGACTATGTGTCATGAGTTGTGTCTCAGGACTAACTGTGTGATGCCAAGTCTTATCCTCAGATATCTGCCCTTGTGGTTCCAATATCAGGTGAACCCCAATTAGCTGGCAAAGACAGTGTATCTGGCTAGGCCACACAAGTAGAGTTGATGCTCATATGTACATGACTTGCTTTTTAACATCTGAAGGTCAGTTGTGGGCAGCAGTCATCTAGCCAGGCTGGGTAAGGTGGTGGTCACATTTAGGTATTGTATTTCAGTCTCGATTATCTGATTTAACCTTGTAAGCTATTGATTACTATTATCTAAATGTGATTTACTTAAGCACACAACATTTTAAATCTAGTTTGAGTAAAGGTGTGCAAGGCATCCATCCAGGCCAGATTGACTGGTATGGATCATGTCCAAATACTGGATAGAGTCTGTACCATGTACATTGAGCACTTCAGCACCCATGTCATGACTCTGTATGCATGCTCTGGGTGTGTCCAGGATGACTACACCCTTCAATTGCTCCAACAACATCCAACATCCATGCCATGGCTCTGTAGGCATGATTTGGCTATAATGGTGTGAGGCTGGGTGAGTATGCTGGTCTGAGCACTCACCCTTGCCAGCTAGCCAGAATGCTTAACCCTAAATTAGGAGATAGGCCTTTTTTGCAACCCTGGGACAACCCTAGGAACTCTTATCAACATTGAATGACACATCAACATATATACATTTGCCAGCAATCCACTACCACTGCTCCTCGACTTAGCACAACAAATAAGAAATAAAAAATGCACTGGGGGTTGGGCTTGTGCTGCAAGTGGGGCAGCAACCAACACCTCCCCACATTGTCAAGATCACTTACCCATCTCTGATCAACAATGAGCATCTCTACCTGCATGAACAATAAGACAGGAGTGCAAACACTGACTCTGACGATTCCCTTCCCTCAAAGTTCGCACTCTCGCTCGTCGTCAGCCAGTTCCGCCTATGGTAATGATCTGATTAAGATATCAGCCAGCCCATTCTCACCCACCAATGCGGAAAACATACGGGGCCAGCGTCTCCTTGACTTATACCCCCTGCGAATCGTCTTCGCTAACTTCGATCACCCACCTCGCTGCCCCACTGACATGTTTATGGTGTAGTTTCACCCCTTTACGCAGCGCGTGGACGCTTGGTGGCAGAGCCCCGACGTCCACCTCTTCGCCTCTGACGGGTCTCTCAGGCGTGGCCTTGCAGTTGCAGGTTTCATTGGTCCCAATGTTTCTCACGCACGACGTGTCCCGGCCTCTTCTTCCTACAAATCTGAAACCCAGGCCATGGAAATGGTCGCCCGCCACCTGCTGGAACATGACCTTATGGGCCACGTCGTACTTCTCGTCGACAATGCTGCAGCGGCAAAAGGAGCTTTTCTTACAGACGCCAGGGATGGCCAGCATATTGCCATCCGGTTCTCACATTACCTTCGCCAGTGGATCGAAGGCCACGCCTCACGCCGCTTGACAATCTCTTGGTGTCCCAGTCACATGGACATTCCAGAGAACAAAGCCGCCGATTCATTGGTTTCCAACTATGACGGCCCTGACATCCTCCCATTCCAAACACGCCTGAAAGCTGTGTCCGAATTCCGCCGAACGGCCTCCTCACATTGGCGCGTTGCATGGTTATCACACAAATATCGTGGGCACAACCTCCTGCCATTCAAAGCCTCACGACGTGCGGCCACTCCTTCCATTGGTGCAGGCCGCAAGCGGTTTATCACAGCTTGTGACAACGCGCCGGGTCTTTTCTCTCGCTTTGCCTGCATCGCCACGGGACACATGCCCTCTGCCGACTTTCGTCGGCGTTTCTTCCTGGACTCGCCTATGGCCTGTTTAGCGTGCGTCCATGGTCCCCCTCTGACTCGCGAACATATCATGTGCCAATGCACTAGGTATAAAATTTTTTTCTCTTCCTTTTTCTCCTTTTCGCGTCAGCGAAACAACCACTTATGGCTTGTAGCCTTTCTTAAGGCCAATCCCTCTGCCGCTACGTTTGGTGACATTGACCCTGGGTTCCCGCACCTGTCACACTATTGCAGCAAGCCGCGTTTCACCGCCTCTTCGTTGACTAGGGTGCCGTTCTCTTTCGTTATCCCCTTCTGCCTAAAGGTCCCTCTGGACCGTATACATGCGGGCCGTTTGGCACCGTTGTTACGCTTTGGTCTTAGTTTACTATGTCCGATTACTTTTACTCAATACAACTGTGTTTATATGCAAAAAAAAAAAAAAAAGATATCAGCCAGCCCGGGAACATCGTTACGACCGTCCATTGATGTCCATCATCGTATGCTGCCACTCCCATCGAGCACTTCAGAAAGCCTCTTTAACATGAACGACATCCCCGGCGACAACCACGGCGGCGAGATATGCCAGTCTCTCGTTTGACGTGATCTCTCTCTACGCGCGCGACGGTTCCTTCACCTCCGAGGGACCAACGGTGATGGAGAGGGATATAGAGAACGCACTTCATCGAAATAGCCATGATCATAAGCACAATTGTTTGGTGCTTCATATTCGTCAATCAGCACTATAACTTTCTTAAGGAATTTCTTAGCAAGAAAGTAGGACAATTTGTACAAGCTCCTCTTCAAGTCGGCCACCGTAGCTGTCTTGTTACGAATAGATTCAAAATAACTTCTTTCCGGGAGCTTAAGAGATTGCATGAGGCAATCTTCCCACTCCGCATAGAGGAGGGAAACTAAGTCTCTGAAGTCCGAAAGCATTTCCTCCCAAGACAAGCCGCCGAGATTCTGCTACGCGTAAACGAGTTGTCTGAAAAGTTTGGAGGGAAGGTGCACGAACTTTGAAATCACAGAAAATAACCGGATAGTTTCCCATGTGCTCCATGCATATATCCTGTCTAGATGCGATATACAGGCCTGCAAAAAGCAGACGCGGTTCGGGATCATTATTGCGAGGGACTGGGATGGAGAAAAAAGAACTGGTCCAAAAGCTTTAGTACAGAGAGTGGATATAAGCCAACGTAATTACTTGAGCATTTGCAACATGGTGGACTTCCCACAACGTCTGGGTCGAAGAACAAGATCAACAAGGCCCATCAGGTGGCGACGGACGATGATGTTTTCGATAAGCTTCGTTTTGTCAACAAGATAGGGACCCAGTTGCCTTCGCAGCTCAGGGAAGAAGCTAGGACTCATAGCGGTCAGGACACCAGTGCTGTAATCCATGGGATGCAGGAACTGGGCACGGGTTTGCCCTGTTGTAAAAGGTCCGCCCAGCAGATTCCGAGACTGCTGTTATAGCCGGTTAACGCTACTTAGAAAATCCGGTTTTCGTGCTCGTCGCAGACATCCATGGCTCCTCGAACCCCGGCCTGAACCCATTCCACAGGACACGTCACCCACATGGCTGAACGGCATGCCCGTCACCATTAGCGAAGAGCCCAACTCCCATGGACCCATCCCCAAGACCCGCGACCCAAAGCCGTCCCCGGGCCCAGCGCCTCTCCCCCTTCGCTCCCTCAAATTCACAAATCACCCTCCCACGTCCCTGCCATCGGTTTTTCGGACGGCACTGTCCTGCTGTACAGACTCGGACACCCCGATCAATCCCCCGCATCCTCTTTCTCGCCCACCGCTCTGCCCAAATCCGCACGGTGCACGGGCCAGGCACAGGAGGTGCTGCCAGCAGTGAACCCGTTACTGGCCTTGGCTTCAAACAGCCCTCGGGCGATTCTCCCAATGCTTTCCTCTTCATCTTCACCACTGGTGCTCCTGCGTCGATCGTCGACAAGATTGGCACAGGATTAGGGTGGGCAAGGATGAATTGGAAAGCGAGAGACATGGCCATCGCGAGGCCCGAAGCCGTTTATCTTTGCGGGACAGAGGGAAGAGGAGCATGTTACGCCTACGACGGTACGTATGTGTCTTGCTCCCCTGTTTTATGACACAGCGCCTAACGATACGCAGGCCACAAATCTCCAATACATACTCACCGCCACTACATCATCATCTTCTCTCCTTCATTCACACCCACAGCAAACTCTGCCTCTGCCACAGTCCGGCACTACGTCGCCTCCAATATTGCAGACCTACCCAAGGATGTCACCAAGGTCGTCATTCTCGACCTAGAAAATAAATACGTCGCATACACAGGCACGTTCCCACACGGTGTCCGGGACGTCGCTCGCAATGGGGCCGAGTTTACATCCTGACGAACGATGGGCAGTTCTTCAAAAAATCGACGCAAGAGACACTGGATATTATCTACCGCAAGTCACTCTACTTAGACCCAAACCTCGATGAGAGTACGGTTGCAGAGTTCCACAGACAGTATGGCGATGACCTGTACGCCAGGGCCTATGATGGCGCAATGCACAGTACTTGCACACAATCGGACACGTCTAGGCAACCTACGTCATACGGCGGTTCCTCGATTCGCAGAGGATAAACAATCTAGTGATGTACCTCAAGGAGCTGCACACGCTAGGGAGAGCTAACGCAGACCATACGACATTGCTGCTGAATACATATGCCAAGCTAAATGATGTAGCACGGCTGGATGGGTTTATCAAGCTTGACAGGAGAGCTCCTGTTCGACTTGGAAACGGCAATCAGGGTGTGCAGGCAGGCCGGCTACTTTGATAAAGGCCTCCTACCTTGCCAAGAAGTATGATCGCCACGAGGACTATTTGAGCATCCAGATTGAGGATGCGCGGAATTATGGGGAGGCGTTGACGTATTTGAGGATCTTGGGATCCGACGCGGTGCGTGAGTGTTTTGGGGCGGTCAGTCTAGAGAGCTGACAGGCGGAACAGACAGAAAGCAATTTGGCTCGCTACGGCCGGGCACTGCTCGATAATCTGCTGGCAGAGACGACAGAGCTGTTGATCGACCTATGCATGATGACGGGGACTTGTTTCGATTCTCCCACCTCGGCCGCGGCAGGGGCGGGAGCGACAGGAGGGGTTCCTGGAGATAACAGCTACAAGATTCCTGTGACGGCGTCATACCTTTAGTATTTTGGCCTGTCCTCTGGCCCTGGCTCTGGAACGGAGACTATAGACAGCAGCATCCGATCCGGCATCGCCTTCGACTACTAGGACGGCACGACAGTCATTGCAAGTCCTGCACGAGCTCGTCGATCAGAATTGGTCTATGATCCCAGCACTGTTTCACAGTCTCGGCCTGGGACGCCATCGACAGTCGGTTCTGTCTCTCGCAGCGGGAAACTGCCAGTACCTGTTGCTTCTCATGCTCGGGCGGCGACGATGGGACACCAGTCGAACCTTTATGCTCGCGTCTTCCCATGCTTGTGGCTCAAGCGTGCGTCGAATCGTCGAAATGCTGAATAGACCATAACAATAAGTGAGAGTCCGAATTTTCCTGATATATGAAACTAATAGATGGCAGGGTGTGAGAAAGCCGACTCCTATTTAGATTCTAGAACTTTATACTGGTTCAATTCACAAATCAAAATCCCTATCAGCACTGCATGAATAAGCTGACCAATAGGAGGGATGTTGATACCGAAGCGACGATTTTATCTGATAAAGTGTATGCTATACGTACGATGTGCTAATCATGTACCATGCATATCTATCGAATGCCTCCATCTAATCAACGTCCATTTCGCTCGGTCTATCTGCTCCCTTGTCCTCATCATTGTCCTTATCCTCAGTCTTTTCCTTGCCCTCAGCCTGCTCCTTGGGCGTATCCGTACCACGGCCGGCACCCGAGGGGGGAACAGGGGGCTTGGGCTTGGGCCGCGACATAATCGGCGTAGCAAAATGCACCACCTCGTCCCTCTTCTTCGCCGTCTCCACCGCCGTCAACACGGGATCAACATTCTTAGGCTTCTCCACCTGCCTGGCCACGGTATCCTCCAGCCACTTTTGGATATTGGCCACTTTTTCAACGAGGCGCTGCTTGTCTGCCGCATCGATATGTGCATACTTTTCGTCAGCAGAGGTCGCCTGCGTGAAGTATGTGTTGAGAGTCTCCCTCAGCGCGGCGGCCGACTTAAGCCTGCCCTCTGCCTCGCGGTAGCGAACCGTGATTGGGTCACCGAGGTCTTGAGCGCGTCCAGAAGCGTGACATACGCTGACTTGGGTGCGTCCTCGCCTTCCTCGCTGTACAACCACTCCTCGGCCTCTGCCAACGCGGCCAGCAGCGCTTCCTTTTCGGCCGTCTGGACGTAGGATGCGTACCGATCGTTGAGCTTGCCCCGCATATCATACACGTACTCTTCAAGGGCATTCTTCCTATCCTCCGTGTCCTGCACGAGTTTGTCGCTCGCATGCATCTGGTTCTCGAGCTCCCGCAAGCTGTCGAGCGTCGACTTGTCGACAGAGCGATAAGATGAATGGAATACAATGTCTTTCTTCCACACGACCCTTTTCTTTTGTGGAGGTGCTGGTTGAGCGTCCTGGGCAGGCTCAGACCCATCCGGGTTGGCCGTCTCGGAAGCAGCTCCCGGTTCGACGTCCATGGCCGCTGGCTCCTCCTCCTCATTCTCCTCGACATATGCGCTCTCAAAGGACAGCACACCGTGAGTATTCAGCCTCGTCTTGACCTTGATGACAGTCGGATCTCCTTTTGGGTTGACGGGCACCTCGATCGCAGCAAACTTGGCCACTGCAGTGTCCCCGCCGACGGCAGCAGCTCGCCCGGTTCTGCGTACACGGCATCGACCTCGAAGGGACCTCTCCTGTAGAAGGAGAGCACCTTGGTAGACGGGATGGCGTTGCCCTTGGGGAATACGAGTAGCTCCGTCTCGTCGTCTGAGTCTGAGTGAATAGGCGCCCACTGGACCTTGATAGGGTACAGTGCTACATAGGCTACATCGTGCACGTGGAACTCGCGAACTCTGAATACGGGAGACAACATGGCGCATGAAAAGGTGGCGCCTGAGAATGCTTGTTGGATGTTGGCTCGGATGGCGGGAACACGTGTCGTGCCGCCGACAAGTTCGATGGCCTCGATTTGGTCGGGGGAGAGCTGCGAGTCGGCGAGTGGACGCTGGATGACGCGTTGTATGCGTGCGAGGACGGGGGAAATGAGGGACTCGAGCTGTTCGCGGGTGAGTCTAGAACTAGCATCAATGACGTTCATGATAGATTCAACGGCAAGGGGAGCCTCTGTGTTTGCGGACAAAACTTTTTTAAGCTTTTCACAGCCTGCAGCGAGGCGGAAGGTGGCTTTGGGACTGGAGAGGACGTCGATCTTGTACTTGGACTTGAATTCTTCAACAATGTGTTTGAGGAGGGCATAGTCAATGTCACGGCCACCGGGGTTGCAGTCGTATGCGGTGGCCTTGACGTCGAGATGGCCCTTTGAGAAGGCGACGATGGCGACAGACATGAAGGAGTGACCGACGTCGACAAAGGCAATGTGGCTGGGGTTTTCAGGATCTGGAAGGTCCGATTTTGTGATGCCGTAGCCAAGGGCGATGGCGGTCGTGTCGTTGATGAGGCGTAGGCAGTTGAGGCTGGCAATGGAGGCGGCGTCGAGGAGGGTGCAACGCTGCAAATCCGAGTACCAGCCTGGGATAGCAATGACGACGTCCGTTACACCCGTTCTGAGCTCCTTGGCAGCAGTGTCACGTAGCTTGCCGAGGTACATGGCGACGAGCTGGGTGGCGGAAAAAGTGACGCTCGCCAAGGTAGGTGACCTGGTTAGCCGGTGAGCGATATCGGCGGGCATCGGGTAGCATCTGAGCGTACCTCTACGCCGACTGAGCCCTGGACGTCGACGAGGAGGGCATTGACGATTTTCTTTTCGAACTGGAGGATCTCCGGGTCGAAAGGGGCGCGGCCGATAAGACGTTTGAGACAGCCGATGGTGTTTTTGAAGTTTGAAGTCTCCTGGGTCTTTGCGGGTTCGCCGACAGCGCGCTGCCTTCAGAGAACGAGCGCATGCGTGGGGTCGTACGGGATCACATCGCTCTTGAGGACGTTGATGGCCTTGTTCCGGAGCCCTGCCGCAGGGAGCGTGAGGTACAACTCCAACAGCGTATTCCACACCGCGACCTGATCCGCCTTTTCAACCTGCTTACCCATCTGACTCTCCGATCCACCACCTCTATCATCTCTCTTTGCTCACCAGAGGGAACGACCTTGAGACCCTCCTCGTCGACGGTCTGGCCCCACCGCCGAGCAGGGACCGTCTCGAGAAAGACGAGGAACTGTTCCATGTGGTCAACGAAATGAGCAAAGTAGAGTCGTGGGGATATGAGTTTTCTCAATGCTGGTGCTGGTGCTGGCATCAAGAGTAATAGTGGTGGTGATGGTGGTGGCTGCTGCTGCGACAAGGGTTGTTGAGGCTGGTGTCCCATCACCACTGCCCGAGCATGAGAAATAACAGGTGTGCAAGAGGCAGGACCGACGGTCGACGGTGTCCCAGGCCGAGACTGTGAAACGGTGCTGGGTTCGTATACCGATTCTGATCGACGAGCTCGTGCAGGACTTGCAATAACGCTCGACTCTTGTCGTGCCGTTCTAGTAGTCGAAGGCGATGCTGGATCGGATGTTGCTGTCTGTAGAGTCTCCGTTCCAGAGCCAGGGCCAGAGGACAGGCCCGAGTACGAAAGGTATGACGCCGTAGCAGGAATCTTGTTGCTGTTGTCTCCAGGAACCCTTGCTGTTGCCCCTGCCCCTGCCGCGGCCGAGGTGGGAGAATCGAGAAAAGTCCCCGTCGTCGTGCACAGGTCGATCAACAGCTCCGTCGTCTCCACCGGCAGATTATCGAGCAGTGCCCGGCCGTAGCGAGCCAAATTGCTTTCTGCCTGTTCCGCCTGTCAGCTCTCTAGACTGGCCACACCTCAAATCACTCGCACGCACCGCGTCGGATCCCAAGATCCTCAAATACGTCAACGCCTCCCCATAATTGCGCGCATCCTCAATCTGGATGCTCAAATAGTCCTCGTGGCGATTATACTTCTTGGCAAGGTAGGAGGCATGATCAAAGTAGCCGGCCTGCCTGCACACCCTGATTGCCGTTTCCAAGTCGAACGGGAGCTCTCCGCCTGCAACTGCCTCGTCCGACTCGGTACTTCCACGCTTTGTCTCAAGCTTGACAAACCCATCTAACCGTGCCATATCCTTTAGCTTTTTATACGTATTCAACAGCAATGTCGTATGATCTGCGTTGGCTCTCCCTAGCATATGCAGTTCCTGAAGGTAGGTCACCAGATTGTTTATCCTCTGCGAATCGAGGAACCGCCGTACGACGTAGCTTGCCTGGACGTGTCCGATGGTGTGCAAGTACTGCTGGATTGCGCCATCATAGTCGGCCTTGGCGTACAGGTGGTTGCCATACTGTCTGTGGATCTCGGCAACCATACTCTCATCGAGGTTTTGGGTCATTGAGAGACTAAGGGCAGTAAGGTAGAGTGACTTGCGGTAGAGAATATCCAGCTTCTCTTGCGTCGGTTTTTCCTGGAACATGAAGAACTGCCCGTCGTTCATCAGGATGTAAACTCGGCCCTATTGTGAGATGACGTCCCGGAAGCCGTGTGGAAACGTGCCTGAGTATGCAACGCATTTATTTTCTACGTCGAAGATGACAACTTTGGTGACATCCTTGGGTTGGTCTGCTGTATTGGAAGGACGAAGTGCCGGACTGTGGCAGAGGCAGGGTTCGCTGTGGGAGTGAATGGAGGAGAGGCGATGACGATGTAGTGGCGGTGGGTATGTATTGAAGATTTGTGGCCTGCGTACCGTTAGGTGCCGTGTCGTAAAACAGGGGAGCAAGACACATCCGTACCTTCGTATGCGTAACATGCTCCTCTTCCCTCTGTCCCGCAAAGATAAATGGCTTCGGGTCTTGCGACGACCATGTCTCTCGCTTTCCAATCCATCCTTGCGCACCCCAACCCTGTGCCAATCTCGTCGACGATCGACGCAGGAGCACCACTTCCTCTGCCCGAGACTTGGCAGTAGAGGACACGGCTGGTAGTGACGATGAAGAGGAATGCATTGGGAGAGCCGTCCGAGGGTTGTTTGAAGCCAAGGCCAGTAACGGGTTCGCTGGCGGCGGCACCTCGTGTGGCTGGTCCGTGCACCGTGCGGACTTTGGGCAGAGCGGTGAGCGAGGACGAGGATGCGAAGGATTGATCGAGGTGTCAGTAGAGCAGGACCGTGCCGTCCGCAAAGCCGATGGCAAAGTGGGCGAGGTTGAGAGCGAGTGCGGTGGCAGAGACGGGGAAGGGGTGGTCTGAGAGTTTGAGGGAGCGAAGGAGGAGAGGCGGGGCCCGAGGACGGCTTTGGGTCGCGAGTGGTGAGGTCGAATATCTTGAGGATGGGTCCACGGGCGCTGGGCTCCTCGCCGATGGTGACGAGCATGCCGTTCTGCTCGGCCATGTGGGTAACGTGTCCTGCGGAATGGGCCACCCAGCTTGTTATGGGTTCAGGCTGGGGTCGAGGAGGTGAATGGAGCCATGGATGTCTGCGACGAGCACGCCGGCGGACGAGGAGACGAGACACGAGAGTTCGAGTGCGGCTTTGAAAATGTGAGGCGTGCTCTGGATGTCGTGCGCGTCGGTGACCAGCGAGACGTCGAAAAACACGAATTGGCGCCACTGCAGACGCGTTCAGCGCCGTCGGGCAGGAAAGCATGCCACTTACCGCAGGCGCAGCGGACATGGAGTCTCGTAATCCTTCCGAGTTCGAGTTCGAGTAACGTGTGCTCGAATCTCGGAGAGCAGAAATTGAACTTCGCTTGGTAAATTCTCGATGCCTCAGTCAGCTGTTATTGACAAGATATATAACAAAGATGAGGCGATTGTCACTCGGCCAGCATTGCCTTCCCGGTAGTCAATGCCGACACTGTATAGCGACGGTGACCTGAGCATCCGAACGTATCTAATAGAAAAGATGCGTCAGTGCGCCGCGCCCTACCGAATCACAGAAAGAAAACGCACAAATACGTATAACCCAACCATTGTTTCACCTCGTCCCTATTTCGGCTCCTTTATCAACCCGCCTCCGCTGGCATAGATGCTCGCAGCACCTAGAACCTGGTCTTTTCTCGACGGCCACACTGCAATTAATGCCAATAAAAGCGAAATGAGATGGAGTTGGGTGGATTGATAGGACTTGACGAAACTGAGATGCGACGATATATGCGATGGCTCTGTGAGCATATTTATACATTTCAGAGTGTGGGAATCCAAGGGAGGGTGAGGAATGGAGGACGTGGGAGATAGTTGGCTTGGAGAAGCTTCAGACTCTTCATCGTGGATGACGATTGAGTTGCCGTCTGCGAAGAGCGTGCTGAAGGATCCAAAATGGATATTGGCAAGGCTTTGAGGAGGGCCGAAAGGAACCTTAGATAGACCGAAACAGACTCCCTCGACAAAAATGGATAGCGTGGCGGAACAAAGGACACAAGGTTGGCAAGAAGATGGATTCTGGAGGCTAAATCGAGTGAGTCTGTGATTTGAGGGGTAGTCGATAGGGAAGTAATGGGACTGGGAGAAGGCTTGAGATGACTTGATGAATGGTAGCATCATGGTAATTGTTCTGTTTCTGCATGTGAAATGTAACCGGGATGATAGAAAGCGGCAGGATATCTCGCACCTGAGGATCAAGGAAATGTCACCTGGGTCCGATTTGGTGTACCAGACGAGCTTGAGAGTGACCGCCCAAAACGGCATGATGCTGATGAGTTGAAGACTGCCATTGGAAGACTTGTAGATGGTGTGGCGGTCGATATTGTTCAGTTGAAGGGCATTGCGGTGGATGGGGTCGTACACGATGTTGGTGATGACCATTGGGAGAGCAACGTCAGCATCAGCATTCATCCAGTCAAGTCCGAGGCCAAACTTGCGTGCGGTTGCAGCGATGCAGTCTTTGAGACGGTCAATGGCATCACGGATGCCAACCTGACGCCACTCGATATCGAAGGAGCGGGCAATGATGTCCACATTGCATGTTTATCTCCATACAGCCCCCCTGGAGGCGGAGGTGGGGGGAATAGGCATAGCTGGCCTAGTAACATCTACGGCACGTCCGTGTATGTCAGAATATGGTAGGTGGAACCCGTAGGTAACGTGCCTTGAATACAGCATCTTTCCTGCTTCTGCCACCACTGCCTGGATCCACGACGGCCCACATTTCATCTTCGTGAACTGGATTATGGGGTATGCGACAGCGTGCAGGGTATCGCCAAAGCGGTACACAGAGGATGCGGGGATATGAATGAGTGGAGCGACTGTACGGTTTATCCGTCGAGTCGTGTCACTGACGGTGTGCCCATGGTCCCCTCTTGACACGCGAACATATCATGTACAGGTGCACTAGGTATGATAAACTTTTTCCTTCTTTTCTTTCTTTCTCGCGTCGTCGCTCTAATTACATAGGGCTTGTGGCTTTCCTGAAAGCCAACCCCACCGCAGCGATGTTTGGCGACATAGACCCTTTGGTCCCACCACCTGTCACCTTATTGCAGCAAGCCGCGTTTCACCGCCTCTTCGATGACTAGGGTACTGTTTCTCCTTCGTTATTCCCTTCTGCCTAAAGGTCCTCCTCGGACCGTATATATGCGGGCTTATTGGCTCCGTTGATATGCTGCGGCTTTAGTTTACTATGTTCGCTTACTTATACTCAATACACACATATGTCCATTCAAAAAAAAAAAAAGTCATGTCACTGCCGGGTGCCTGGCATCTCGGCAAACCCACCACGATTGGCTGTGGCATTGTTTGGTCTGCTAAGGTGTCAGCAGGAACCAAGCTTAACCAAGCAACACCAGTGCCACGTCCCCCACTATGCCCTTCGCACCATGACTCATGCTCGCTCCATCACCCACTGCGCACAACCCTTGACTCACTTCCTGCTGTGCAGGTGTCTTTGAATTTGACTCACCAAATCAAGGTTCTTTCAATACCTTTCCATCTGTGCTTTCACTGATTATCTTCTCATCTGATCAGCAGCATGCAGGTGCCTTCCTGCTACAGCTGGTGATTCTTTGACCTTATTCTCATCTGGTTTTAGTATGTACTCTTCAATATCCCTTGTTATCACCACTGATAGCTGGCCTGTGTCTGTATCCTAGATTCCTAGTAGCTGGTGGCTGTGTCCGCATCCCGCTGGCTGGAATGGTGTACAGCCACAAAACAACATCAAATACAGCTGGTGGCTATGTCTGGATCCCGCTGGCTGGAATGGTGTACAGCCACAAAACAACAATGTCAAATACAGCTGGTGGCTATGTCTGGATCCCGCTGGCTGGAATGGTGTACAGCCACAAAACAACAACGTCAAATATAGCTGGTGGCTGTGTCTGGATCCCGCTGGCTGGAATGGTATGTACTCTGTCTCACTTAGTGTTGCCAATGGCTGACTAAGCCCAGCTTCGGCTACTTAGCTTTGCCTGAGCCGATTGTTTGGCTAATGCTAGGAGCCGAAGCTGATCTGATCGGCTTGCGAGAGGCTCAGAGCCGGCTCGAGGCAGCTATGTCACACCCTCTCTGCCTTCACCACTCACTTGCCCTGCCTTCTCTTCATCCACCATTCGCTCTCCCTGCATTCTCTGCATCTGTGCTCGCTCGCTTTGCCTTTTCTGCCTTCACCACGAAAACTGTGCCCACGTCTACTGTTGATTGCACTCCCTGCCCTCAAAACATGTCATGATATCATATCTCAATTGTTTCTCAGCCGTTTCCCTTCATTCCAGGTGCGTTAGAAAGCCATTTAAGTCTTACCCTTGGGCACATCAACAGTTTGATGCGCGATTTTGTCGTTCTCTGAGAATCTACCTGGTGGTTGTTAGGCTATGGGTGAGTAAGATGATATCATATCTCAATCATTTCTCAACCGTTTCCCTTCATTCCAGGTGCGTTAGAAAGCCATTTAAGTCTTACCCTTGGGCGCATCAACAGTTCGATGCACGATTTTGTCGTTCTCTGAGAATCTACCTGGTGGTTGTTAGGCTATGGGTGAGTAAGATGATATCATATCTCAATCATTTCTCAACCGTTTCCCTTCATTCCAGGTGCGTTAGAAAGCCATTTAAGTCTTACCCTTGGGCGCATCAACAGTTCGATGCGCGATTTTGTCGTTCTCTGAGAATCTACCCGGTGGTTGTTGGGCTATGGGTGAGTAAGATGATATCATATCTCAATCATTTCTCAACCGTTTCCCTTCATTTCAGGTGCGTTAGAAAGCCATTTAAGTCTTACCCTTGGGCGCATCAACAGTTCGATGCGCGATTTTGTCGTTCTCTGAGAATCTACCCGGTGGTTGTTGGGCTATGGGTGAGTAAGATGATATCATATCTCAATCATTTCTCAACCGTTTCCCTTCATTTCAGGTGCGTTAGAAAGCCATTTAAGTCTTACCCTTGGGCGCATCAACAGTTCGATGCGCGATTTTGTCGTTCTCTGAGAATCTACCCGGTGGTTGTTGGGCTATGGGTGAGTAAGATGATATCATATCTCAATCATATCTCAACCGTTTCCCTTCATTCCAGGTGCGTTAGAAAGCCATTTAAGTCTTACCCTTGGGCACGTCAACCATTCAATGTGCGATCTTGTCGTTCTCTCGAAATCTGGCTGATGGTTGTTAGGCTGCAAGGTAAATAAGATAATATCATATCTCCTTCATATCTCAACTGTTTCTCTTGATTCCAGGTGCGTTTTAAAGCTATTTGATCACTCTATTTGGGAGCATTAACCATTTGACAGGATACATTGTTGTTCTCGGGTGATCAGTGGTTTTAAACCTAGTAGTAGTGGTAAATTTGTGTTGTGACGCACGACCTGTACCTGTAACCACTGACCTGTAGGCCTTTAACCCATGGGTTCACGGGTATGGGTATGGGTAAGCACTGGGGAACCTGTGGGTTACCTAACAATTGTGTTATCGTAATGACATTTAATGTGCACATCCCTACCCTCAAGGGTCAACCATTGCCTGCTCAGGCTGTGAGGTGCCTCCTCTGTTCCCAAGTCCCCTGGGCTTTCTGACACCTACATTGACCCCACTCCCTCCCCCCTATTCCCCTAGTGATGATGATGAAGGGGAATCCATTTCCAACAATGACAATGTCATGATGGTACAGGCTCATTGGTGTGTGATGTAGGATCAGGACATGGGCATGTATCTCATTGCATTCCTACTAGTTGAAGAGTCTGAGGAAGAGGCCAATAGATCATTGTAAGAGGCTTCAGAAAATGAATGGCTGTCTTGCACTCTGAGCATTCCATTCCATGACAACAAGACAGGCAATTCTTGCCAGTGTTGTTGGTTCATTACATGTCTCACTGGGTGAGTTGCCACGTCATTTTCTATCACACACTAGTAATGCAAATGCAATACTGTGAAGAATACTGTGAAGACAACAATAGTTGATTGAAAAAACAACCACTGAATGAGATGGAATTGGCATTTTGCAGGGAAGAAATTGAAAGAGTGACACAGCCATCTTGGACACAGCCACAGAAGTTTCCTGCTAGTGGGAAACTCTTGCTATGCTGCATGTCTACTCCTGCTCATTGCCACTGACACTCACCACTCTCTGCTGCCCACTCTCCACCAGGGCCCTCTCCTGCTGCCTGTGCTAATTCTAGTACATTAACATATGATGATATTGTGTCCAGGATACCTTCACTGATCCTCACCTGCTATTGCCATCTTAATACCAGCCCTTGCACTTACCCCACCTTCTGCCCATGTACTTCTTGGCTTGAAGGCTGGGTGATTTATACATTATTAATCCCATGAGGCCATGAGTGATGAGAGTAGGAATGATAGAAGGGTACTTTTCATCTCTTAGGCCACTTATCCAAAGGACTGGGAAAAATCAGGAACACAGGTTATAATATTCATAAGAGGTTCCTCATTTCAGTTTGAGAGCTTATAGACTCATTCTTCTGCAAAAAAATTCCAAAGTGTCCATTTTGGCACTGTTTGGACACTGTTTGTACACTTTGCTGCCAAAATTCATACCTTTAGAATTTTTTGCAGAACAGCTTCTATAAACTTTCAAACTGAAATGAGGAATCTCTTATGAATATTGTAAACTGTGTTCCTGATTTTTTCTGGCTCATTTGGATAAGTAGTCCAGGAGATGAAAAATACCTTCCATACTATTCCTACTCTCATCACCCATGATCTCATGGGATTAATGTATAAACTATCTAGCCTTCAATCTGTGAGTGTCTAGTATTTTTTAGAAAGAAGAATTGTGGAAATTGGTACAGTAATTCATGAGATATATGGTGGTGCAATACTAATTTGACATAGTGTACATGAATTTTCAGTTTCCATTTGTATCTATAGGTTGCACAGATGTTGTATAGTACAAGGTCAGTACATATTGTTGAGATTTGGAAGCTGCCATTGGAGTATATGACCTCCAAGTCTAAGATCAGAGAGCCATTACACCCTATGGATGACTGAGTGCTTCAATGTAATGGTGGTGTCAGAACATTATTGAGTGTTAAATAGTTACAGATAGTATAACTACTATATATGTAACTATGTATTACTATATACTTGTAGTGTCCGGATTTGAGTATTACAACACATATCATTCTGAAATATACTCAAGTTCTGAATCATCATGCTCTACCAACTTCAAATTCCTGCCATATGAGTCTGGGTCTTCAGAGGGAGCAGTTCTTGCAATATATGCAAATTCTTTGAGTTCAACTTCCCATGACATCCCCTCTGTGAATGGAGTACTTCAATATTTGCAGGGCTTCCATTAAATCAGGAGAAATTCTACTTCTTCTAGGTGCCCTCTTTCCCAGATGAAAATGCCCTTTCACAAGGCACACTAGCTTGGTTGTGTCACTACTCATTAGTCATCAATCCTCCTTTGCAAAAATTATACCAAATGAATGTGGGAGTGTGATCTGCTTATGTAATTGCTGCTGTTTTAGCTTATCACTGCTACCATCAGCTTATCACTGCTACCATCACTTTCAGTTCTTTTGACCTATTGCTCCCAAAATGTCATCCATGCTTGAATGTCGCAAAATGTCAACTTTCCTGGCATCCCTGCCATGGTTTACCAACACTGTCATTCACAATCCTTCACTTCTTCCTGCAGAAGTTTTGGGCATATCTCAGGATTATCAGGTGATGAATGTCCCTTATTTGATCTTGGAGTAACTGATAGATGCCTCCAGGTTTTCATAACCACATTGATGGCCACTGAGCAGAATTTGTATGATGATGCCTTTGGTGCTGTTGATGAAGAAAAACCTGGCCTAGGAAAATATTTTTGTCAAATAATGGGCCTTAGACTAAAAAGAAAGTCTTATCTTGAACAGAGGCAAAAGATCCATTTTGCCTCTGTAGCAAATGTCCTACTGCAATATAGGCTTTGTGACATATTGGCATGGACCCATCATGCTGCTCAAGTGACTGGACCAGTGCCTAAGCATTCAAGAAGGTGTTTTAGAGCACCTGATAAGACTGTAAGACTACTTGATTCAGGATCATTAATTTTCTGACATTCCCAGTCATTCAAAAACATGAACAGCATCAGGGATCTGGTTCAAAATGTGCACAAGCTGATGACATCTAGGGAAATACAGCATCTGGGTTCTCAGATATCTTTGGAAATGTCTCAGGCCCCAGAATCATCATCAGGATCAACAACAGTGCAGCAGCTTTCTGATGGGCTGTTAAAACTCTGGAGGCGCTTCAGTGTCTTCTCTGATAAGGCAGCCCAGGCCAATATAGGTCTAAATATTATTGTAGCTGCATACCATCTCCGTTGCCTTTTTGAGGTAGGCTGGGTCTTTTGTTTGCAAAGCCTCTGATTATGTTCATCAAGGGGAAAAAGGACATTGTCATTCCTCATGATGTTCAGAAGAAGGATCCTGGTCAGATGCGTGTGCCCTTATTTATATCTTTAAGTGTTACTCCCCTGGCTCTTTTGTGCCCAATTGCTTGGCATAAAAGGGACTTTCACAGGGCATCTTTGGTTGGGGTGAGATTTTGCATGGTCTGATGAATACCAGACATTTAATCCTAGAATAGATTTGGCAGTGCCTAGGAAATGAAAGGCCTGAGTCAGTATCACTGCTGGAGAAGCAGATGTGGAGTGGCTTGATTCAGGTGGCACATGGACACATTGATGATCAACAGATGCTGCAATCTTTCACTGATTTTGCAGTGGATCTGATAGGAGAGGGAAAACTGACTGATAAAGATGATTCTTGGTTCAGGGAAGGTAATATATTTTTGACAACATTGAAAGGCTTACTTACCTTGGTACAAGAGCTTAAACTACAGGACACTACATATGTCCAAGACACAATTGCTTTAGTGGAAGGGGTACCCAATTGGCCCCCAATGCTGGAAGATGAAAGCCAGCAAATGATAGTGGTCCATTCCAAAAAAGGTAAAGAGGTGGAAAGAGAAGTTGAAGAGAGGGAAGCTGAGAAGGAAGTGGGAGATTTGGGGGCTGAGGAAGGTGAGCAAGGAGAAGTTGAGGAAGAGAGGGGAACTGAGAAGGAATGGGGAGTTGGGGAAAAAGAGAATATGGGGGCTGAGGAAAATGAGAGGGAGAAAGGAGGTGTGGCAGGAGTGGAAGAAGACATGACTATGGATTTTGTGACAAGAGAAGAAGACATAATCATGGATCTTTGCAGCAGTGAGGCTGCTGGGAGTATTTTTCATGAACAAATGGAGGTGAGTCACAACCCTATTTAAAAACTTGAACACTAACTATGGGGATGGATCAAGAACCATGGGGATGTATGCATGGGGAGTGAAGGTGAAGAGCTTAGGCCTCCCACCCCTGGCCAAAGACCAAGGGCAAGGCCCTCTCTTTCCCCTGACCTACTCCCTGCACCAATGCCAACAAGCATTGTTTATTCTTCCTCCCCCTGGACCTCAACTTCTGATTCAGGTGAAGAGGGAAGTGAGGAAGAGAGTGCCTGGGGAGCACCTCTAGGATATCAAGCTCCAGTCATTAACAAAGATGAAGAGATACTTCAGAAGAAGCCACTGAAAGAGGCCAAGCCTGTGAAGTCCCTGAAGAAAAGGAAAAACATCATTCCTGCTCAGATACAGGAAATAATAGACTTGACAAAGGAATGGGTAATACACTTTCTCATGTTCATCATAGGTTTTTTACCTTGCAATTTGCAGGATGAGCCTGAGGAGTCAACCATCCTTGATACCCTGATTGAGAGGAAAACCCTGCCTGCATTGTTTTTGTATGGGGAAAATGAAGACAGTTTTATTGAGTATGAGCCATCACTTGGTGTAAGCTGCTTTAACTCCAGATTGCTTAATCTAAAGATAAACCAGTCAGATGAAGATGGTCAATACCTGCAGAAACTGGCAAAGGCAGCTGTTCCCAAACACTTTGAGGAGCCAGGCTTTGTATTTTTTGCTGCAAATGAGTTTGAAGACAAGTCAGCACAAGAAATTCAATCTCTGTTGAGAACAGCATGTATAGTGGTCAAAGGATTGAAACACAATAAGATTGCCTTTGATCGAAGGGGATTGGAGAGGTTGGGAAACTGGGAACAGCCAAGAACTGTTCAAGGCAAGATATTGTCCCACTAGCTTGACCATGAGCATGTCTAACAATATCCAGATTTATCCATAGATCCTGACAACAGTGGGCTTGCCTGCAGAGTCAAGACAGGCACATTAAAAAGCATTTGTTTCCATGCCCATCATCCACAAGGCAGAATCTTGAATGGGTTGGAATTTCCCAACCCAAGTGGCTGCAAGGACCCAGACTTGCAATTATCTAGTGACACAGTGGCCTGGGTCCACACAATGGACAAGCCCTTCTGCAAGAAGGATTTACAGAAGCCTCTGAGTGAGATCAGGTGGGGGCTAGCAGCCACAGCAGGAGCAATCAGCAATTGGCATGTTGATAGCAATGGGTTCGGGACATATGTGGATGTCCAGACAGGAAAGAAATGGTGGGTCATTGCCAAGGAAAAAAAGAAGGGCCCAGCATTTTCAGAAAAAGACTTTTACACCAAGTTTGATCCACAGGAAGTTAACTCAGACCTGTGGGAAATACATGCTGTGATATTGGAGGCTGGGGATAGACTGTGAGTAATTCTCAAACACTTCTTTCTTTCTCTGATAGTCTTCAAGTTACATGAGACCACACACACCCCATGCTGTGGTGACAACAAGTCATAGCATCTGCTTTGGGGGACACTTCTATTCCTCTGGAACCCTGAAAGAAACCTGCATTGGAATTCTGCAGACATTTGCAGGTTCACAATTAATCACCAATTCAGATAGCAGAAGCTCCTGGCAGCTACTGCACAGAATGGTGATATACTATCACCAGGTTCTGGTAGAGCAGAGGGATGACCCAGGTAAGTCTAGAAGTCCTGGAGTTAGTGCATCAATCTCATAAACATTAGATCAAGACAAGGAGCATGTCCCAGATATTATGCAAGAGCATGATCTCATAGGCTTGGTCCTATTCTGTGTTATTCTGGAGCTCTCCAATGCACTGCACCCTGGCTCATATAACAAGGCACAGCCAATCACAAAAGTAGAAAGAATCAGGATGATTGAGGCCAGAAAATATGCACATTTGATAATTTCTTGGCTTCAAGATTTCTGGCATGTGACCCAGGTGCCTTTATCTGAACCTGTAAATCTCTTTGAAGTGCTGCTTTGGCAGGTTGCTATGACCCTAGCATCATCCATGCAAGACAACAAGGAGTACCTGAAGCCTTTCCTGCCAGACTGCACACCTGATGCTGTGGCATGCCACTTGTATGACAGTTTGCTCAACAGCAAATTCTCCAGCAGCTGGGACATGCGAGGCAGTCTTATTGCAACCAGTTTTGACTGGCAAGGGGGGCCATTGACTATAAAGCCAGTACCTGGTGCTACAATATCATCTGATGTGGCAGAAGATGGATTAACAGAGTGTGATTGCCATGCTCTGGATGGACTTGTTCCTCCCTCTTTCATTGAGAATGTCAACATGGATGTTTGGCTTCAAAGGGAAGGGATTGGAAGGAGAACCAGAAGGAGGACTGAAATTGACAGCCAGAATGATGGTGAAGGGACAGGCAAGTGGGCTTTCCCATCATCCATTCAATAAACATTTAATGTTTAAAACCAGATGCAAGGCCCAGAAAGAGGAGGTTTTGATATCCTTTCTAATTCCACTTTGATCATAGCATGAGTTTGGATGGTTGTGCAATGAACATGTAGATGTGATTTATACTGTATACATGAGAATAAAACATTTGCTAAGATAAAGACCAGAAAGGAGCTGGAGTCAATCCACATACTTGCCTTTTATAAAACTGGTCTCACAAACAAGCCCCAACAAATGGAAATAAATTAACAGATAATCTTGCTAACATTACCAAACAAGTTTGAAGTCAACTTTTAACATGGTAGTGACAACAAGAGCAAGGAAGCAGGCTGAAAAGTCAAGAAAGATAAAGGCACTTCAAGGGCCCAAAACACCTGTGGGTAATCAAAACAAAGAAAAGCAGCCAAGGCCATGGGTGCCTTGCAGAAGCAAGTTTTACAAATGCCAACTTCTGACAAGCCATGACATTGGTAATGACAAAAAAGAAACTGTCTTACCAGGATCTCAGTATGTCTACTGTTCTACTTACTTCAAACATAGGACTAAAATGAATGTATAGCATTGTTGTGATGCCATGGGAATCAAGCATGGACACAAATGATGTACCTAGCAATCACTGGATGGCAGCAGTGAAAGAAATAAGAAAAACCCAGAATGGCAGAGTTTGGCTTAGAGTCAACTGGTTCTACTCTGCCAACCATCTCTCTCAGCCTGGAATTCTTCAGGAAAAATTGTTAGTTCTATCTCTACCATTGATATGGGTTATTGATTCTACTTTTATTTAGTGATTATGTATTATTGAATATGGAAAGAACTGAGCTAGTAATGTCTGATCATGAAGACATTATTGAGAGCACATCAGCTGTAGGTAAGTGCAAGTTATTTCAGACTTTGAGTTTTTGACATCCAGGGTGAGCAGCAATCCAAAGTATAAGGCATCTGGATGACACAAATCCCTATCATCCTAGAATTGCCAGTGATCAGTGGTTTTGGCGCATGACATTAGATGCCAAGCATGGTATAATAAAGGTGCAGGGAGTTCAGTTACTATATGTTATTAATCATTAATCATTGTGCCTAAAGGATGTGAATTTGACTTGCAACTGTAAAACTGTCTATAACCCATGCCAAGGTAGACAGAGATTTTGCACAAGGTGTGGCATGTGGTACCATGAGAAATGCATGCAAGTATTGGAGGAGGGGATGGCTCCACCAGGAAAAAGTGAATTAGAGCAACTTTCTAACTTGCCCATCATGAGGGGATGGAATAATAATCAAGGTCATTCCAGCTGGGAACTCACAGGTTCTGGATACAGAGTTGCAGCTGTTAGGGAGTGGCTAAAGACAGGCACAGTACCATGCAATTGGAGAAATAAAGTCAATGACAAATGGGTTGATGAAGTCCTTGGCAGGATGTGGGTTGTATATACATGTCCTAAATGTGGAAAAAATACTTAAGCAAGGATAAACATATTACTATAAAGAATAGTGAACTAGGTGCATTTAGAGCTTGATAAAGTGATTAAAGCAGTCAAATTATAAATGATCAATCAATTAATTACTTTTTAGAATTTTGGTAGTTAAATGTTACTGTGAAAAAATGCAATGCAGCCAAGATCTCCTTGGATGTTTTTCTATCAAGTTGGTTGATAACTATGCTCCCAAGTTTGCCAGCAGAAGTTAAAAAAAGTTTCACAACTTCAGGACAGTGTGTGACTGCCTAATTTCATGCAAATGAAAAGTAATCATAGATCAACAAAAGAACATACCTCCTTTGCCATTAGTTCAATGTTCTCTGATACCAAGAAATTTTTGTTCTTCAACATTTTAACAAGTTGTCTTATCTGTTCTTTACTCTTCTCATTGTTGTTTTTTGATAAATTCTCCAATACATTTTTATATGGCTGCAACTCCTTAGCAAGCTCTTCAATTTTGAGCACCAATTTGATTTTCTTCCTAGGAGAAAAGACCATTGATATATCGGAAGCAGAGCTGTCTGTAGAATCCAGGAGGGATCTTTTTCTCTCACTATTATTGATAATTCTGACTGGCCCAAATAAGTCATTGTCAGAGTCATGTGATGGACAACTTGAGGGCAATGTTGAGGGCATGAATAATGGACTGTGCAGCAGACTTTCTCTTGGACCATATCCTGATTTGTTGGATGCTGAGGTGGGTGTTGAGTGGCTCAGGGGAGAAGATATTGACAGAGGCTGGGCAGGGACAAGGTTGGATTCTGATGATGAATATGAGATTGCATGATTTCTTTGTGTTTGGGAGCCAATGAATGTTGAAAAGTAGGTACACACAGAGTTTTCTATACCATCTATAAGATGATAGAAGCAAAGACAGTGAGGGAGGAGTCCTTACGCATATTCAACCTGTCTAACTCAAGTGGATGAACATCAAAAGCAACCTTCTTCCACATCAAGTGTGCTAAATAGAGAATGAAGCATTCAATAAATAAATACACAATTTCATACCTTAAGGTTTGGAATAAAGTGGTTAAGTGTGAATTATGGAATTAGGAAATGAACCAAGGTCACATGATTTTATAGCTATTATATAATAATATGTCACAAGCACTGTTTCAACTTGGCCTATGGAACCTAAGTTATTCTTTGCTATGTTCTGCATTCTAACCTGAATTGGGATATCATAGGGTTCATGCATTGATTTGTAATCTTCTTCTGCTACTGATTTCAATGGCTAGTGGAAAAGTAGATAAAGGAATCCAGTACAACTACAGAAGAACATACTCTTGCAAATACACCAAGTAGTATGCAAGGGAACCTTTCCTACTATGCAAAACAGTTAAACCTGGTACTAAAATGAAATAACAACATAATAATGTCATTTTCCCCATCCTAGGACATAAATACCCAAAGCATCAGCTAGACTCACAGCAAAGTTTGCTACCATGTGAGTACAGAAGCCATATAAGTCTGTGTGATGTGACCTTTCCAGTCCACTGACAAAATAGCACAATTTGCCATCTTCATCTTCCAGAACAGCAATATCAAGCCTGCAAAATATGCGCAAAGTTGATTGACTGTTGCTAATCAGTTCCTCTTTCCTAACCAGTTCTTGGAATGTCTTTGAAACAAAGTTTAGAAATCTAATAGTGCTTTCTTTTGTATTCCAGCAGTTGATGCAAGAGTTGGATAAGATTTTTGTGTTACTGCAAGAAATATGAGCACAGAAATTGACATGGCTTTGCAGACATACTGCAATGAAGAAAGTGGGTTTATTGTTGAGACTTCAAAGGGGTCCTGATCAGGTGTTGTGCAAATAACATATGATAGGTGTCCCCCAACAAAGAATGCCCTTAATTGTCCATAGTCCATTGATGGAATAAGAGGCATGGAAAACCACTGGGGTTTAATCCAGTCTTCAAAGTACTTGTATTGCTCCACAGATGCAACCACCTTCTTCCTTATTATGTGCTCAAGATCTGCTGGGTTCCCATTAATCCTGAAATTTTGTGATGAGCTGTAAGTTTGCTTGAGGACTACATTTTTACTCGTGAGAACAGCTGGGGATAGTGGATCTGGCACATAACAAATATCTGGATATTTAGTGTGAGTGACACCTTCTGCAATTTCCTTGAGACACTGAAGGTAAGTGAATTTGTTCCCATGTCTGAGGAGGTCTGGAGGAGAGGGCCAAACACTGACATGCTCTGAAAGAGCACACATGTTTTCCCAGTATAGACGAACTTCTTTGGGTGACAGACCATAATTCAAAAGAGGGTCCCTGGAAATTGTAGATGAGTAAACACAAGAAATTATAATGAACCATCTCACATGAAATCACAGGAAAAATCAAGGCCACCAAAAACAAGGTCTGAAGACAAACACTTTTCCCAAGCAGGACCTTGTTGGGTAAGAATTGCCTCTGAGAACTGCTTCCAGCTCATGTAGCTCACATCCCACTTGAAGACTCCAGTAGGCCCATCCATCAACACAGGAATGGTAAGCTGTCACATGTCACATTTTAGATTAAGAAATAATGAAAGTGCAACTTGAGCTCACCCACTCATATATCATCCACCCAAAATCTGTCTTTTGTAAAAGGTCTGGAAAAACTTGGCTTGCTTTTCCACATCCAGGGTCATCCTTAAATTCTGCAAAGAATTGAGGGTTTGGGGCACCCTGTGTATCAACTGCCTTGACTGAAGCAGATGGGTCTTCTATAAATGCTAATACCAATTTTTTGTCAGGGATCTGCATCCCAGATGGATCAGGCATTAACCAGCACTCATCACCTATGTGAGCAATGAGTAATAGGAGAAAATAAAGAGAGAGCTTTGTCACCTGTGTTGTAAACACAAAGATGATTCAAAGAGGAAAAAGGCTCTCCTTGATGCTCAATTTTTGGGCTACCTTGCTTGTCTGTTGTATTTAAAGGTTGGGGCACCTCATCATTGTCCATGTTGTCATGGATACTGTTATGTGATGCTTTTGTTCCATCTTTACATAAATCAGCACCTATGTATGTAGTTTGCACTACAATGTTAGGCACCTTGTTGATTTTCATCAAATTCCTCAACCCAATGCCCTGGAGGAGTAGTTGAGCTGTGATGTTGTGGTGCCATGTAAGCCTCATATCCAGGTGGACAAACAGACTGAGATGACAGTGTAGGCAACCAGTATTGTAATGCCTGACTGTCAATTCCAACATGGACAAATTTGGGACCATTTCTAACATGGCAGCTATCATTGCAAAGGGGGTGAAATAGTGAGTTATCAACATGATTCATGATGCCTTCAACAGGAGGGTATGAATATATGAAACAAAGCTTCAGGGCATAAGCCCTTCTTGAATGCAGCAGCATGGTACTCTTGGAGTGAGGGCAGGAGTGGTTGCAAATGACAAAACTTTGAGGGCCCATGAGTGTCAAAGAGATGGGGTGCAGATGTGTGACACTTTGTGACTGTGATTAAACCTGCTGTAACCAGTAACCCTTGACCCACTTACCTTTCACACAGCTAGGAACCATGTCCATGCAGCCAGCACTCTATAGGAATCAACAAGAGGAATTAGAACATCTGTTAGCAGAGATTGATGAAGGTGATCAGCATAGATATTGGAATGCAAAGGTTGATGTAACCAAAAAATATTCTAGGAAGCAGTGTCATGGGCCAGAGCTCCCACTGGCAGCCAGGACAATATGCAAGTCAGCAAGAGGAACTAGAGCTGTTGTTAGCCAAGATTAATGAAGATGAAGGTACCTCAACTAACATATTGCAAAGGACTACACTGATTCCTGTATATTATTTTTCAGAGGAGAATCTTGGTGAGATTGTAACAATGTGCATGACCTGTCTTGGCATCTGAGGAAGACAAAGATGACATGGCAGATCAATTACCAGATATTGTAGAAATTGGATCCAGGAATGACATGGAGGAGAAAGGGAATGAATCTACTGAGGCTTCAAGTAGCTCATACAAAAAATCAGAGACATCTCATGCTCCTTCTAGGGCAGATAGTCCAGATGATTGTATTGTGGATGGTGATGTGTGTTGAAAGTTTTATGGATGGTCACTGATATGTAACAGATAGCTATCTAATGCAGCCCATTGTATGGGTTGACATACTTGAACATATTGAAACACTATATCCAGGAGAAACTGTTTCTGCCACAATAGTGAATGCATGGCTGCTCCATTGCTGGAGCAAACTGAACAAGCCAAGTCCACGGTACATCCCCATGGAGTACATGGCAAATAGGCAGAAGGTTACTACTCAAGACATACTTGAGTTTAGGAAATACTTCAATATAGATGGATCACATCACAAAGAAGACTTGATTGGACTAATACATCTTCCTGGCAACTATTTTTACTGTTTCCTATACATTGCATCATTAAACAATATTCAACTTCTTGGAAAAGACTTGGGAAAATATGGTGTGGAAGTAGGAGATTGGGAGGAATGGCATGGAAAACTCATCTGGAGAAACCTATGCCTACTCCATGGTTGGCAATACACACTTAGTGTCACTATTGACAAGCGGAATTGGGTTCAACATGGGTATGACAGTGGGCCAATTGCATGTCAAGTTATGGAACATATCTGGACAGATGGAATATCCTGGGATGTCACTGGGCTGTGGAAGAAGCCACATTTTTCATGTGCACATGTAATGAGGATCAGGATGGGGAATGATGTCTATAAAATGGTCAAAGTATGCTTGGAAGCCTTTCTTCAAGTCTCTGGAGCTGAATTGGATATATACCTCAAAAAGCATAACTTGGATGAAACTATTATGAAAGAGGTTGCAATTGTAGAAAGGTTACTAAAGCAAGACTCTCCAGTAACCACAGCTCTGAAATCTAACAGTGAAAAAAACACAGATGCAATGGAAACTTGCCAGGACTGTGCAGCAACACTTCCTACACTTCCAAAGTACAGATCCATGAGAGTTCTTTTAGACAGGTTCCCTATGCTTAAAGGAGCCAGAAGATATGTTCCAGATGCTACTCATAACCAAGGAGCAGAAGTCCAATCAGATGAAGAATCAACTGGATGCAACTCTCAGAGTAGTGCTGGAGTCATACTGCAAAGAAGGCCCAAAGCACCAATACAATCAGCCATCCATCGTTTTCCAAGGCCTGTAATTGCTCCTAGCCTTCCTGTGCTGAGAAATAGGCATGGAGTCTTCAATCCATTTACTTGGCACTATGATGACTACCACAATGGTCCCACCATGATTGAATTAGAACCTATATCTGATACAGTAATCCAATTGGCATCCAGATCACTTTCATACATAGCAGGAAAGCTTCTTGACATGCCATGGAGACTGTTCAGAGACTATGGTTACCGTCTTCCTCCTCACTTCTTCCAAATGTTCCATCTCCACAGTCCAGTGATGGTCAAGGAACATCTTATGGCAGTTGGCCTTCAGTCACCACAGGAAAATCTACCATTCATGAACCAAATTCAGACTAGAAAGGGCCAAGCTGGGATAATTGATATTGCTGTTATGGGTGCCAGCCAAATGATAGACTTGGGAAAATCATTTTCTGCCAACATTTTTGTGACAGGCAAGACATCAGAAGGAGAGTTCATACATGTTGACCTTCAAGGGGATTCTATTATCCCAAAGAAATTTACCTATGCTGTTGACATTGACAGTATCATTTGGGTGACAAGACAGCCAAGGTTTCTCCTGGCACTGGAATTGTATATGGCCCCAGTGTACAGGAGGAAAGCCCCCATATCCAAAAATAACCATGTTAAGGTGGAGTTGCTATATCCACCAGTAGAGCAAGGAAATAGAAATGAGTGGTGGAGCCACTCATTCTCTCTCAGCAGGATTCCCCATCTCCTCTTTGGAAAAATAGGGAAGGCCAATCTTTGCATGTTTCTACCCAGGATGACACACAAAGACCCTTACACTGGTAGATGGGTTAATATTGTGCCACCAGATGTGCAGAGTTTGCTTTGGGAGAAGATAGTGATGAGAGCACTGAAGAGTGTTGTTGGAAATATCTCATTAGCATACATTGGAGAAAACCAGGAACACATATCCTTCAAGTCATCAAACCAGATAATGCCTAAAACATATCCTGTCAGGAAGCATCAATTTATTACACTGGTTGAGGAGATGCAACAAATTGTGAGTGCTTAACTCCTTAAACTCTCAACACATGAGGATTAATGTATATCAGATCCAGGATGATGTTGAAGGTAACTTGGCTCAATTTGGATCTATGTTTTTTGTGCTGGAGATCAAAGGTTGCAAAATGATGTCACAAATAGAGGTAGATGAAACCAGTACCCTTGGTCATTTCCTTGAAACTTCCTTGGATTGTTTAAAAGTTGAAAACCCTGGACTGGACTGGGAATATATGGAGGACAGAACAATGGGAGAGCTGCTGTATGATGTTGGTATCACAATCCAGCCACAGGACACTTATCCAATTGTTGGACTTTGGAGATTGGACTCCCTGGAAGCCTCATATGGTGCAGCAGGCTATTTGAGAGGCAATATCCACCACATTAACACTCTATCTCTCTATGGAGGTTTGCAGGCTGAAATGGCAAGGCTCAGATCAGAAAGAACTCATGTTTTATACCGCCAGTCCTACAATTTGGCATATGAAGCCCTTAGAAAGGTGGATAATACAAGAGAACTCTTCAAATTACAAGATGTCTATCAGTTGAATGGAAAGTTCAGACAAGAGTACCAAAATGTGATGGCAGTATATGATGTATATGCCAAGAAACAGTCATTTGGGGTTAGAGATGAATATAGGATTGGATGTGCAGCAATAGCAGACTTCAAGAGAGATATTGATCACATGGTTGGAAAATATATCCAAAACTAAGAAAATCTGAAAACTAAAATAATCTAGGTTAAAGACATGATGAAAAGCAAGCCTATCCTGTGGTTACCATCTGATATATGGTTTGGATTCTTGGCAAATAGGCTCAAGGCATTGAAAGAGCAGCAGGAAGTGCTATACAAGATGAAACCCAACAACTATGGGATACTTACAGGATTGCATCAATTTCTGATGCAGTCTATCATCTTCACACCAGAGATCACAGAGACATTTGTGCACAGTGCCCTCAATACATTGAGGTACCATGCCAATGTTGCACAGCAAGGGATGTTCTTCTTACATGAACTAGACCTTAATATGGAGGGATGTCATCCAGAGCTACCACAAATGGATAGTCTTTATGTAAAGGAAAGGATAGGAGTTCCACTACAAGAGAAGAGGAAAACATTCATAGCTATCCAACAAGCCCATAGAGACCAAGAAAGATATCCACTTGGTAACCAGCCAAGCTGGAAACTGGTGATACAGACCATACAGCAGACACCCTGGCTACTGATGGAAAAATGGGAATGGCCACAAGAGTTGGACAAAATCAAAGAAACCTTTGCAGCCTATATATTTGTAGAACTTACAAAGTGCATGTGGATGGCACTTGGTGATGCATGGAGAGCAGAGGATATGAATGAAGCTGAAAGCCTGCTAGCATTAAAAGATGCCATGGATCAATGGTCATTGGAGAAGATCTATCAAAAGATAACTAAATGCCAATTCATGGCATGCAATGCCAACATAAGGGGGGCAGCAGCTGGCAGGAGGCACATAGCATTCAAAGACAGGAGAGCCATCTATTTTCCAAAGGAATATGAACATCCACATCTTCCTGGATTATGGGCTATAATGAAGGAAGAGCCAGGATACCTCTTTCATTACTGGAGCTGGTGTCGGATACACAGTTCAGCAGAGATTTCAGAAGCAGATGAAGCATTAGAGAAGATATTGTCTTACTGTCAATGCCTTCCTACTAGTAGGAGGGTGGAAAATGGTGGACAACCATGGGAGGTATCACAAGGTGCAATCAAGATCATCACTAATCCCAGGACCTACAAACTTGATGCAATTGGAACAGGCAAGAGCCAAGTTAGAAAGACCAAAAGTGCCCCTGCAGTGAGGACCAGAGGTTCAATGTTGCAAAAGCTTTTTCATCAGCATGGAGTTGGGAGGCAGCAGCTGAAACAAGCTCAATACATCCAAAGGTTGGCAAAGAAAAAGTTGTCTCATAAGTCAGCTAGAGCAAGAAATAAAAGAGCTCCACCCAAGGCTAGAGGGAGACAGGTGGATGGAAGTAGTGAGAATGAGGGAACAGTCAATAGGGACAGGGACAGGGACAGGGACAGCAATGGAGATGGAGATGGGGATGGGGATGGGGATGGGGATGGGGATGGGGATGGAGATGGGGATGGAGATGGGGATGGGGATGATGAATTTTGTGCTGACAGTGATAGTGATTGTCATCCTGACAGTGGAGAGGATGAAAGCCATGATGCAGGAAGTGATTAACTGCTTGGCTTCATATTGGGCAGAGGGCATTCAAATTTAAAATGAGATCTTACTTCTAAGGTCATAACTGGTTGTGATCCAATGTGTCAGCAACTCCCATGCATGTGACTTCCACATCCACATAATGTAACTGGAGAGATTGTCTGAATACATGCCAATCCATGGCTATATTGAGAGAGATGAAACAAGGGTGGTACAAGGAGCAGAGCCTCCATCAAACTAGGAACAATGAAAGTTGTCCAATAGGAAAGGGTGATAAGTGCTCCAGTGAAGGCACACAATATAATCATAGTAATAGGTCAACAGGAGAAATAACTGATTCATTTAATCAGTTAATAACAAAGGAGATTACAACTGGATATCAGTTTGCAGACAAATGAACATAGTTTGATCTGTCCAGTACATGTGATGCCAGAAATACACAGGATATGTGAAAGAGACATTGCTTCACTCAATCAATCACAAGTTGGACTTGCAATATCAATATATACAATATACAAGGGTCACATGCAGCCTGCAGGGCATCCAAAATACATGGAGAAGAGGACCACCTTAGTGTGAACCATCCAGGCCTTACACTGCTGGTGCAATTGAAGCATGCAGCAGACACTGTATCCATCCAGGATGGATACAGAGTTTTCCAGAGTTTATATGTGCTGCAAGCCCTGGTTTAGCCATCCTATCTTATTCCTATGAATCCCTATCAACTCTAAAAGCTGGAGGCACTATATTTGCCCACCAATCTGGTGACATGCATACTAATATGGCATTCACCAAATTAGCATAATTGTGTCCACTCTACTTATCTGGCCTAGTCAGATTCACCATCTTTGCCTGCTGATATGATGACATACTTACTACACAACAATGCTCATAGATGTTAGGACATGCCTAAACTGTTACAAGGTCACACTTGCAGACAAAACCCCACAGCCTCGCAGAGGGGAGTGTTACTCCAGAGACGAAACATAGGCTGCATTGCAAGCCTAACTACTACAAGAGTGGTTCACTAACAAGAGCTAACTTGTAGTGTGAGTAAAACCATCTTGAGTCTTAGGGACTCAAGACTTCAACCATCTGACTTATATAACAGCAGGGAATCCCTCCTGGTACCTCCCTCAGAGCAACAACACTCCTACCATGCTTCAGCACCCATCCCTATTGTCTTCATGTATGGCTACATGAGCACTGCCTTCCCACAACAACTCTACCCTTATATGGCTGCCTCTAGCCAAGCCTGGATCTTTGTGGACTTCCCTAGACTGTCCAGACCTTGATGCCTATCAGTGCACATATGTCTGTATGTGTGATCATATGCTGCTTGGCCTATTCTGTACTCATGCCTTCCCATGGCTATTGAGTCTTTGTCTGCATCTGTGTCCAATACTCCTAAGCTGGCTGCATCTTCCCAGCATATGCTGTGAGCACCAAATGTGAGCACTGCCTCATGTTTGTCATGTGGCCTTTCTGCCATTGGTCTAATGACCCTCTACTGTTGTTCCAGGTTCGTCTGGGCTGTGCCTTCATCTGGACTTCATCTAGACCTCTCCTAGACCTGTCACCTTGAGTTGCTATTGCTGTGCACTCTTTATATGGTTAAGCAATCCATGATCTTGGTCCCATGATGCCTTTGTCTATAAGCCATCTCATGGCTGTGCCTCCTGACTAATCCTCCATCGAGTCCTGATATGGCAAGTGCTGAGCTAATCCTGCATAGGGGCTTTGGTAGCTGTGTCTCTAAAGACTTTGGCCTCCTATGCCTGCACACTCTTGGCCCTGTCTGGCCCTGTGGCTATGCCACACCATATCCTTGTTGTGACTCATGATGCTGATGTAATGCACCTGTAATGATAGGGGTGTCTCCCTCCTTCCTGGTATACTGATGGCTCCTTGTCTGCCATCATCTTGTAGTCTGGTGAACACTCCCATGCCTTGATGCATGTGAAGTGTTCCCCTGGTCTCCTATGACAGTCCCCAACTGTCTCTCATCCTCCCATGGTGGTCCCTGACCACTAGAAATGAAAAAATAAAAGTGACTGCTAGGATCCATTCCTAACATAAACAACCCCTAAATGACCTTAGAGTGTTGGACTGTTAATCCAGAAGATGAAATGATTTTATTCAAGAGTAGCTATAGCATACAAGATTGTTGTAGCATATAAACCACCTAGAGCCTTAAGGGCTCTAAGCTTGAAACTGCTTCCTACTTATACCAGAGCTCATGGTCTGTGCACAGCTATAATCCCTCATCCCAAAGGGATGTGCAGCAACAGACCCCCCCTGCATCTAACCATCTATGTGTGCTGCCCATATCCTATGCATGGTGATCCTCAGCTCCACAGTCTTCCTATTGTCTGGCAATCACTCACATGCCAACATACCTTCAGCCATCCCATGACCATGGCATCCTACTATAATTATCAGGGACCCAACATCCTGGCTCAGCTCTTGCTGACTAATCCATTCCTGCACATGTAGAGGCTGCCATCATCAGGCTGTAGTTTCCACATAGAGTAATTCCCAACTCTTCCTCATAACTCTGGAACAAGGCCTCGTCCTGCCTTGAGATCAATCTTGAAAATCATAGAATAATCGTCTGAGTCCTATTCCAACCCAACCAAGGCCTTTCCAAGGCCTGTGCATAGTTGTCATTGCCATTGTTACTGATATATGTCTTTTCTAATGTTGCTGAGGGTATCTTTAAGCCTTCCCAGAGTTATCCTGTCAACCAAAATTGTTGACTCCTGTATGGTCTCTATCATGTGACTTAGGGGCTCCTCTCCAGCTCGTAACAATAGAAGTCAAGAGACATTGAAAACAGAACCCCTTCCTAGATGCCCTGCACCATTGTGTCAACTCCATCTGTCCATTCTACTTGTCTGGCCTAGCCAGTACACAGCCTTTGCCTGCTAATCTTGCATCATTGTTTTGCTAGGTCTGGCAAGCATTTCTGCCCAGGCTGCATATTGTCTCATTAGCAGACTCAATGATGCAAGGTGCTAGCACAAGATGCAATGAGGTAGTTGTTGCTTTGCTTTTGAGCTTGCCTGATGATGCTTTCCAGCAAGTGGAATGGTGTGATGGCATTGGTACCAAAGGTATCTGTTTTGCATGCATGGGCACTGTACCACTTGATTGAGAATAATAATTCATGTTGCCATATTTCAAGAGCTGTTCCTGTTCTTTTCATATGCTGTCAATCTTGTCTTGTTGCTAATATGCTTCTTGCATTCTTCCTTGCAATAGTTTGGCATGTGGACAGTCATCACATCACATATCTTAGTCTGGGCTTGACAGGGTTACATAATTGACCCATATTAAGGCATTCTCAGTAAGCATACCCTGTGCCCTGCTGTGCATTACTCAGCACTAATACAATTGCTCAGTAAGCAGTAGTAATATTGATTATGTGAGTGATTAGATAGCAGATAGGATAAAAGGATAAATGCCATGGTATGTATGTTTTCATTTGTTGAGCCTTACTCCAGCACAGACTCAGAGCTCACCATCTGTGTAAGCCTCCATTCACTTCTGTGTCATTGTCATGCTTTTACTAAACACATTGGGAGAAGATGGAGTGCACATTCAACTACATTCTCCCATATGCCAGGGCAGACCTTGAAAAAATTCAACAACTCTTTCTTGATGAGTACTCCCCAACTCCTGATGAGATAGAGGAGAAAGATGTTGCATGGTTTGGGGGAACCTCAGCACATCTTCAATGGCTTGAAGCTATGGAAGAGGTTGAAAGGCAAGAAACAGTTGAAAGGGAAAAAAGGATTGAAAGGGAAAAAAGGATTGAAAGCTGGAGACAAGATGTTCATTATTGAAATGGAAATTGGCTATAGTTACAGGGGGAACTTCTGCCTATTTTGTTAGTTCCTGTGATAATTCTCTTTTCCCTGTTACATAATATTTGCTACATGTTTCACCTTTTGATCTATCACTGGCTGTGCATTGGTTGCAAGGACACTATTCTCATTTTCCTAATTACCCTTCATATTTACTTTTCTAGTGTAACTACCATTTCACTTCCTTTTTCATCTCTACATGTATATAAAGGGTTCATCATGTACAGTGTACTCCTCAGTTCCAACTTAGATGAGTATCGCCTTCAACTACTGTGACCTAAATCACCTCATCTTCCTCATCATCTTCAACATTCTGCAATAAACCTTCATCACTGTCAGACTTAGTGTTGAAGCACCTCTTCATCCAGTGACTGGATTAGACCATTGATGAGCATGGCCCATAGGCTGAGTGTATCTAGGGATCCCAAAATTCAGTTCAGTTCAGTTCAGTTCAGGGCCTTTGTGTTACAATCATGGGTGTTTATCATTTATTTTTCCTTTATTTATCAGAGGAGCTATGGGACAATTATCTTGGACAACAGTTGGACAACAATACAATGACTCACCCAAGGATCAGGCCAGTGCCCAGTATGGTAGTCTCAAAGCACCAAGACTCTGGGGCTGAGGCTGTGAGGGCTAGAACATCAGAACAGTTCCTGAAGGATAGGGATCTATGGTTGGAGGCCTATAGAAGATTCCAGAAGGAACCAGGGGAGTGGTAGGATGGGTGCTGGGGTCTTAGATTGCTGTGTAGTCTGTGCACCTTCTGGCACCAGTACTCAGGCATATAAGGAGGTTGTCTTAGGTAGGAGCCCCCAAGACTCTAGATGGTTTGCTTGTACCAGCATACTTGTCTATTGTGTCTTGAATACATCCTCTCTTCTCTTTTCTTCTCACAAGGCTTGTGGTTAGTGTTGAGCAAGCCCTAACACTTTTTTGGCCAAACCAGAACCAGAACTGAATAGAACTTGCCAGAACTGAAGAACTGATCAAAACTTCTTTTTTAGGAATTTTGAGCAAAATAAAAGGTCAATAATGGCCTGAAAGCTCCATGAATGACAGAAACAAGGCAGGGCAGTGCTAAGCAGGCATATATCAGTGAAATCTTGGGTTGAATATGTGTAAAAATGCTATGACGCATGTTATTTAACAAAGTAAACTGGTTGTATGATCACTGCTAAGTAATTATCAATGCCATAATTCTCACTTCCTGAACTGTGGAAAAAAATTACAAATCAGGTGAGACACATTTAAAACACCCTAATATTGTGGTAAAATGTATGAGAAAGTTATGTGACATGTATAAGAGAAGTTAATGCAAGTAAATCAGTTGCTTGGTTATTGACAGTTATCAATGACATGGTTACCACTTTCTGAAATGTGGGAAAAAATTACAAATCATGTGAGACACATTTAAAACATCTTATTATTGTGGTAACATGTATAAGAAAGTTATGTGACATGTATAAGAGAAGGTAATGCAAGTAAATGCAAGTAAATCATTTGCTTGGTTATCAATGACATGATTACCAGTTTCTGAACTGTGGAAAACAATAAAAATCATGTGAGACATATGGGAAATGCTTAGTGACAATGAGAACATGTTTGTAAAGCCACCTGAAACAGTGGAATGGAATAGCAGGACATATGCAGCCATGGCAAGACATATGAAGCTACATATCCATTGTCATTGAAGTCACATCATCACATGTGACTGGGTAAATTCAAGATGGCTCAACCAGAACCAGAACTGAACCCTAGGCCTAACCATTGGTTCAGTTCCCATGGTTTGGATTCAAACTGAGGTTCTGAACCAAAATTTGGGATCCCTAAGTGTAGCTGACATGCTCCAGCACTCTGACACAAGTCCAACACTCACCAATGCTCTCTGACACTTGGATGAAAGTCTGCCACTTCCTGCACAAGTCAAATGCATCCTGCACAAGTCCACAGCCTTCTGTGCAAGTCAAATGTGCTCTGACACACTCTGGTGCATTCACCAAAGGTCTAACACAAATGCAAATGCATTTACCAAGAATGTCACTGCATTCCCATACCTGTGGACTTGTTCTCCAAGCCATCTGGCCCACAGTGTTTCATATACTGACCTTCAGACCTCCATCAGAGTTGACAGGAATCTTCCAGGACCTGCCCATTTGGTGCCTATTTCTCCCATGGACCTGGAGTAAGCTCATCACTGTGTCACTAGTTATCACTGTTGACTTAGAACTGAACTGAAGGCATTGTCCATAACAGTTTCTGGTTAGCAGCAGTAACATTCTTTGCCAATTGCTAAGAAATTGATGTGGGCCAGTCCTGGAGATATGGAGAGTTTCATCTTTTGTCTCTATTATGAAGCCATTTCTATTTCATACATTACTATACATAGTCTAAATGCTAGAAAACTGGAGAAGGGTGAGGGCAAGGGCAAGGGTGGGCAAGGCAAGGTGGGCAAGGGCAGGCAGTGGATGGTTGGTGGGTGACACATCAGCAAAACCAGGGTGGTTATGGAGTGCTACACAGTTGTCCATAGTATTGTGTAGTAACCTGTAGCATCCCTGGGTTTGCTGATGCAGGCAGCAGGTGGTGGGTGGTGGCACTGGGTGACAGGCAAGGCAGTGGGGTGGGCAGGTGACAGGTGGTGGGCAGGTGGGCAGCAGGTGACAGGCAGTGGGCAGGTTGGCAGTGGGTGACTGGTGGTGGGCAGCAGGGCAGTGGGTGATGGGCAGCAGGCAGCAGGTGGCAGGCAGCAGGTGGCAGGCAGTGCATGGCAGGCAGTGGGAAGGTGGGCCATGGGTGGCAGGCAGTGATTGGCAGGTGGTGGGTGGTAGGCAGTGAGTGGTGGGTGGTGGGTGGCAGGTAGCAGGCAATAGGCAAGGCAGTGGGTGAAGGGTGGTGGGCAACAGGCAATGAGCATGTGGGCAGTGGGTGACAGGTGATGGGCAGGTGGGCAGTGGGTGATGGGCAGTGGGCAGTAAGTGGTGGATGGCAGGTGACAGGTAGTGGGAAGGTGGGCAGAGGATCACAGGTGGTGGGCAGAGGGTGGCAGGCAGTGGGCAGTGAGCAGTGAGTGGTGGGTGATGGGCAGTGAGCAGCAGGTAGCAGGTGGTGGGTTGCAGGCAGCAGTCAACAGGTGATGACCAGGTGAGCAGTGGGTAACAGGTGGTGGGCAGTGAGCAACAGGCAGTGAGTGACAGACAGTTGGTAGTAGGCAGTGGATAGTGGGTGACAGGTGGTGAGCATGTCAAGGGTACAGCTCAATCAGTGCTTCACACTGTTATGAGCTCACACCTGCAAACAAACCCCAAAGCCTTGCAGAGGTGGAGTGTTATTCCAGAGATGAAACCAGGCTATGTTGCAAGCCTACACTACTACAAGACTGGTTCTACTAGAGAGAGCTAACTCCTAGTGTGAGAGAAACCATCTTGAGTCTTAAGGACTCAAGACTACAACCATCCAACTTATATACCACCAGGGAATCCCCCCTGGTACCTCCATTAGACCAACAACACTCCTACCATGTTCCAGCACCCATCTCTATTGTCCTGCACATTGTTAGGAACAGAGTCCTAGCAGGCATTCAATTTCATTTTCTAATGGTCTGGGACCATTGTGGATAACAAGAGAGACTTAGCCAGGACTGCAAGAGGGAAGGATGAGCTTATGTGCCAATGATCAGGGCACTATTATGGGATACTACTATTGGCAACACTTGAGAATGGTCATAGGGACCTAGGAGAACACTTTGTGTGGATCAGTGCACAGGAGCACTTAGCAGACAATGAGATGATGGCATTATGAGATGATGGCATTACAAGAAGCCATATACATACCAAGAAGGAGGAACTGACCACTATTGTTATGGGCACATTACATCAGCATCATGAGTCACCACACAGGCATACAGTTGGTATAGCCACAAGACCAATCAGGGCCGAGAGCGCACAGGCATAAGAGGCCAAAGTCATTAGGAGGCACAGTCACAGAAACCTCTGTCAGGCATTACATCAGCACATACCAATCTGGGACTCGAGGGACTTAGTCAGGGCTGAACACAGCCACAAGACGGCATATGCATTAGGACACTGCCAAACCCTGAGCTATGAATCACTCAGTCATCAGGGCAATGTGCAGCAATGGTGTCTTGGCACATAGGATCTAGGAACAGTCTAGAAACAGTCCAGACAGTAGGCATGGCCTTGGCAAACCCCAGACAATGGTAGTGGATAGATCGGGACACAGTGAAAGTACCTCATGATGAATTAGGCAGCACTCATATATGAGCACTCACAGCCATGTTGGGAATACAGGCACAGGTTGGAGATTATGCAGCATGGCACTTGGAACTTGTGCATCACAATCATCCACAGCCCTCAGCATCTCTAGGGAATATTATAGCAGGCTTAGGGATTGGTCACAGGACTTAGACAATACACAGATGCTCTATGACAAGGACATAGGACCTGGCAGCCACAATGGGTAGTAAGTCCAGAAGAGGAACAGCAATGTGTGGGTGCACATATGCAACACATGTGCACTGGTAGTAATCACAGTCCAGAGCAGTCTAGAATGATCCAGGAAGATCTTGGCTTGACTAGAGAAGCCATACACAGCAATTGGTCATGGCGGGAAGATTGTGCTCATAAGTGCTCACATGGGAAACACTCAATACAGAAGAGATGAGTGCTGGAGCTTGGTAATAGTGTCATAGGTCTTAGAGAGGTACCAGGGGGGTTCTCTAAAGGGTACATAAGTCAGACAGTTGTAGTGCTTGAGTCTCTAAGACTCAAGATGGTTTATCTCATACTACAAGTTAGCTCTTGTTAGTGAACCACTCTTGTAGTAGTTAGGCTTGCAACATAGCCTGTGTTTCGTCTCTGGAGTAACACTCCCCTCTGCGAGGCTTTGGGGTTTTGCTTGTGAGTGTGGGCTTGTAACACACATGTTCCCATGTGAGCACATATGAGCATGATCCTCCTGTGATGACTCTACCATTATACAGCTGCCTCTAGCCAAGCCTGGATCTTCATGGACTTCCCTAGACTGTCCAAACCTTGATGCCTATCTGCACACATATGTCTATATGTGTGATCATATGCCACTTGGCCTATTCTGTACTCATGCCTTCCCATGGCTATTGAGTCTTCTGTTGGTGTTCATGTCCAATACTCCTAAGCTGGCTGTATCTTCCCAGCATATGCCATGAGTGCTAAGTGTGAGCACTGCCTTGTGTCATCATGTGGCCTTTCTGCCACTGGTCTAATGACCCTCTACCGCTGTCCTGGGTTCGTCTGGGCTGTGCCTTCATCTGGACTTCATCTAGACCCCTCCTAGACCTGTTGCCAAGATCTGCCATTGCTGCACACTCTCTGTATAGTTAAATGATCCTAGGTCTTGGTCCCGTGATGCATCTATCCATATCTGTCCTAGTGGCTGTTCCTCTCCCTCGAGTCCTGATATGGCAGGTGCTGAGCTAATCCCTCATAGGGGCTCCTGTGGATGTGTCATTAAAGACTTTGGCCTCCTATGCCTGTGCGCTCTTGGCCCTGTCCAGCCCTGTGGCTGCACCCATGCCATATCCTCATAGTGACTTGTGATGCTGATGTAATGTGCCTGTAACAATAGGGGTGTCTCCCTCCTTTCTGGTATACTGATGGCTCCCTGTCCTGCCATTGTCTCATAGTCTGATGAACACTCCCATGCCTTGATGCATGCAAAGTGTTCCCCTGGTCTTCTATGACAATCCCCGACTGTCTCCTGCCTTCCCACAGTGGTCCCTGACCACTAGAATGAAAAATAAAAAGTGACTGCTAGGATATGCTCCTAACACACACCAGCAGAATGCTCTGATTTGTTTTTAGAGCCAGATGCCAGCCTGCCAGCAGCATGCCCAAGCTTATTCTTAGTACCAACAGGCCTTCCTTGAGGCATATCTGCCTTTATGATGATCTGGTGAACAGGGAAAGATGAGGGGACAAGCAATAGATGTAGTGAAATGATGCTGCAACACTTCGTTTCAGAATGTGGGAATATATTCCTAAGTTGGGCAACATCCAAAACAAGCACTAAACAGTGCTAAAAGCAGAAGTTGGACAAAAGATGCACTAATTAGTGCCACTTTTGGCACTAAAATATCCCAGACATGGTCTCAGAACCAAATTCTTGAACTAGACAAACATGGTGGAGTGGCTCTCTGTCTATTCCTGAACTATCTTACTATATACAACATGCACTACAAGCAAAGTGGTACAATAGGTCAAAAGAGCAACACAATGTGAATGTAAGTGGGAGGACATGAGTAAAGATTATGAAAAAGGCCCCTAGCACAAATGTGGCAATTCACAAGCAAGGAATGAAGAAGTGCTCAAATGATGAGGAGGAGAAATACATAGGAACCAAGGGCTCACAGTGTGTGGGCCCTTTTTGTTAGGAGCTTACTCCATAACCAGGGGGGGAGAGAAGTAAGGCAAGAAAGGAATATATATCCATCAATGATAGTCCTTACATGGGTGTAAGATAAACTATCTTGAGTCTTAGAGACTCAAGCCTACTACTGCTACTATACATATATATACTACTAAAGAAAAACCTCTGCCACTTCCCAAGCCCTACAATACCCACTTCCTGCTGCCCCCCCCCCTCTGCCCCCTTACTGCCATTGCTGCACAGTCACCACCCTGTGATTGCTGCACCCTTGCCACCCTCTCTGTACCATCACTGCACCCTCTCCACCCTCAACACCACATGGGTATACCCATTCCAATGCCTAGATGCATCTGTTTCTTGGCAGTGTTTTATATATGTATCCTATCTGCTATCTAACCACCAGTATTACTATTGCTAACTGAGCAATTCTATTTCTGCCAAGTAATGTGAAGCAGGATACAGAGTTTTCTGACTAAGCATACACAGTCATATAAATATTCCTAGTATTTCCATCAAGATTAAAATATATTTCATCTAAGTCCATTGTTAACTTGAGTGAGAGTAGAAATTCTTTGTTTGCTAGCAGGAAGGGTGCACAGCCACTATAGCCATTTTTGTATGTGGCTGTGGCCTCTTCCAGCTGGCAGGAAAGGTGCACAGCCACTATGGCCATTTTTGTATGTGGCTGTGACCTCTTCCAGCTGGCAGGAAGGGTGCATAGCCACTATGGCCATTTTTGTATGTGGCTGTGACCTCTTCCAGCTGGCAGGAAAGGTGCATAGCCACTATGGCCATTTTTGTATGTGGCTGTGACCTCTTCCAGCTGGCAGGAAGGGTGCATAGCCACTATGGCCATTTTTGTATGTGGCTGTGACCTCTTCCAGCTGGCAGGAAGGTTGCACAGCCACTATAGCCATTTTTGTATGTGGCTGTGGCCTCTTCCAGCTGGCAGGAAAGGTGCACAGCCACTATGACCATTTTTGTATGTGGCTGTGACCTCTTCCAGCTGGCAGGAAAGGTGCACAGCCACTATGGCCATTTTTGTATGTGGCTGTGACCTCTTCCAGCTGGCAGGAAGGGTGCATAGCCACTATGGCCATTTTTGTATGTGGCTGTGACCTTTTCCAGCTGGCAGGAAGATTTTTGTATGTGGCTGTGACCTCTTCCAGCTGGCAGGAAGGGTGCACAGCCACTATGGCCATTTTTGTATGTGGCTGTGGCCTCTTCCAGCTGGCAGGAAGGGTGCATAGCCACTATGGCCATTTTTGTATGTGGCTGTGACCTCTTCCAGCTGGCAGGAAGGTTGCATAGCCACAGAAAATGCAAGTAACTTTTGGTGGCAGTGCACATCACCAAATAAGGAAGGTCTCTAGACTATGGCTTAAACATTATTCTGCTCATATCTCATAAACTAGACCACCAATTTCTTAGCTGTTTCAGGGCTGACATATATGATATATAAGCTATCAAATGGTATACTTACATTGAAAGAAAAATGGTTCTCTGTTATACCTATATATCTATAAACTCTGTATTAATCTTTTCTCGGGTTTCGCGCTCATTTCTAAGTTCCTTATGTGGTGTACATTCCCTTTGCATTCATATAGTAAGGCATGCATGTTTATTTGGGAATCTACTGGTACTGGTACACCACTAAGAGAACTTGAACTAGAGGCCAGTGAGACAGAGCGCCTGTCTACTGGCTTTCGCCAAAATCCGAGACCTCCTCTATTCTGGCACATCCTTCCGGGGTCGTTTCCCCTGAGCTGCCGCTGCGTTTTATCGCGCTGGTTGCTCGTATAATCTGTTTGCCTTTTTCTCCGGCTGTGATTCTTTTCCTTTCCCAACACCTTTCCGTTGGGTGTCCCTTCCTGCCACAATTGGCGCATTCGGGAATTGATCTATTTTGCCTGGGCTGAGGACATCTCCAACTAGTATGTCCTTCTTTTTGGCAGTTGTAACACCACACTCTGTTGCGTGGTTTTCTGTCAACATCCATTGCATTTGGATCTCGACTACCAGATGCGAAGGGAGCTGGCGCCTTATATTGATATTGGGGGTGAGGATTTGTACTCGGTGTTTGTTCATGATACTCCTGACGCGTTCTTGAGAAGCTGTAAGTTTCGTTGGCTTTTCTATATGCCTGTGCAAGGGCAGTGACTCGCGTCTGTATTTGTTGGAGTGTCGCATTATCAGGGAGTCCTCCGTATCGAATTAAATCCCGTCCCAGAGCTGGATTGAGGTTGTTCTGGAACTGCGAAATTAGAGCTGCATCGTTCCAGTCCGTCAACGAAGTGAGAGAGTTGAACTTTATGATGTAGTCTTCGACTATCATCGTTCCTTGTCGCAACTTCAATAAGGCTTCTATTGCCTTTTCTTTTGTTTCTGTCGACATGAAGAAATCGTGCATTTGGTTTTTGAAATCGGTCCAATCCGTGAACGGGAATTGGTTAACTAATGGTCTTCGTACCCATGCTCGATTGTCCTCAGTCGATTCTCCTTCGTTTAGTTGCTGCCAATTAAGGTGTGGACTCCATCCGTTATTGTCCACTTTGTCTTGGAACTCCTGCAAGGCTTCTTGGAGCGCTTTGAGCTTGACACCGCTCCAATCTGCTGCTCTATCCCCTTTTCCGCCTTTCATTCGATATAGGCATATAGAAATCATTCGTTTGGGGTCCATTTCCCTGGATAACATGAAGTAGGTCCCCATCTGTCGTAACCAGCCGTCGACTGTTCTGGGATCTCCCTGGTAATAGTCGGGCATTTCGGCTTTGGTTAGGGGTCCCGGCTCCATTCGAGAACTCTGCTGGTATTCATTTATGATGGCTGCAAGAGCCTGTCCAGCACTGGTGATTGCTCGCTGCCCCTCCTCCTCCTGTCGATGAATTTCATTTTCTCGTGCTGCTACTGCTGCAGCTGGTTGAGTATCCGGGAGGGATTCTAATGTCTCAGAGTCTACCCAGTGGTTCCTCCATCTGAGTATTGCATGGTAGGCTTGAGCAACCATGTCGACTGTCAATCTAAAAGGTGTAGCGCCTAACTGTTTCTTTCCAAAGCCTTGGTTTTGTAATTGTTCCAAGTATTCCCATCCGGGTGATCCTTCCTTTGCTACTTCCACGTGCCATATTATTCGAGCAATTACGGATTTTCCTATATGAACTTTTGTTCCAGCTCGTCCCCATTGGGATCTCCATTGGCATACTGTTTCTATGGTTGGATAGGCAGGCCATTTTCTTGCCGTCCAATATTTCTTCTTTATCAACCATAAGTAGCAATAGCCGGGTAATGTCGGATTTGGGAAAGTAGCTTTTTTCCCATGACAGGGTCTTCTGGCCCTCTCCATTCGGTTTTGCAACCATAAGTTTGTTTCTATCAGAGCTGCCGCTGTGTTCGATCACGCTGGTTGCCCTGATGGTTCTGTATTGCTTTCCTCCCCTAGGCTTGTTATTTTGCCTACTTCGGGGTTCTCTATTTGCCCTGCTCCAACACGGAGCGTTCAGTGACCGCTGGTGAGTAATTTTTTTACCATGTCCCATCCATTGATATCGGCCAGTTCTAGGCCTACATGTACGACATCGGGTCGTTCTGTAGTGGTCCACCTGGTTCTAATTCCTTCTTCCCAGAATTGTCTTTCCATCTGCCAGATTGCTTCAATGGTTGGATATGCAGGCCATTCGTATTTGTTCCAGTACTCCGGCTTGATGAGACAGAGGTAACAAAATCCTGGAACCGTAGGTGCAAGTTGTTCAGGAATGGGGCCCATCCGAATTGTCCACCAGAAGCCTGGCAGAATGTTTCCGTTTAATGCATGCATCCAGGCATTCCAATCTTCATGAGACATGGTCATGCCTTCGTGAGCGTATAATTCTTCTACATGATGAGCGCATTGAAGTCGCTCGACTGCTACTTGGTATTTCATGATTGCCTTGTCTCCGTTGTTGATTAGCATCAACCATTGATTGTATTTCGATGAGACTAAAGCCAGCCAGATTGGGTTGGAGGTGTTGCCTTTGTATTGGTCCTCCAGTAATGTCATGAGAGTCTGGTACTCTCGCTCCGCCTTGCGCATAGCACGCTCGGCTCGTAGCACAGCTTTGCTTGCTGCGCATTCTGCCAGAAGGGCCTCCCATGCTTCCTTCTGTTCGAGCTCTTGACTGAGCTCTTTTTCTCGTAATAATTTCTGCGCCTCGGTGCGTTCCCTCTTCCGCTCATCTTTGCAGTATCACCAGTATAATCTGACGTGGTTGTCGTAGTGGCGTACAATGGTATCACCGATAAAAGCTGGAGTCCTAGTAAGGACAAGTTCGATGGTGTCGACCCAGTCCGCCTCAAAGATTTGACCAATCTCTGAGAGTGTCGCCTGGGCGTATGGGAGTACATATTGGAAATGGCAATTCATTGTGATGAGGGAAATAGGTCGTTCCTGTAAAAAAAAGATCTTCAAACTATTTCAGGCCCTCCACTGACAATAGTTCTGTTCAATCGGCTGTCGATTTATTCCGCTGATGAGCAGTAGCTCAGTGTAGCTGTGAATAGGGGTTAGTTATAGTGACAGTCACTTAGTTACTTAGTTACTGGGTCATGGACAAACAATACAATACACCCTCCTCCATAATATCATTCAGCCTCGGTGCTGGGAGTCTTCCTGGACTCAACCCCCTCACCACTCCCTTGCCAGCTGGCATCGGAGTAGGTTCATCAATTTATATGTTAAGTTCACCCCGCTATTGGAAATAGCGAGGAATGGGAAGGGGTGAGGTCGCGAAAGGATTCCCGTCAACTCCGGTGTGCGCGATGACAACGCTACGACGTGCGGAACTGGCAACTCTGCGGATAATAACGTTTGTCACACAAGGCGTAACAGCGATGAACGCGGGACGCGGAGTATGACAAAGACTTAGAGGCACGAACGAAACGAGGAGGACGTAGCTGAAAGGATGAGACTCAAAGGCTGGGGTGTACTATATTATTTTTCTAAGTGTTGTACAGGAGCTTTATATACGTTTTTCTACCCTACTAATAACGAGGTGACTCTGCAAATTTTCACCTTGCAACCGTATATCCAAATCCGTCTTGAAAGTCTTCGCGCAATGGGGCTAGCTGAGGGACGCAATGGTGATATAGGAGCGCCATGGTGAGAACCAGTATCGCGACCCGATGCGGGACGCTAATAGAATCAAATACTTGAAATAGACGCGCCTGATTGCCATGCGCGGCAACTCCGGGATTCATCTGGCTTGACGCATCCCTGTGCTCTATTTTCCGCGGACCTGACTGGTCCATACCGTAACTGGTCGTTGGCCGATGGGTTTATTCGTCCGCGAGAGTCCCGACCCGCTATGTTGGTTTGTTGCTAGGGATGACATGGCATCCGTGTATGGGTGACCCTTGGATCGTAGACTGTAGATCCTTCCTAACGCGGATATGGTATTGATGGCGGCAGTCCCTTCTCCGGTGACCTAAGTTGTGCCGGCTGACAATTTTATGCGGGTCGGCCGACAGGGTGCTTTATCGGATGTGAACGACTGACTAGCGCAGGTTTTGGGTGGCGTGCGCGGGAGATGACTTGGTCGTTGGGCGTGGGCGACGCTTGCCCTATAGCGGATAATCGCGGAGTTGGCGGAGTTGCGCGTAACTAGCGCGGAAGACTTGCGGAAGACTTTGGATGGGTGCAGATGCTAAGCGATGGGGTCAGGCATGTGTAATCCTAGTGAGGGTAAGGTTTCTAACGTCTAGTGCTGAGACTAGTCCGTTCAATACCTATACACCGTCACATCGGAACGATGCTCATCATCTCCCCCCCACTTAAAAATCTGACTGTCCTCAGTCAGTCGCGCGAAGGGATTGGATAGTAGATTGCTGGTGGTCGGCTGCAGTGCTCTTCGTGTGGTATGACCTATGAAATGAAATGAAAAGAAACTATACTACGAATAAGACTGAAATATAAATGAAACATGCGTGGATGCCTGGCGGGCTTATAACCTGCGATACGTCTTGGTCCGGCTGCGTGCAGACGTCTTCTTCATATTCGGAAAAGCGAGGTCTGCGGGATTGGGCCTTGACTGTGCGCGCTACTCGGGTATGTCGACTTCCGGTCACGGGATCGTGCGATTGCGGCCTTCGTTGAATTAGCTTAAACTTCATCCTTCAGTTCTCTATTTTCCTCCGCCACCATGTCATCCTCCAAACAAACGCCCGAATACAATTCTGACGAGGAAATCGCGCGCATGGAGGCGCAGCTGGAACGGGAAGAGGAGGAGCGACATGCGCGGGAGGAGGCGGAGCGAAGAGCCCACGAGGAGACTGCGGCTCGATTGGCTTTATTGAAGGCTGAGCGGGCCCGCAAGCAACAAGAAGCAGCTGAGCGGAAGGCTCGAGAGGAGCGGGAGGCCACGGAACGAAAAGCTCGAGAAGAGGAAGAAGCACGGCGCAGGGCTGCGGAAGAAGTGGAGCGGCAGTTACGCGAAGAGAGAGAGGCCGCAGAGGAGAGGGCTTGAGAAGAGGAAGAGCGACGGATAGCTGCTGAAGAGGAAGCCGCGGCAGTCGAGCGGCGACGACAGGAAGCCGAGACGCGTCACCAACAAGTGTCGTTGCCCCGGGTTCGACTTCGCCTGCCCGAGCGTCAACCGGGTTCCTCGCTGGATGTTGCGATGGTGTGGGCGCAGGTGGAGGCAGAGGAAGCGACGATGGAGGAGGCAGATGAGGCCACGCTGGCAGCACTGGTTGCCGTGAATCAAAAAGAGGCCACGCGAGCTCAGCGGAAGCAGAAGCGGGCGCGCAGGTGGAAGCTGGTCCATCCAAGCGGGCCAAGTCGAGGTCGCCAAACGAGCCGCCTTGCGACCGGTGCGTTTTCTTCTCTTTCCTTTCCACGTCTTTCCTGATCCTCTACTAGGTGCTCATTGGCAGGCATCACCTGCTACCCGTCTCCAGGGCCTAGGAGCCAGGTGTGCACGGAGTGCCAACGCCTCCGCCAGAAGTGCGTGATAGGTGGCGTTCCTGCATCCGGGCGGGACAAGAAGAGAATCAAGTCGAAGGCCGTCGTCGTGAGCGACGATGAAGACGAAATCCAGGTCGCGGAAGAGACCGTTCTGCGGAACACAAGCAACAGGGTCCGGGTCACGACAGACGGCCCCACAACGAACTGGACGAGGGAGGCTGTCTCCCTCCTTCAAGAACAGAACCGACTCCTCCTTGAACAAAACCAACGACTCTTCGACCAGACGCGGCTCCTTACCGCGCTGTCTCAAACTTTCATCGGGTCGTCGAACATGCAGACAGCAATGCTCCGGGAGCTGAGCTCCCTCCGCGGATCTTCCGGTCGCATCGAAGACCTTCTCGAGAGGTCACTGGGGCGCTCACCCACCCCATACAATAACGAGGGCGGCGCGGATTACGATAGCACGTCGGATGTGTGTTGGAGTCCCGTTCCCTCTAGTGAGGAGCTAGAGTATGTCGAGGAGTTGGCGCTGGAAGGGGTTGTGGCGGAACGAGCAGGGTCGTCAGCAAGCGCGGGGGCAGGGGCGTCAGTGGCAGTCACGGGCGAGGAGGCGATGGATGAGACTGGCGACTCCCCTATGGAGCCGCCTGCTCGTTTTTCTTCTAGCTAGTGGTTTCTTCGCGGCTTTCTTCGTATCGTTTTTTAGTTTCTTGGTGTACCGACGCAATATAACTATTTCTTGCTCACTGTGGAATGGGTTAGTAGTCTAAGCCAGAAAAGATAGCGGTCTGGAAATCTGTATCGAACTTTGTGGATGAGATAACTGTAGGTAAAAGTAGGCAAGGAATGAAGAAGAACTTTACTAGTGGTCCTGGGTATGTATTCAAAAATTAAACAGCGCGGAGTTGGCGGAGTTTGTGCAGGATTAGGAGTTGTTATCTAAGTATTGTACATGTTTTCGTTTTCTTCTATGTCGGAAAGATGGCCAGTCGAATCTTCATCGTCTTCATCGTTTGCTGGCGCCGTGTTGGTTGGGTCATCGTCACCTAATGAGCTGGAGTTGGACATCTCCCGAACGTTTTCCTCGGAGGTGTCGAGCACATTCTCTGGTATGGTTAACCGCTTGCGGGCAAAGTATGGAATTACGCGGTATGCCGCGTATGGTCTGTCAAGTACGGTACCATCGAGCTCGCAAATAATGTAAGCTCCTCCGCGGTTACAGGATAGAACAACATAGGGGCCAATATAGCGGGGGCGCATCTTCTTGTTGAGCGACTTCTCTATGGCTGTGTTGTGGACCAAAACTAAATCTCCTCGCTGGAAGTCAAAGTCCCTGATGATCGTCGGGTGCTCTTGCTCGAACCGTTTTGCTGCGGCTATGTGGGCGTGATAGACTTTGTCTTTAAGAGCCTCCGTTTGGGCGCGACGCTTCTGCAACTCCGTGGCGCGGCGGGCTATTAACTCCGTGGTCGACAAGAATGCAGAGGGTGGCGGGAGCAGGTAGGTGGCCTCAGTGATATCTAGCGGGAGTAGCGGCTGTGTCCCGGTAACTGCAAAGTAAGGTGATACTCCCATGCGACGCCTAGCTGTGACGCGTTCTGACCAGAATACCGAGTGTAACGCTGCAGACCATTGGGATTCGTTGCCGTCGGTTGCTTTGTATAGCGCCTGTCGGACGTCGTAGTGACTGCATTCGACAATTCCGTTAGCGCGGGAGTTGTAACCTGAGATGCGGATGTGGCGGATATGGTACTTGTTAGCAAGGTACTCCGCGGCTCTCAGTATTGGCGCTCCGTTATCCGTGACGATCTCGACCAAGCTTCCCCAACGACATATCAAATTTTCGAAGATCCAGTCCCCAATTGCGTTGGCGGTCTCTCGACATAAAGCGCAGTATTCTGGGTAATGCATCAGAGAGCAGCGGGCTTGAATCAGGTACTTGTACTGATTAGACGGCGGGAGGTGCATCGTATCCATGTACACCTTAGCGAATATTGGCGCGGGGACGGCGATGACAGGCGGGATGCGGAACTGTTGTAGTTGCCGCTCTTGACATGCGTGACAGGACTTGATGTACCATTTGATGTCGTCCTGCATCTGCGGCCACCAGAACCGTTCCATGATTGCTGCACGAGTGGCGTAATATCCGCAATGTCCCAAACCGTCGTGGCAGTCGAATAGCACGCCAAGTCGTTTCTGCGTTTCTACTACCACCTTATGGGCTCCGTCCTTGTCCCTATACCATAATCGTTCAGTGTGGATGAAAAACTTGACACAATACCGTGTGAAGCTAGGCCACTCCTCATCCGATACCTCCGCGGGTCGTTCCAACTCTGTTAAAAACTGCTTGACGAGTAAGAGTCGTGCCTCGTCTTTTCCGGAGGTGTTGACGTGCCACGGGAAGACTTCTTCGTACGTCCTGTCTATTATATCTTCAGCGGGCAGTAGCGCGGGGTTAGCGGAGTTGGGCAGAACTGAGTCGGAAGTGAAGGTGGCGGCTGGGCGACAATCGCGGTGTTCCCTGTTGGTTTCATAGAGCGGGAGAGTCTTCTGAGGGTCGGGGTTGATCTTTTCGCGTCCGCGGGGCAAGTTTGATGCGCAGTCTCTAGAAACCTCGTTAATCTGATGCATGAACCCATACAAATTATTGATCCAGTTGTCAAACTCCTCATCCTCATCCCCGCTTGGCGGCTCATCGAGTGGCTGTTGCGGGCGTCTTGACAATCCGTCGGGGGCATGCAGTTTTCCGGGAACGTGAACCAGTTCGAAGTGGAAAGTCAGAATCGATAGGATCCAGCGGTTTATGGAAGCGGAGGGTGCGATATCCGGGTTCTTGAGCATGTCTTTAATGTAACGAGCATCCACTTCGACGATGAGGTTCCGTACTCCAATGAGATACAACTTTAGTGCCTTCAGGGCGCGATAGAGCCCGTAGATCTCGAGCTTGGGCTGCGAAAAGCGGGCTTCTCGTTCGTTCAGCGTGATCGAGCCAAAGCGGTTGTAGTAGCGGACCAAGGGCCTGTCGGGGTCGCACTGACATAAGAAAAACCCTACCGCGATATAGGAAGTGTCGACGGATAATATAACGGGAGCATCGGATTTGTAGTCGATGGGGTGCAGCGCTGGTGATGCGATGAGTGCCTTCTTGAGGTCCTCTTGAGCCGCTACTTCCGCGGGGCCGAATGTGAATGGCGTGGCCTTCCTGGTTAACGCTACTAGTGGATGCGCGCACTTGGCGAAGTTTTTGATGAAGATCCGGCCAACCCCAATGGTGCCAAGGAAGGCGCGGACTTCCGACAACGACTTGCAGGGTCCCCAGTTGGTGATGGCGGCTACCAAGTCCTTCTCGGGTTTGCGGCCTTCATAGGTGCATAGGTGACCGACTACCGTGATTTCTGGTGCGCAAAGGACGAGCTTCTTCCCCGAGAATGTTCTGCCGGCGTACTTCATGCGTTGAACGACGCGGTTGAGTCCCTGGAAGTGTTCCCATACGAAACGTCGAATTCCGGGATTAGCGGGGATAGTCTCGTATGTCCCGTCGAGTTGTTGGTAGCGGGTTGGAGGGCCTTTCACTGGAACGTCGTCGATGTACGGGATGGTGAGATCCGGGATCTCAGGCTGTAGGATAGAGGTGACGTCGTCGTGGAAAATAGGGACGGAGTTCGTCCAACCCATGGGCAGGGTCGTCAAGCGCATAGCTCCAAAGGGCGTCTGAAAAGTCGTCAAATCGCAAGAACCTTCTGCAAGCGGGCGTTCATCATATCCGACGTAGAGGTCCAGCATTGCCCCGCAGGCCCTACCAGCGAAATTCTCTGCGATGTGTTCCGGGATGGGCGTGACACCGGAGTGGCGGATGGTGACGGCGTTGAGGGGCTCGAGCGAGTGTACTAACCGCAACTTGCCATTTTTCTTTAATACGCAGAACCAGCGGGATTGGTACGAGGAGTTGGATGGCTCGTAAACACCGGCGTCGATCTTGGTACGGATGATCTCACAGATTTGGTCGTATAGTCCCGGCAGAATTGGGATATTGCGTTGAACCCATGGCGTATGCGGAACTGTTGGAATGTCAATAGGCGGGAAATACTCCGTTTTAAACTGTCCGCGTTCACTGTCGTCCCAGGCGAACGCTCGGTCGTGCTTGGTCATGAAATGGTGCATTAGCTTCCGTTCCTCGGGCCACAGGAAGTCCTTGTCGTGTTCTTGGTCTAGGTTTTCCATACGTTCCTGCGTATACCTTCCAACGGGCGCAAAGTCCGGCGGGTTTGCACTGAGTTCCGGTAGGCTGGCTAGCGGGTCACCTTTGATGTCTCGAATGATTCTAAATTCTTGAGGTAACTGACTAATGACGGGCTTGACTTTCTTATCGACTGGCTTGTACTTTTTCTTTTGCGGGGATAAAAACACTGGTGAAACGTTATCGCAGCAAGGGTTGCGGGACTTGGAGCGGGATGGTTCCGCGGAGTTGGACTTGCTAGGGGATTGTATGGTTTTGTGAAGGAAGGCGCAGGTGGTCGGATCGCATTTGGTCGTGTCGAATTCGTTAAGACTTAGCGCGGCTCCGAGGTACAAGCGAGCAAGATTGTGATTATTCTTTCTACTGCTATGTACATCGGGGGCGCGCTGTATCGAGGGGACGGGGGTATAGGCTTCTATTTCTATAGGTTTCTGAGCTCCGTCAATCGTGATGATACAGGCTACCTCTCCGTGATTTTGAATCAGTTCCTCGAGGCTACTTGAAAACCCTCCTTCTCCTCGTGCATTTTGACGAAACGCGGTGGTCCACGGGGTATAGTCGGGATTGTAACAACGGCGTCGCTGTTGGGGTCGTGTATCGTGATGGTTTGTTCTTCGTTTTGGTAATTTTTGACCACCGATTGGGCAAGCACGTCAAAGGGGTGGCCGAGAAGGATGTTGTAGGCGGGGGGAGCGGATGACGTGGACCTGGAAGTATAATTCAATGTTGCCCACCTTGAACGGCACGTCCTTGGCCAATCCGAGCAACGTGTCGACCTCGCCGTTTGCTGCTTCCATGTTGATCTTGATGGCGGGGTTGTACGCGATCCCGAGCTGGTGGCTGACGGCGTCGGACATGCATATGATGGAGCAGCCCGGGTCCACGACGCAGTCGACTATGGCGCGGTCGTCGACTCTAGCCTGTATGCACTGCAGCGCGTGGGACTCCTTGCCGACCTTGAGACGCGCCTTGTATTGGGGGTCTGCCGCGTAGTACGCTTTGGCTATGTCTGGCAGGACAAAGACGTTGCGCATGTCCGCGGGGTTGGCGGGGTTGGTAGCGGGATTGGCGGAGTTGGCGACAGGGACACGACGCGGAGTCAAGAATTCACGCATCTTGTGGCGGACGTCGGGCGAGGCTGCTAGCAGCTCCTCGAAGCTAAGGTTGGCGGCGGGACTCGTGAGGACGCGTTTGAATATTTGATCGACGGCCTGTGGGTTTTGCGCGGGAGTAGCGGTGGTGTACGAGGGGTCCTTGCTCTTGGGTAGTGCCCCAAATGGCTGGTCTGTCGGCGGCTGGTAGTTGGCGTCGCGAGCGTTGGCAAAAGGGTGCGTAGGCGGCTGGTCGCGGGCTTTAGCGACTCCCGGCGAGGTGATTTCTTCAGGTGGCGGGGCTGGTGCTGCTGGTGGTGCTGGTGGGTGCGGTTCCTTTCCTTTTGCGCGTAGCGGAATCTCTACTCCATCAAACACTACCTTGCTCTTCTTGGCTGCTTGCAACGCTATAAGAGCCCTCTGCATCCATTCAATCTCCTCGTCGACGTCGTCCACGGGGTTTGCTGCTGTCTCGTAACTTAAAATCGGCGTGGTGCTTGACGTTGCCAGCTCTTGGTGGTTGTCGCGGGGCGAGTAAAACATAGCAGGGCGGATTCCGGACTGTTGGGTTGGCTGGGCGTTGACTTGCCGGTGGTATTCGTCGACGCGCTCCTTCATATTGTTCCCAGGTAAATATCTTGATACGTAGTTGCCAGTTGGCAACACTATTCGTCCCTCGAGGTTCCTTGTAATTTTCCCGTTCGCTATGTAGCTGTCAACGTCTGGGCATCGACCTATAAAGTGGGCCAAGTTGCCACAGAACGTGCAACCCGGGATGGCGGGGCGTGTACCGGAATTAGCGCCTAGCGGAACTGCGTTGGAGCCGGTAGCTGGCGTCGTCTGCGACCAATTCCACGGGGCTGGCGCGAGTGACTGCGTGAGGGACTGTAGCATTGTCTGCATTTGCAACGAACTCTGTACCATCTTCTCCATTAGACTGAACATGTCTTCAGTCTTTACGCCGGGCGTTGCTACTGGCTCGGGCTTGGCTGGCGGGGTTGACGCGGAGTTGGCGGGGTAGGCGGCGGGGTACTCTGGCCTAGCGGTATGGGGCGCGGCGGGCTTGTTGATTAGTTTATCGTAAAACGACGCACCCTGGATCACTTCTTGCGCGGCCGCTAACATTTGCTCGAGGGAATAGGGGTCGTCGCGGTGTACGTTCGGGTACTGGCTGCGCATGTACCTGTACATTTCTGTTCCGACGTGGACCTGGAATCCCTTGAAGAAGTACTCGCTTTGCTGGCATGTCGAGAGCCGCCCGTTTTTGATAAGATACTTCGTTATTACCAGAAAGCGCTGGTAATAGCTGCAGAGGTCTTCCGCGGTTTGGATTCCGAGGCGGAGTGTCTCTTCGATTAGGCGGTCCAAATCCGCCTGCGTGTGCTCGCGCTCGTTTATTACTCCGGTATATAGCGCGGTTATGGATGCTTTGAAAGCCTCGTACGTAGAGGCGGCGTCGAAGGTGTCTACACCTCCCCATAGATCGTATTCCGTGTCGTGGAGGTAGCGCAGCGTGTAGACCTTTTTCTGCTGCGCGGAGGTGACGCCAGCTTCACTAAACAATAGTTCTAGCTCGTCGAAGTAGCGTGGAAGGCGGCAGGGTTGATTTGAATCGAAGCAGGGTGCGGCGGAGGCGTATCGCGCGGGCATGGGCTTGGTTTGTGCGTGGTCGGCCATCTTGACTATCTGTGGTGGTACTAGTTTATCGAGGTTTGAGGTTGAAGAATGGGAACTGGAACTGCTTGAACTTGAGGATACTGGCGGCGGGCTTGGCGACGGTTGCGGAAGTTCTGATGGCGACGAGGTGAGCGGGCTTGATTCGTTGGAGCGGGGCAGATCTGGCGGGTTGGCTGGCGGGGTGCTGGTGGAAACGTTGAAGGAATGGAATGTCTCGGATTGATCTGGCGGGCTATGAGAGGATGTTGAGGGTTGGTGGAAAGCTCTGTCGATGTCGTCGATGGCTTGGAATTCCGGGGCGAGGCCTAGTCGTCTGCGGGATTGGCGTTGGAACGTGTTGGTGCTTTTGAAAATCTCGCTCAATGCCTTGCTAGGATCTTGGTGCAAAAGCTGCTGCGCGTTCTCGGCTCTTCGTTTCAGCGAGTTGTACCAATCGGTGAAAACATTGGCGGACGACGGGGATGGGGCGTAGTGACTGGGGAATTGCTGGTCCCGGGGTGATTCGGGCGGTGTTGACGGCGTAATTCTTTCAAAGGCCTCACTGGGGCAGCCAATATGTTAAGTTCACCCCGCTATTGGAAATAGCGAGGAATGGGAAGGGGTGAGGTCACGAAAGGATTCCCGTCAACTCCGGTGTGCGCGATGACAACGCTACGACGCGCGGAACTGGCAACTCCGCGGATAATAACGTTTGTCACACAAGGCGTAACAGCGATGAACGCGGGACGCAGAGTACGACAAAGACTTAGAGGCGCGAACAAAACGAGGAGGACGTAGCTGAAAGGATGAGACTCAAAGGCTGGGGTGTACTATATTATTTTTCTAAGTGTTGTACAGGAGCTTTATATACGTTTTTCTACCCTACTAATAACGAGGTGACTCTGCAAATTTTCACCTTGCAACTGTATATCCAAATCTGTCTTGAAAGTCTTCGCGCAATGGGGCTAGCTGAGGGACGTGATGGTGATATAGGAGCGCCGCAGTGAGAACCAGTATCGCGACCCGACGCAGGACGCTAATAGAATCGAATACTTGAAATAGACGCGCCTGATTGCCGTGCGCGGCAACTCCGGGATTCATCTGGCTTGACGCGTCCCTGTGCTCTATTTTCTGCGGACCTGACTGGTCCATACCGTAACTGGTCGTCGGCCGATGGGTTTATTCGTCCGCGAGAGTCCCGACCCGCTATGTTGGTTCGTTGCTAGGGATGACGTGGCGTCCGTGTATGGGTGACCCTTGGATCGTAGACTGTAGATCCTTCCTAACGCGGATATGGTATTGATGGCGGCAGTCCCTTCTCCGGTGACCTAAGTTGTGCCGGCTGACAATTTTATGCGGGTCGGCCGACAGGGTGCTTTATCGGATGCAAACGACCAACTAGCGCGGGTTTTGGGTGGTGTGCGCGGGAGACGACTTGGTCGTTGGGCGTGGGCGACGCTTGCCCTATAGCGGATAATCGCGGAGTTGGCGGAGTTGCGCGTAACTAGCGCGGAAGACTTGCGGAAGACTTTGGATGGGTGCAGATGCTAAGCGACGGGGTCAGGCATGTGTAATCCTAGTGAGGGTAAGGTTTCTAACGTCTAGTGCTGAGACTAGTCCATTCGATACCTATACACCGTCACATCAGAATGATGCTCATCACCGCGCCTGTCGATGACGTTTCCTGGGAAACAGGAAAGATGTTGTCTGCAGTGTCGTGGGTCCACAAGCTATCTATTGGGTGCACCCGGCAATTCGCCTCACTATCTTTGTGCCTAGTTATCACCCCAAAGTCAGGTAGGGGTGCTAGTACAGGGAGTATGTGAGGAACTTGGGTTCAGCCTTGATATGCAACACCAATAGAGTTGTTTCGCTCGTTCCTGAGCTTTTCTGCAATAAAGGTATACTAAACCCAGGGTGCGTCTATGGTCTCCTGCCTACGCTTCACCCCAGCGAACTAGTATTCTCGTCCTTTACTGTTTGTAGCCTACCCAAGCTTGGGTTTGTCGCCAGGCCCCTGTGGGCGTATTGAGGACACTTAAACAGTGCCCGTTGACAGTGGTTTGTCGAAATTGAAGTCGCCGACGGTCCTGGGATAATCAGGTTACAACCGCCAAAGTATGTCGTGGTCGACGTCGCCAACGGTTCCGGGATAATCAGATTACAACCATCAAAGATAGAAACTAGGCCGTTGAATGTCCTTCGCAACTACGAGCGGCGTGCTCGGTGCTAGACAGGGTCAACGGGGTAGAGAGTAAAGTCTCTAGATTATGTCAGGACTGCCCTAGACAATAACCTAAGCGACTTAAGTGAGACTTGTTAAGTCAAAGACGATTCTGGTTGCTCAGTAGCTATGTCTAGTGACAATAGACTATCTAGAGACTTAAGAGTCTCCTACGCTAAACTATGGCCCTTATATACCGCTCCCCTGGTCTGTGCACAGACAGCGTGCAGCTAAAGTCCCTCATGCCGGGATCAATGCGCAGCAGCCGATCTGCGCCCATCTAACCATTCGTGGAGAGTTTCATCCCTTCCCGTCTCTTGGGTTATCTGCATGCGGCCTTCCTATTGTTCAGGACTTCGGCCGATTCCCATGCACGCCGTACCGTTGACTTGGTACTCCTCGGCGTTCCCATGTCGCCCCTCAGGCGCCGTGCCGCCCATGATTCCTTTCATGGCGTAGGCCCATCATCGGGCTGCATCTCCTGTCGGCACTCGGTGTATCTCTATAGCCGATGCTGACCTAACCACCTTCCTAATAGGGACCGCAGTTCTCGTAGGCCATCCTCCTAAGTCCCGTTGCGTAGTCTTGCTCGTAGACATTTGAGCGAAGTAAAATAGATAAAATGAAATGAAAAATATCCCCCAACTCTCCAAGTCCGTATCCTCCTATCTTCTATTGACACCGTTGTCTCTAGGTGTAGATCTTCATGGTCGTTATTGTATCGTTACTGTAATGGTTTGAAAATGTGAGGAGTGCTCATAACAAGTAGCACTTGTGGCTGTTGTACCCATTCTTGTGTAGAGTCTTGTGCTATGTGATGTGACATAACAAATGGTTGTGATGTTCAATTTCGAGATGGAATCAATGCACATAGGGATTATTGATGTAGTTGATAGATGGCTGTGATGGCACAGAGCACAGGGACTTGAGGAGTGCCTGTAGATGAGTGCCAGGGCTTTGGCTATAGCTTTGCTGAATGGGGCTAGTGACCTGTGACATGGCTATGGTTGAATTGCTATATTTGTCATGTTCCTACTTCTGTCCTGTCATCAACATGTTTGCTGCTACCATGTTGGAATCCAAGGTGTAGATCTTGTGACCCAGAGAGAAGAGGAAGTGTCCATGAGGGGATGACAAATGTTGAGCATTCCCAAAGGTGATGAGTTCAACTCATTATGCACATGTAAAGAAGTACAAACAAACTGACTACCATATATGTAATATATATGTCATGCTTGTAGTGTCTGGATATGAGATACTCCAACATGCTTCTGCAAGGATCATGAGCAATACTTCCACTATTATTGTTATAATTAATCCCAAGACTAGCAAAGCTATTAATATTTGCTAAGGTGTACATGGATATGATGCACCTCTTGCCATCCAACCAATACAAGTATCTGATTCAAGCCCACTGTTCCCTCATGCATTACCCTGAATACTGTGCTTTACATCAGGAAACTGCCACCATTTGAGACTGGATCTTCAAGAATTTGATATGTCATTGGGGAGGCCTGGTCAAGATCATTATGGACAATGGTGCACCAATACTGAGAGCCACAGAGTACCTCACCAACAAATACCACATCTACCACATCTGCATTTCGGGTTACAACTCCCTTGCCAATGGAATTGTTGAACAAAGTCACTACAATGTCTGGCAGGCACTGTACAAAGCAACTGAGAGAAACAAGTCACAATGGTCCATGGCATTACATTTGGTATTCTGGTCCAAGCATGTCACAGCTAGGCATCACATGGGGGTGTTGCCTTATTTTGCAGTTACAGGAATGCAGCCACTACTCCCACTTGATATCACAGAGGCTACTTATCTGCTTCCACCACCTTCCACATTCCTGTCAACCACAGAGTTAATAGACCATTGTGCCATGGAGTTGCAGAAGCATCATGCCCAAATGGAGGCTCTCAAGGAAAAGGTCTATCAAGCCTGCATAGCTGCAGCAAAATGGATTGAGCAAGAGCACCTGATGATCATCAGAGACTTTGATTTCCAGCAAGGGGACTTAGTTCTGGTCTGCAATACAGCTATAGAGAAGTCACTCAATAAAAAGATGTGTCACCAGTACATTGGTCCCTACATGGTCCTATCCTGTAACTACAGAGGAGCCTACATCATTTGCAAGCTCAACAGCACAGTGCTTGACAGGCCATACATTGCATTCCATGTAATTCCATACTTTTCCCACAAAAAACTGACCATACCAGAAAATGTGCTCAACACTTCTGAGGAGCACATCCAGCAAATGTCCAACTCTGGTTCATTAGGTGATGATGACCCAGTTGACATGACACCAGCAAACAGTGAAGGTGATGAAGACTCAAATTACTATCTTTCTGACATAGAAGATAATGAAGCAGAGATGTACTATACCTAGATAACAACTCCCAATTCTGCTAAAATCCTGCCAACTCCACACTGCTTAATTTTTGAAAACATACCCCAGACCATTAGTAAAGTTTTTCTTCATCTCTCACCTACTTTTAACTACCATTGTCTCATCTGTAATTCCAATACAAACTCCCAGACCACTATATGTTCTGACTGTAGACTACTAACTGATTCCATAGCAAGCAATAATGGCTTGTATTGGTTAAAATACATCAAGAAATAAAACATATAAGGCCCATGGGGAAACAAATTAGACAGGAGAAAAATGAGAAGGCAGCCCCATAGTGGAGTCACCAGTCTTGTCTATTGGCCCCACTTGTTCTGCTATGACCCATTCCTCATTGACATACTCCAACCCCTTGCTAGGTGGTATGGGACTCCAGCACACATCTGACATGCTATAATGATCCACCCAGCCCCAGTTATCATATGGAGTGGGTGAGTGCCCCAGTGACCTCTCAAGATGGTCATTGATGTGACCAGACAACCTGTGGAGGGAGCCCAGCTCCCACCCAGAGTATCTCTGTTTGCATGTTGGACAACCCAATGAAAGTCTGTAAGAGGGTGGCAAGGAGTTGAGTCTGGTTGTGAAGTTGTTGATTTTGCTTGTGAAGGAGCTTATTTTGCTCTTGCAGCAGGGAGACAGCCTCCCTTGTCAAGCCCATCATTGGGCCATCTTCTGTGACCCAGACCTTGTTGCTCATGTCCCACAGAATGGCCTCTTCAGTGGCCCAGATGTTGTCTTCATCATCACTCACCATGATGGCCTTCAACTTGATGTTCTTTTTGTCCTGCCCAGAAACAGGAATGCCACCCACAAACACCTTTGGCAGAGGCACTGGCACTCTGTGCAGACCTTGCTTTTTGGCCAGGGGCCAGGTAACAGGCTATGCCTGCCAGAGTGCACCTAGCAAACAATCAAGCAAGACATTAAAAGAATAAAAAGGGACTCACCAATCACAGGGCAGCTCATCTGGCAATGCTGACTTGGCCTGCTTGGATGGACCAGCTTCCAGCCCTGCACTTGCTGTATGCACCCACTTCTGTCTGTGCTGAGCCCACATGGTTTCCTGTTGATTCATGGCAACAAGTGCTGCCAATGTTGTCCCATCAGCCTCCTCCATTGCCACTTCATCAGCTTCCACTTGTGCACACACTGTCACCACATCAAGAGGGGAAGCCAGCTGACATCCAGGTAGGGGGAGGTGGATGCAAGGGCAGCCAGCTTGTTGGCAATGCATCTCAGCCTCCTGTCATCACTGCTCAAGTTCCACAGTTGCCTCTTCTGCAGCCTGCCTTCATGCTTCTTCCTCTTTACAAGCCTTCCACTCCATTTCCTGCTGGGCCCTCCTCTCCACTGCTTCTCTTTCCTCATGAACCTTCCACTCTGCTGCTTCCCACTCCTCCCAAGCCTTGTGTTCAGCAGCCTCCTGCAGTTTCCTGGCCCTCTCAGCCTTGAGTAAAGCCAATCAGGCCTGTTTCTCTGCCTCCTCCTGCACTCACCTCTCCTCTTCTGCCCATGCCAATTGTGCCTCCATACACACAATCTCTTCATCAGAGTTGTATTCAATGATTTGTGGAGGAGAAGACATGGTACTGGATAATAAGAGAAGTGGAGGAATGAATTTTAAGTTAAATCCAACAAAGGCCTGAATTGCATGCACAGCCAAGGCCCAATTGTGCATACCCCACTTTCCTGGATATTGAGAAGACTTCTGCCCTCAGCTGGATCAAGAAATATCACATGTTACCAGCCCAGCAGGCTTCCAAACATGTTTCATTTCATTTATATCTCAGTCTTATTTGTAGTTCCTTCTTCATTTAATCACTAATTAGGAAGTCCCACTGCCAATGTGGGTGGGCTGACATAACAATGCTGAACAGATACTAGACCACTGACTCAGCAGTCTATTGCATCATAAGTCTAAGTGATTCTAGGCCACAAACCAGTTTATCTATGAATAGGTCAGTACCTGACCTTGTTCCACATTCAGCAGCTTCCACAGCAACTTTGCCAAATCCAGTAGAGCCAAGTAATCAGTTTGAATTCAAACTCAGCTCTGCAAGGTATATAAGCTGCAGGAGAATACTGATGAGCTTCAGCAAAACTTGTCTCTGTATCACCAAGTGGTACTACAACTTTATTCCTCCAGCCTTCACAGCATCACCAATTTTGCCACCAACTTCATTGGTGGCTCCTCCCACCCTAAAACCCATGCACCTATCCACATTCTGACTCTGTTCACACATCCTACATAACCAAGTGACAGGGTTACTCTACTGGGCCCAACAGGCATTCTCATACACCTGGCTGAATGTGTGTGTGTAAGCATAGTGTGTGATGGGAATGTGAACTGGTGTGTGGGAACATGGTGGGAATGTGGACAGGTATGTGGAAATGTGGTGTGAACATAGTGGGAATGTGGGAATGTGGACAGGTATGTGGGAATGTGGATAGGCATGTGGGAATGTGTGTGTAAGCATACTGAGTGTGGGAATGTGGACTGGTGTGTGGGAACATGATGGGAATGTGGACAGGTATGTGGAAATGTGGTGTGAACATAGTGGGAATGTGTGTGTAAGCATACTGAGTGTGGGAATTTGGATAGGCATGTGGGAATGTGGGAATGTGGGAATGTGGATGTGAGAACAGTGGGTGTGGGAACAAGTATGGTAACAAGGCAGGAATGTAGACAGGTGGGTGAACATGGTGGGAATGTGGGATGGTGTGTGAGAACATGGTGGGAGTGTAGCCAGGTGTGTGGGAATGTCTATTGGACCCTGTAGAGTAACCCAGTCACTTGGTCTGTTGTTATTTGTAGGTATCTACAGTACAGGAGTTGTGGTATTGACAATATGTGACAACTTGTGACATGACCAGGAATGACCAGGACTCACATGGGGGAGTGTAAAGAGCTCAATGAGGAGCAAAAGTGGTGCAATGACCAACTGCCTATGCCCATGAAAGCAACATCAAGGGTTTTGAGTTCCCAAGGATCTGGATATGTGCCAAATACATACAGATATACAATGCTCTCAAGGCTCATTACCAAGCATCTGTATATCCCTATCTGGCACCAGCCATTGTCATTACAGGCCAACCAGGAATTGGCAAGTGATGTCCCTTTCATCTCACAGATTGCCTAACTTCATGCATCATAAATGTAGGGAAAAGTGTCTGGATCTACTATGCTTTACATTGATGTCTCACTGAAAGGAAGCTGGTCATGTGGTACTACTGCAAGACACATTATCTGTTTGTAGAAGGTGTCTACAAGATCCCTGACAATTTTCATGATTTTGAAGTCTTCATCTGGACTTTGGTGGACTTGGATGATGCCAGGGATGACATCACAAAGGAATCTTCAGTCATGAACATTGTGAGCACATCAGCTCAAATTGCCTCTTCAACATGATTGGATTCACACACAATTTCAGGTTTCTCTTTTTCAATGCTGGAAAATCATATAAAAAAGCTGACATACTTCTGGAAACAAGTCAGATGACACACAATATTCTTTTTATACAGGAATTTCCTTTTATTCAAGGTTTATGCAAAGCACCAAGTGCTGCTTCAGAACAAGGAGAAGACATCAATGGGGGTCCATTGCACCCTGTCTGGCAACTAGTTATGGCTAATGACAATTTGCAAGTGGCATGTTATGTTCATAAAAGGATTTTATGTTTGTATATGATTATATTTGATCCTTTATCTTTTGATCATATAGACATTCTTCTGTTTTTGCTGACCTGTCTGATGGATGGGAAAACCGAAAATTTTCTTAATTTCTATCACAACCCTAATTCTTGGGGAGCACTTGATATGCTAATAAGAGGGCTCCATTTTGTTGAAGACATTTTTATAATTTAAGGTGATTTTAACATTCATTCAAGTTTTTGGGATAGTTCTACTGTTAGAGAAGAACACCAAGCTATGGATTTATTAGATATTATGATAGACAAACATTTTAACTGTGTTAATGATATAGATACTCCTACTTACCATTGGAGAAGAGGCAGGCAAGAATATATAGTTCTGGTATGGGTACATGGTTTGGTGCTAGAAAATGCTTGTTTCAACTGCATATCAGTTCAAGGTCCTAAGTTAGACCATTGTTCTATAGCTTTACAATTTTCTGCTCTCAGACAAGCTCCATTATGTCCAAGAGGTCCTTATATCCCAGCAAACTTGGTGGAAGAATCTAGTTTTGTTGGAAAAATCAGCTCTATCTTCTTTGAATGGGTTTCCACACAAGAAAGTATTGATATTCTGTATCATGAAATTCAGAGTGCATAAGCATAAGCTTGAACTTGACTGCATTCTTCTCTATCATTGTTACAATTACAGAATTTCTCAACCTGATTGCAATCCATGCAATATGGTTGATTTCCCATAACTGGCATTCCCACTGGACCTGGTAACCTAGATCAGCTCGTTGCTGACTTCCTCCAGTTCCACACCTTGTTGTGGCTTTCTCTGACATCCTTTAGGAACAAGTCAAGACTCATGTTGAGACTCAGGTCCAGCATTTCCCAAATGCCATTTGTTGGATCATTGAGTGTGGGCATGCGCACCTTCCTCATTGGCTTTGTGGTGATGTAAGGGTCATACCAAACAGCTGACCTTTGTTCCAATTGTTCCTGCTCCTGGTGCATCCAGGCATAAGCAGTGGCCCTGATGTTGCCATTCTCTGCATGTTTGATTCTGTTCCACTCCTCTGTGGATAATACAAGACCTCAGTGTCTCAAAAATGGAATATCTGGCCCTCCACCAAATCGCTGCAGCAGCAGCAGGTTATCGTTGACACTTAAGAGTGCTTCTTGTACTGGCTTACTGGTTCCAAATGTCTGGAGGAATTTTAGCAGCACCTCAAATGCTGCATCCTGTTCAAGCATCTCCTGCTCAACTTGTTTCTGTTTGTGGAGCTTCTCCACCTTCTTGTGCTGCAAAGCCATCCAGGCCTCCTCCTGTTCCTTGATTGAAAGTTGTTCAATCTTCCATGCCTCAATGTGTAGATGCCATTCCTGTTGCCACTGCTCCTTGATCATACACCAATAGGCTTTGATGTGAGCATTGTGTTGTACACACCTGATTGGCATGTCAATGGTGGCCTTCTTAATTTCCATGGCCATGGTGACTACTCTCTTGGCACATCCTCATGCCCATTCCAAATCGAATGTGGAGCCAATCTCCACCAAACTCATACCCACATGGGGCAAAACATATTTGAAAGTCAGATCCATTGCTTGATCTGGTTTTATGAAACCTGTAAAAAATCTTCAATCTATTTCTGGCCCTCCATGGACAATAGATCTCTTTGTGTGGCTGTTCCACAAAATTCCAATGACATCCTCAGATGAGGAGATACTGATGTTGCCCAGATAGAAACAAGATATGACCTAGATTGTGTGCCCAGCAATTCACTTGGTTGTCCTTGTGCCTAGTTATCATTGCACAGCTTAATTCACATTGCTAGTACAGAGGGTATACCAAGATTTAAATCTCTGCCTTGATACACAACAACCCAGATCGCCTTCACTCATTCCTGAGCTTTTCCATACCAATCAGTGTGACTTGCCCAGGTGTGCCTGCCTGCAATGACCACTGGTGCACAATCACTCTCATCCAAGAGGTATGTGTTGACTAGCCCACTTGATGGAGACCTCATTCAAGGGGCTATTAAGAGAGTTTGACATGTGGATGCAACACCAAAGACAATTATTCTTGAAGAGAGATAGATGCACCAATGCCCTCAATGAGAGTGACAGTGGTGAGAGAGATAGATGACTTAAACCCTAACATAGGATTTAAGCGAAACGAAACAGAACTGTTCAACACATGTTATGATGAGCAAAGGCATTGGTACATCATGTGACAATGTCAAATGGTTGGTTGTAGAGCCTTAAGATTATGTCAAGATGTAGCCTTAACACAACCAAAGGTTTGAGCATAGAGAAGAGAAGAGAAGTTATTAGAGCACTCAGTAGCTGTGTAGGCAACACAGACTATCTTAAGACTAAGGTATATGGCCCTACAGGCCCTACTTACTCACATCTGGCTAGGCTGGACAAGTTGAATGGAAACAGGCTTTGAAACTATCTTCACTTAACTTGTTGCCTAGGCATTTGGCACCAGATTAGTATATTAGTGCACAAAGACAGCACATCTGGCTAGGCTGGACAGGTTGAGTGGGTTGGTCAGCTATGTATTTCATTTTCAAGGTCTGTGTGTCTATTCAACTTGTCTGGTGTAGCTGGCTGCACCTGTCTTTGTGTACCAATATACTGATCTGGTACCAAATGTGGATTTTCAGGCAAAGATAGTGCATGCAGCTTGGACAGACAAGTTGAATAGACACATAGACTTTGAAAATGAAATACATAGCTGACCAACCTACTCAACCTGTCTGGCCTAGCCAGATGCACTGTCTTTGTGCACTAATTAGTGATGTCAATGGCTATAGCCAGTTTTTTTGGAATGACCACTATATCTAATTGTAAAACTCTGAGATAATTGAGCAGATGGTTCAACCAAAAAGTCAATGGGTCCTCTGCCAATGCTAAGTGACCTATGAGGCCAATGTGGAGATATTTGACTTTAGCTGATTGCTTAGCAGCTACGCTAAGCAATCAGCTAAAGTCAAATGTCTCAATACCAGCTTTGTGGATTGCTTAGTGTTGGCAGAGGATCCATTGTCCTTTTGGTTGAACTATCTGCTCAAATTATCTCAGAGTTTTAGGTAATTTCTACAATTAGATATAGTGATTGTTAGTGGCAGTATAATGTGCCAACAGATCTTAGGATCTTGATGTATGATGCTAGATCAAGATATCAGTTCATACTGAAATGGACTCTTTTTTCATGTATGGCTCACACTGAGGAAACAATTCAACTGATGGGTTAGGAATTGCTAGAATGAAATTATTTGAGGCTGTATCATATGTGGTGTGCCACCCACAAGTATTATGACTAGAGGACAACCAAGAACCTCCTCCATAAATTGCCTTCTGTACCTGTGATTCTAAATGAAGGGTTATAGACTAATCAAGTGTGGAACAGGAGAAAACATACTTGTAACATTGGACATGGCAGTAATCAATGGACGGTGATGATGATGGTGATGGTGAGAAGATAACATGCCTCATGGGTTCCCATGCCTTAACCTTACATCATGATTACTAATAATAATTTTGGTGCAGAATCCCTCATGTTGTATATTATTATTATTTATGGTAATTACATAAACGAGCATTTCTTTGATGATATGACAAGAGATGGCAACTTCCCCTGCACATTTGTCATCCTGTTGATGAGCATTGTTCCAATGTGATGGTGTATAGGTATCAAATGGATTAGTCTCAGCACTAGATGTTAGAAACCTTACCCTCACTAGGATTATACATGCCCTGACCCTGTTGCTTAGCATTTGCACTCATCCAAGGTCTTCTGCAAGTCTTCTGCACTAGCCACAAGCAACTCTGCCAACTCCACAATTATCCACTATAAGGCAAGCATTGCCCACACCCAATGACCAAGTTGTTTCCCACATATGCCATCCAAAACCTGCGCTAGTCGGTCATTCACATCCAATAAAGCACCCTGTCAGCCGATCCACATAAAATTGTCAGCCCGCACAGCTTAGGTCACTGGAGAAGGGACTGTCACCATCAATATCATATCCGCATTAGGAAGGATCTACAGTCTATGATCCAAGGGTCACCCCTATGCAGCCGCCACATCATCCCTAGCAACGAACTGACATAGTGGATCAGGCCCCTAGTGGATGAGTAAACCCATCGGCCAATGACCAACTATGGTATAGACCAGTCAGGTCCACGGAAAATAGAGAACAGGGATGCATCAAGCCAGATGAATCCTGGAGTTGCCACCAACGGTGATCAGCAACGTCTATTTCAAGTATACAACTCTATTAGTGTCCCGCGTCAGGTCGTGATACTGGTTCTCACCGCAGCACTCCTATGTTAGGACCACGCCTAAACACAACCTGAAGACTTAAGAGTGGGGCTTGTTCAGCCAGAGACAAGAACTGTTGCTCAAGTAGCTGTCTAGGTATGACAAACTATCTAGAGTCTTAGGGACTCGCTACCTAAGACTACAACCCTTATATACCTTTCTCCTGGTCTGTGCACAGACAGCGCGCAGCTAAAGTCCCTCAAGCCGGGATCAATGCGCAGCAGCCGATCTGCGCCCATCTGACCTTTCTAGGAGACATCCTCCCACACCAACACTTCGTCTTTCCATATACGACCACGCCTATTGTCGTGCGTCTCGGCCGATTCCCATCTACGCCAGTACCTAGTCGTCGGTACTTCTCGGCGTTCCCATGTCGCCCCTCAGGCGCCGTGCCGCTCATGTATCCTTCCATGGCGTAGGCCCATCATCGGGCCATTGTTCCTGTCGGCACTCGGTCTATGTCCATAGCCGATGCTGACCTAACCTCCTTCCATATAAGGGTCGCAGTCCTAGTATAGTCTGTCCCTGCGACCAAGGCATTGTCCAGTCCTGTATCTAAACGTTTGAGTGAAGTGAAATAGATAAAATAAAGAGAAAAATATAGCCCGACTCCCTACGACCATATCTGCATAGTTGTCATTAGTGTCGTTACTGTGAAAATTGATGGGGACGAGGTATGCTCATAACATCACCCCCCCCTTAAGGCCTCGCATCCCGAGAGGCTGATCCGGCTGAGTCCACATAGTGTGGATCACTTTTCATATGTTCGTAAAAGCAGGCAAGTCGCTCTGCTTGTTCCTCAGGTGTTAAGCCCGCCTTTTCTGAGTCCACATCTTCCACCTCCTTGACAGTGGTTTTCCATTTTTTCTGTGCAGGGCATGCAACGCCCTTGATCCTTTTTTGTTGGTCATCCTCCGACTCACTGCTCTCCTTTGCAGCTACTGGTGCTTTTCGTTGTAAGATTTTCTTTTTGAGACACTCGGTGTCTCGTTCGTGCACTCGGCGCTCCTCCTCCAATTCTTCCTTTTTGCCCCTCTGTGGGAAATTAAGCACGGGTGACCGCCCGCCGTGCTCTAGATCTCTAGAGAACGTCCCATTGGTGTCGTCTGGCAATTCCATGATTGCCCTCCTGTCTCCTTTCCAGTTGCGCCATCTGCGCTCCATATTTTCTGAGTATTTTGGCCCAAAACGGCCATCGTCCCATCCAAAAAGTCGTTTATCTTTCCAATGGGTTCCTCGACTTTGTTTGTGCCTTGGTGCACTAGGGGTTTGCTGAGGGACTGTCTCGGTGTATTGAATATACACCTTTCCGTTCCGTAGGTTCCTAATGAGCTTAGGAGCCTTGGGGTTCTCTTTATGGAATCGTTTGACTTTTTCTGGTGCATTGGCAACGTTTCCAGCCGGTTCCCAGGTAGTTTTTCCATTTCACGAGGTATTCTAGCCTCGCCCCTCCTCGTCCACTAATGCGGCTTTCCATGATTTCTTCTACTTCGTATTTGTCCTCCTGGGACTCTTCCACCATCTGTGCATCTTTGCGCGCTGCTGCTTTTGCTTTCTGTTTGGGAAACTCCAGTTCCCTGTACGGTTTCAACAAGACTTCGTTGAAAACTATATTTTCCATGCCACTGGTATTTTTAGTTTATATGATGATTCGCCGACCTTGGCGAGGACTTCTAGTGGACCGACAAACTTTCCGTCGAGCTTTTTGGTTGCTCGGATAACTGGAAGGTTTTCTGTGCTGAGATAAACCTTATCACCTGGTTTATACTCCCGTGCTGCTTGGCGATGACTGTCATACCGCTCTTTCATGATGTGAGCGGCTTTCTCCAAAGCCTTCTTTGCCTTTTCGTGCACATCCTCCAACTCTTTTGCTAGTTGTTCCACGGCTACCGCCTTCGGCGCGTAGGTGGGGTCCAATCCTTTGTTCGGGTGGCGTCCATAATTCATGAAAAAAGGCGTGAAGCCCGTTGCAGAATGCACTCGATCGTTGTGGCAGAATTGTGCCACCGACAGCCAATCGCTCCAGTTGTCTTGGCGATTGTTAACGAACATGGTCAGGAATTCCTTTACTTCCTGATTAACTCGTTCCGTTTGTCCGTCCGTTTGGGGGTGATAGGCTGTTGATCGGTTGGCCTGAATTCCCAGCATCCCGTATAAGTCTGTCATGAATTTTGAAGCGAACTGAGGTCCTCAGTCGCTTATTACTTTTCTGGGGAGGCCATGCTCCTGGAATACATTGTCTTTGAACAGCGCTGCTGTTCCTTGTGATGTGATGTCCTTGGTGGTGGGTAAGAAGTACGACTTCTTAGTGAATCGATCCACCACTACCATTATCATGTCATAACCTTTCGATGTGGGGAGAGGTCCCATAAAGTCAACTGAAATGACTTCCCATGGTTCATTCGGGACTTCGTTTGGTCGGAGTGGCGCTGCACGTGCCTGTCTATCCGGTTTTGCTTTTTGGCAAGTCTCACAGCCCGGAATGTATTTTTCAATGTCCTTGCGCATGTTCAGCCACCAGAAATTCCTTGTTAATGATTCCAGAGTTTTAGCGACTCCAGAGTGTCCCCATGAATGATGGATTGCGATGACGTCTTCTCGCAATGCCACGACTGCCAGTACGTATACTCGTCCTTTCCAGGTGATGAGTCCTTTTTCCAATTTATATTTGCCGTCGGCCTTCCCAAGGCCTTCGACTACCTGTGTTTCCCATTGCCGCTTGGGCACATCTTTAATGTCGTTCATGATGTCATCAATTGCACAATCATCATCGAATACTCGTATGAAAAGGTGTTCTTTGAGCAGAACCACCCCTTCATTATCGTTTTCTCCTCGGGTATGTCCTGCCCGCCTGGATAACAAGTCTGCTTTTGTATTTGACTTCCCACTTCTGTGTTTTATGACGAAGTTGTACTCCTGCAAGTCTGTCACCCATCTCGCCTGTCGTCGATTTAGGTTTTGTGCTTTTCTGAAATAGGTCAAGTTCTGATGGTCTGTCAGAACCTCAACTGTGTGTTTAGCCCCTTTAAGGTAGTGGGACCATTCGTAGAAAGCATGCATAACCGCGAGCATCTCTTTGTCGTAGATCTCGTAGTTTCGCTCGGCATCGTTTAGGGATTTTGAAATGAAAGCCACAGGCTTCCATATGTCGTTTTCTATTTGTTGTGATAGGATTCCTCCAATGGCAAAGTCAGAGGCGTCTACCTCTACTCTGAATTGTCCGTTTTCATCGGGGATCCGCAGCACCACTTTATCTGCTATTGTTTTCTTAAGCGTGTCAAACGCTTCATCCTGTATCTCTGTCCACTTCCACTCATCCTTCCCCGTAAGACGAGTCAAGGGTTTGGCTGCTTTGGCGAAGTCTTTTATAAATCGCCGGTAAAAGTTTACGAAGCCCAAGAACTGTTGGACTTCTTTTTTGCACGTAGGCGTCGGCCATTCGGTTACCGCCCTGACTTTGGCAGATTCCATCCTGACTGAATTTTCGCTGATGACGACTCCAAGGAAATCCATTTCCTTTTTGTCGAAGAAACATTTTTCTGGTTTTAATGAGAGCTTATGCTCTTCCAGCTTTGCCAATATATGGTTGACCTGTACCGTATGTTCCTCCTGATTTTTTGAAAATACAAGAATGTCGTCCATGTAAATGACGACCCATCCTTCTGCTATTTCGACTCTAAAGATGTCATTCATCATTGTCTGAAAGGTGGCGGGCGAGTTTGTGAGCCCAAAGAACATAACCAATGGCTCGAAGAGTCCTCTGTTGGTTCGGAAAGCCGCCTTCCATTTGTCTCCCTCTTTAATTCGTACGTTGTTGTATCCCCAACGTATATCCATCTTTGAGAACACTTTGGCCTGTGACAATTTATCCACAAGTTCTCCTATTAATGGTAGAGGGTATCGGTTTTTGACCGTCATCTCATTGAGTCGCCTGTAATCCTGTACAGGCCGTAATTTTCCGTCTTTCTTCTTCACAAAGAAGAAAGGTGATGCCATGGGCGATTTACTAGACTGGATTCGCCCTGAATCCAGGTTCTCCTTTAAGAATTCATCCAGTTGCTGCTGTTCGTCTCGATTGAGTGGATAAATTTTGCAGTCAACTGGGTTAGACCTGGGAATCAACTCTATGGCGTGATCCCATCGCTGCCATGGTGGTAGTTCATCGAAAGTCTCTTTCTCAAAGACCTTCCGATGTCCTAGATAATGTCTGGGGACTGTTTCCTCCAGAGTTCGTTTTTTTGTTTTTTCTGCCTCCTCTGCAGCTATCTTTGTTGCTGTTGACGCGTATGCTCTGACGTTAAGTTCGGGTTCCCCAATGTGAACAGCTAACAACCGATCCTCTGCTTCCAGATCATCCTCAATATCCATCTCGTCTTCGGGCTCCTGAACAGATGAACCTTTCCAACAAGTGCCCGGGCAACGGTTAAACTCTAACGTTTGCTTCTTCCAGTTGATGGTTGGATTGTGTTTTCACAACCAATCGAATCCTAGGAAGATGCTCGTTTTTGAGAGATGCGTTACTGCGCACTCGATGACTTCTTCATGTTCACCGATGCGTAGTTTTATTTTGGCCATGTATTCTAAGGCGCCTCTTGAATTCTTTGTCCCATCCACATTGTAGACCGATATGGGTCTGACCAGATGTCGTTTGGGTATCTGGTGTTTTTCTATGAAGTCCGTACTGATACAGGTTCCTGTAGCACCAGAGTCCAACAACATTTTTACATGGACGCTTTTGGACTCGTCCGTTGTTGTCACTACTCCAGTTATGTCTATTTCGTGATATCCTGTACCCTGTACTACTTTCTTTCGTAAATGTTCTAAATTCCATATAGCGTCGACCTCTGTCATTGCATTTAAGTCGTCCACTAGGTGTCCATCTACTTCTTGTATTCTTTTATTGTCTACCCATTGTTGTAGACATTCCGCCACTATTTGTTTTGGTTGTTCCCAAATTCTCCTTAACATCCATGATGGTGTCCATGGTTGTAATCGTTGTCCCTTTTTTGCGCTCACCCGTAAGTTTCTCAAGTGATGTATATTCCCACTGCATTCGTAAAGTAAATCATGCATGTTAATTTGGGAGTCTACTAATACATCACTATCGATAACCTGGGTAGCAGCCAGTAGCACTGAGCGCTCGCCTACTGGCTCTCTGCAAAATCCGGAACTTCCTCTATATGTCCGACTGGGGTCGTTTCCCTATTGTCGACATATCTGACCATCTGTTTCCCTTTATCTCCTGTCGTGGTGCTTTTGGGTTTCCTACAGGTCCATGCCACATGTCCTTTCTCGTGGCACTTGGGACACGTTAACTCCACATGTCGTTTCTTTGCCCAGCATTCCTTTACTAGGTGTCCTTTCTTTCGACAGTAAGAGCACAATTTTTCGTCCTTCCCATCGACGTCCATTGCGTTTGGATCAGACCAGCTTCCAGATGCGACTGGGGTTGGTGCTCTGAACTGCCACTGTGGGCGTCCACTGGATGTTGGAGCTCGCTCCCTGTACTCTGTCTGTTTTTTCTGGAAACCGTAAGCCTCATTAGCTTTTTGGTAGGCTCTTGCGAGCGCCGTGACTCGTGTCTGGATTTGATGCAATGTTGCGTTGTCCAGCAATCCCCCATATCGGATAAGTTCTCGACCCAGAGCAGGGTTGAGATGATTTGTGAACTGGGAGATCAGGGCTTGATCATTCCAGTCTGTTAGCGACATGAGGGAGTTGAATTTAATGATGTAGTCTTCTACAATCATTGTTCCCTGTTGCAGTTTTAACAATGCCTTGATGGCTTTTTCTTTAGTCTCGGTGGACATAAAGAAATCGTGCATCTGCTGTTGGAAATCCGTCCAATCTGTGAACGGAAACTGGTTCTCCAGTGGTCGTCTAACCCATGCCCGATCATCGTCAGTGGATTCCCCTGCATTGAGTTGGGCCCAGTCTAGTTCCCTACTCCATCCATTGTTATCGATTTTGTCTTGAAACTCTTGTTGTGCCTCCTGGAAGGCTTTGAGCTTCACCCCGCTCCAGTCCGCTGCTCTTTCTCCCTTTCCTCCCTTGAACCTATAGAGACAGATGGATACTTTTCTTGTAGGGTCTACTTCTCTGGCTAGCATGAAGTATGTATTCATCTGTTGTAACCATCCATCCACCGTTCGTGGATCTCCTTCGTAATAGGCAGGCATTTCTGCCTTTGTGAGAGGTCCCAGCTCTCTTTGATTGGACCGCTGGTATTCGTTGATCATGGCAGCAAGAGCTTGACCGGCACTGGTAATAGCTCATTGTCTTTCTTCTGCCTGCCGGTGGATTTCATCTTCTCGAGCCGCTACTGCAGCTGCTGGCTGTGTACTAGGTAAGGGCTCGATTGTTTGAGTGTCTTGCCAATACTCCCGCCATCCTAACACAGCTTGGTAGGCATGTGAGATCATTTCTACGGTGAGTCGGAAAGGAGTGGTGCCTAGTTTGTAATGGCCCATTCCTTCTCTGTTGAGGCACTCGACGTGGAACCATCCTCTGCAGTTACTGTTGTATTTTTCTATGTGCAGAGTGGTTTCCTTGTCGTAGGTTTTCCAAATGATGGTCATTACCTCGCTCTCTCGTAGGTTATGATCCCAGGAGCAGATCTCTTGAATTTGCGGATAAGCCGGCCACATGAATTCGTCCCAGTATTGCTTTTGGATTAGAACCAGGTAACAGTAACCTGGTATGTCCGGGTTGAATCCACTGTTGGCCCATGACATTTTTGGATAAGGGTAAGGCAACCATGCCTCCCTTTCAATGATCCTTCACCACTGGTCAATTTCCCGGCATTTGTGAGCATTGTTTGCTCCCTGCGGATACTCCTCGTTTGAGAGCCAGTCCACTGCAGTGGTTACACCACCATTCCAATGAGCTGCGTCACCTCCCTGAGTGACGACTCGTGCTTTGTTTTCTTTAGGCCCTTTAGCTGCCGCTGTGTATGACCGTGCTGGTTGCTTAAGGGGCTTGGGTTCTACTATTGCTGGGTATGCTCATCCAGCCGCCTCTGCGTAGGCTTGCTCAACCGTGACCGTAGTCCTGAGGTTGACTCGTTTTATCGGGGTTTGGGCGAGCTTTCGCTGTGCTGCCCTTCGCTTTGATTTGGATTGTCCGCCAAATCGTACGGTCCCTGTGTAGTGGGAGACCTTGTGTAGGTCTACCAGTTCGTCCCAGGTGTACTCGATATCATCTCGTCGTACAGCTGACTCTTCGACAATGTGACACCTCCCAGGTCGGATGCTATCCTGGATGGCAAAAACCACTGAGTCATCACGAAGCTCTGGTTCCCAACTGATGATGTCGTAGAGGGTAGGCCAAGCTGGCCAGTTGTACTTGTCGTAGTACTCCTTTTTGAACAGGTACATGTAACAGTACCTGTTCTCCCTCCACTGGTTAGGTGCGATTGGACTCCTTGCTCTTGGTCCTGGGAGTTGTGCTTTAATGTTGGCGCGCCAACCCAAGAGCCTGGCTTTGTGATCGTTCCAGGAATCTTCCCCAATGTCTTTGAGGAAATGGTCCAATCCTATTGATCGAAGATGGGGGAGCGGTTCGGTGCATAGTCGTTCCGGTGTCCTGGCGATGATAGCCCCAGGTGGCTTGGTGATTAAGAGGGGGTCGAATCGAATCCCCTTACGGCGTTCCTCTTCCTCCTGCTCACGCTTCCATTTAGCATAGCAGGTTGCCCATATGTTTCCGTTTATCGCGTGCATCCATGTGTTCCAGTCCTCATGACTCATGGTCATGCCTTCGTGTTGGTAGAGTTCCTCTACGTGGTGCGCGCATTGGAGTCTCTCGACAGCCACCCGATATCGTCGGATGGCCTTGTCGCCGTTGTTGATGAGAAGGAGCCACTGGTTGTATTTTGACGAAACCAGGGCTAACCAGATGGGGTTGGAGGTATCCCCTTGATACTGAACCTCCAATAGTTTGATGAGGGTTTGGTATTCCCTCTCAGCCTTCCACATTGTGCGTTCGGCTCGTAAGACTGCGTGAGTGGCAGCTCATTCCATAAGTAAGGCCTCCCAGGCCTCTTTCTGTTCCAACTCTTGTTGGATTTCTCGCTCCCATAGGAGGATTTGTGCCTGAGCATGTTCGAGTCGTCATGACTCTTTCCGGTATTTCCAATATGACTGGACATGGTTGTTGTAGCGGCAAATAACTGTGTCGCCGATGAATTCCTTTGGGCCTGTCTGGACCGTGTCGTGAACTGTGACCCAGTCCGCCTCGAAAATGCACCCGATTTCCGAGAGTGACGCCTGGGTGTAGGGTAGGATGTAACTGAACGAGCACTGCATTGTGTCTCATTGATGATTCTGCTGTAATAAATTTTCAATCAAGTTCGGGCCTCCACCGACACTTGATCCATTCTTCTGGCAATAAATCCGCGCCAGCCGATGATGTCCTTTGGGAAAAAAAGGAGTTGTTGTCTGATTGTCGTGGGTCCTCAAGCTACTCAGAAGTGTACACCTGGCAGTTCGCCTCACTGTCCTTGTGCCTAGTTATCAGACGTGCAGCAAATTTCACGTCTGCTAGTACAGAGGGTATGTGTGGACTTTATATCAGCCTTGATATGTACAGCAACCGGGTTGGTTCTCTCGTTCCTGAGTTTTTCTGCAGTAACAATATACTATGCCCGGGGCGTGTCTGTGGTCTCCTGCCTACGCTCTCCCAGCACACTAGTATTCTCGTTTGCTACTGTTTGGTAGACAGACCCAACGGGTGAATTGAGGACGTCTCGTTCGACGCCCGTTGACAGTACTGTGTCATAGTCGCCTGGAGAGGTCACGGGCTTCGCGGTTACTACCTCTCAGAATGAAGCTAGGCCGTTGGTGTGCTGAGCAACGACAAGCCAATCGTGCTCGGTGCTATAACCAATGGGGTAGAGTGGTATAAGACTCTAGATTATGTTAGGACCACGCCTAAACACAACCTGAAGACTTAAGAGTGGGGCTTGTTCAGCCAGAGACAAGAACTGTTGCTCAAGTAGCTGTCTAGGTATGACAAACTATCTAGAGTCTTAGGGACTCGCTACCTAAGACTACAACCCTTATATACCTTTCTCCTGGTCTGTGCACAGACAGCGCGCAGCTAAAGTCCCTCAAGCCAGGATCAATGCGCAGCAGCCGATCTGCGCCCATCTGACCTTTCTAGGAGACATCCTCCCACACCAACACTTCGTCTTTCCATATACGACCACGCCTATTGTCGTGCGTCTCGGCCGATTCCCATCTACACCAGTACCTAGTCGTCAGTACTTCTCGGCGTTCCCATGTCGCCCCTCAGGCGCCGTGCCACTCATGTATCCTTCCATGGCGTAGGCCCATCATCAGGCCGTTGTTCCTGTCGGCACTCGGTCTATGTCCATAGCCGATGCTGACCTAACCTCCTTCCATATAAGGGTCGCAGTCCTAGTATAGTCTGTCCCTGCGACCAAGGCATTGTCCAGTCCTGTATCTAAACGTTTGAGTGAAGTGAAATAGATAAAATAAAGAGAAAAATATAGCCCGACTCCCTACGACCGTATCTGCATAGTTGTCATTAGTGTCGTTACTGTGAAAATTGATGGGGACGAGGTATGCTCATAACATCCTATACCACCATTGTGTCCCTCAGCTAGCCCCATTGCATGAAGACTTTCAAGACAGATTTGGAAATATGGCTGCAAGGTGAAAATTTACAGAGTTACTTCGCTATTGGTAGGACAGAAAATGTACATAAGCTCCTGTATAACACTTAGAAAGAAAAATATAGTAAACCCCAGCTCTCAAGTCTCATCCTTTAAGCTACACCCTCTTCATTTCATTTGCACATCTAAGTCTTGTCGTACTCCGCATTCTGCATTCATCGCTGTTATGCCCTTGTGTGACAAACATTATTATCCACAAACTCCACCAGTTCCACACATTGTAGTATTGTCATTGAGTGCACTGGAGTTGACGGGAATCCTTTCACTACCTCACACCTTCTCTTTCCTCCCTATTTCTAATAGCAGAGTGAACATATCACCATGTGCTTGTTCTCTGTCCATGGAACATTACCATAAGTGAGTGCAATGATGTTAGTAGTGGGAAGAAGACAATGTGCTTTGCAACAGCAATATGTGACAGATGAAGAGATTGGGTGTCATGTTGAAACCACATTATTGCCTGTGACTTGGTGCAATCTAAAAAAAATGATGCTCAAATTGAAGGCTCTTGATCCACACTGAAATGAGCTGCTCAAATTGAATGCTCTCAATATGCACTTGAGACAACAGGTGCTTGCCAAAATTATGTACACAAATATATGATACATGAACTGACAATGTTACTGAAGAAGGTGACTGTTATGTTGTTCATACATGGTGATGGGATCTGCAGGAGGCCTCATATTCCCTTCAGACATCTCCTCACCTACTGGCTCCCAGTCTCCATCTGCAAATTCATCAGAAAATCCAAAAGTATGGTCTCCAATGCCTTACCTGTCTCTGACATCTGAGCATCATCCTGCTCAATCCCAACAGCTTTCAAGAAAGCCCCAAGATCCAATCTCTCTGTCAACACATCAACATGTGCTCCCATCTTCTCATCATCATATGCTTCTCCAAGCAGTGACAACAACTTGCATGCCATTTCACCCTTATCATTTTTTCCATACTTTGGGAAGACATACTGGAGGTAAGCTGCCTGATTGTCCTGTGGGATTTCACCTAGTTTTTCCAAGATTTAGCTAGGGTTGGAGGAAGAAGAACAGATATCACACCTGTTTCTTGAATGAATTGCAGGAAATATTCACTGAAGAACAGAATTCTATCCTCAATCCACTCATGTGGTTCAAGAGCATCAGACAGACTTTGTGCTCTCAAAGTTCTTGTGGAGCAGTGTCCAGGGCACAATTTCCTTAATCATCTTGAACATGGCATCAAAGTCAAGATGGGTAAATTGTCCCCCCCACCATTCATTGTCCTCTGGTGGATCAAGTGCAGAAAGATCACCAAAGTCTTTTTCTAAGAATAACTGAGTTTAAGAAGAAGCTAGGAGGGAAGAATGCACCAAATGGCTTCTTGTTCCCTTTGACAGTGGGATCAAATTTCAAGAATGCCTTCCCTTCCTCCTGTGCTGTGTCAAAGTCCATGCAAAGCCAGTCTCTAAAGTCCCTGATACCAAATTCTATGAGTGATGAAATGATGGCTTCTCTGCAAATGAACCAAAGCTTCATCAATTCCTGCAACACAATGCATCAGCATACCATGTACTGCATGACACAAACACCACAATTATTCCTCATTGTTATCATCTCTTCCTCCTTGGCACTGAGTTCCCTACAGCTGAACTGTCCTGTTATCAGCTGCCATTTCTGATACATCTTCTCCTACCACAAAGCACCATAAATGAGGTGCTGCCACAGAGTGTAGTACCTGACAGGCAAAATGATTGCACCCAAGCAAGTCTATTCATTTGGCTGGGCTATACCTCACATGCCATGCATGAAACAATTTTCAGTTGACATCCCTTGGGCACCATGACATGACAGGGATAGTAAAGTGTTAAAAACTATTACATAAAAATAGTCTTATATAATACAAAGATTACTAATTACTTATGTAATCAGAAAAGTTGACTTAGAGTCACAGTCACTCAAGTCACATCTCATGAGAAGTCCACAGGTGTGATTATATAACAGACTATTAATAGATTGTGTTTCATATTTAACTATATATGGTATATGGATCATGTATGACTCACTATGATTCATATAGAATACCATAGAATATTGATTTATGGATATGACTCAGGTATGAGGTCATATGGAATATATGATGTCATTTAGAACATCATGGAATAAGTAATAATAGATTTAACTCAGAATGACTCATTGAGGAGCCAAGTTAGGTACCAATACTAGTCATATAACCATAACAAGTAGTGTACAATGTACTTAGGTTAGGGTTCATGAAATGTATATAAGGAGGTCATTCTGAGTGATGATCCTTCAGTTCAAATAACTAACACAGTCAAGTTAAGGCAAGCCTTACTAAGCAGGTGAGTTGAAAGACTTGCTTAGTCAGGTGCCAGGTGCTGCTATCATACTCTTTCAACAGGTTATGGGCCCCACTCAGTGACTGCCTTAAAATGACAACTTTGGGTTGTCAGGTGGACCTATGCCATAGATGGCCAGGGGTAGTATTATGTATAAATAGATTAGTATAGATCTGCCAGATCTCCTCAAGATTGGATTACTAGATATGGCCTAAGGCCCTCTATCTAAATCTGATGAGATCTGCAGATTGTGTGTGTGATCTCCTGTGTGGCATTCCTTTTTTATCCCATGTTATCTCATATTTATGAATTTGCTAACCCATGATTATGGGAAAAATAATCTGCTTAATGGTAGCAGGGATACCATTTCTGTCACACTTGTGACAGACCATGTGGGAGCATGGACTAAAGCCTGGTGTGACAAATCTGAGTTGTCCAGAGTGTACATCTCCAAAATCAAAATTACATATGGATTGGTAAATCCTTAAATTACTATGGTTATGTAATACCATTCAAAATTACATGGATTTTGGGCCATTGTATAACGGATAAGTCAGTTTTGAAAGAAACTGATGAAAGGCTTTCACACACCCCCAATTGCCTGATAATTATTGCATATTACATCATAGTGGGTTTAGTCCACTCATATTCTTATTTTTTAAATTATATAAATATTTGTATAAAGGTTGTGCTGAGGCAGATTTCTGCTGTACATGCAGACTAGTGGTAGGCACTGAATAGCATCCCACTTAGATTAGGATATCTGAGGATGTCATTACACAGTAGAGTTAGCAAGAACACACACATATATATACTAGTACATAGTGGTGGAATTTTACCTATGCAGGGAATTTGTAGGAGCCCCTGATACATCATTGGCATAGTGTTAAGAACGTACAATTTCTATTTTCTTTTTCTTTTTCTTTTCTTTTCATTAGTTACATAAGCAGCTGTATAAGGAAAGGGACATGAGGCTAGAGGTATATAAGTAGGGCTCTCTGAGCCATAGTCCTTAGCCTTAAGATAGTTTGTGTTGCCTACACAATCTACTCTGTGCTCTTTCTCTCTCAACTCAAACCTTAGGTTGTGTGAGGACTAATGTCTTAACATAATCTTAAGGCTAATACAACCTACCATTTGACATTGTCACATGATGTTGCAATACCCTTGCTCATCATCACATGTGTTGAACGTATCTCTGTCGAAGCCCTATGCTAGGGTTAGACATCTCTTACTCTCTCACCACCATCATCCTTGATAGGGTGCTGGTGCATCTTCTTTCTCATCAAGAATCGTTGTCTCAGGCATTGTGTCCGCACGTCTGACTCTCTTAATAGCCCCTCTCAACAGAGGTCTCCCTCAAGAGGGCTAGTCTACACAGTTCTCTCGGACAAGAGTCATTGCGTGCCGGTGGTAGTTGCAGGCAGGCACACCCAGGCACTTGACACCTTGAGAATTGGAAAAACCCAAGGAATGGGTGAAGACAATCTGTTGTGTGTCCATATCAAGGCTGAAATTAAATCTTGGGATACCCTCTGTACTAGCAGCAGCGTTTAAGTTTGCCACTGATAACTAGGCACAAGGACACCCGAGTGAATTGCCAGGCGCACGCTTCAGGTCGAGTTTCGTCTCTCTTAGGCAACGTCAGTATCTCCTCATCTGAGGACGTCATTGGTTTTTGCGGAACAGCTGCATGAAAGGATCTATTGTCCATGGAGGGCCGGAAATAGATTGAAGAAGTATTTTTTAGGTTTCATAAAGCCAGGTCCCGATGGATCTGACTTTCAAATACGTTTTGCCCCATGCGGGGATGTCTTTGGAGGAGATCGCCTCCACATTTGAGATCGGTTGGGCATGGGGATGTGCCATCACAAAGAAAATTGCCGCCAAGGCCACGGAAATTAAGAAGGCCACTATCACCACCATCACCGTGCCCATTAGGCATGTGCAGCACGATGCACACGTCAAAGTGTATTGGCGGCAGCAGGAATGGCGTCTGCGCATTGAGGCGTGGAAGATCAAGCAAATCTCGATCAAGGAGCAAGAGGAGGCCTCGAAGGCCTTGCAGCATGAGAAGGCGGAGAAGCTCCACAGACAAAGACAGATCGAGCAGCAGATGCTTGAAGAGGATGCGGCGTTCGAGGCACTGTTGAAGTGCCTCCAGACATTTGGTATCGGCACTCCAATACGAGAGGTGCTCCTTAACATCAGGAGCAACATCTTGTTGCTCCAGCAGTTTGGTGGTGGCCCAGGATTACCATTGTTGAGACACTGGGGTCTCGTCTTGTCTGCGGAGGAGCGGAACTGTTTGAAGCACGTGGAGAATGGCAACATCAGGGCCACCGCGTATGCCCGATTCCATCAGGAACAGATCCAGACAGAAAGAAGGTCGGCAATTCGGTACGACCCTTACCTCACCACCAAGCCAAAGAGGAAGGTGCGCACGCCCACTCCTGACGATCCAACACAAGGGATCTGGGAGATGCTGGACCTGAGACTCAATATGAGTCTCAATCTGTTTCTAAAAGATGTTGAGGAAAGCCGCAACCAAGTGCGCACATGGAGGAAGTTGGCTACTGGCCATGCTAAGTTACTGGGTCAGTTGGGATGCCGGTTATGGGAAACAAGCTGTACAGGAAGAACGGCTACTGTTACATGGTCCTCTTTAAAGAGGAATTTTATAATGAATATGTCTGGCCAGCATGGCCCACAGTTAAGGAGGTTTTAGACTGGGAACCCGAGTTGAGAAACAAGAAGTACTGCTTTGCGTTGCAGGACAATGTCAGGAACGACATGTTCCATGTCATCGAAAATGCTGCCATTCACCGCGGAGAAGAGGTGTATACTTGGAAGCACCTCGAACAACTAAGGAATTCGGATCCCAGTCTTTGGGAACACATTCGTTTAGGAGGAAAAGGAAGAGACAAGAAGGGCCCCAGATCCACAACGGTCTCTAGTAGGCACCGTACTCAGTGCAACGGACCCATAGTAGTAAAAAAGACAGGGACATTTGGAACACCAACTCATTTTTGCATGGACTGCAATCAACTCAAGAGATTTTGTAATTGTAACGATGATAGAGAGGAATCTATCAGGGTTACCGCCTATGCTTATGAGTCCGATTGTGAAGACAACATTGAGGAACTCGACTTGCAAGAAGTCGATGAAAAAACCAAGTTACAGTTGACGTATTTGCCAAGGGCTCAACCCTCCCTTGCCGCTTTCATGCCAAAACTTCCTGAAGTACCAAAGGAAGTAAAGGAACCCATTGTCACTAAGCTTTCAACTGCGAAGAAACCAGTTGAAAACCCGAAACCAGTTGTAGGAATAAAAATTCAAGAACCTGTTAAAAAGGTCGTTGCAATTCCAACAGAGCATGATCATGGCTACTGTTGGCTAGCAATGATCAAAACAGAACACAGGTCTTGGATATGGAAAGAACTCCCAAAAAACCCTACTGCGGATCAATTAAGATGGGTTTGCAATATGTTTCCCGAAGCATTAAGAAAGGATGGAATGTACACAATGGAAATGTTCATCGATGAACAAATCCATGTTAAAGATGTGACAGTCCAACATGCTCAGGGACAAAAGTTTGCAAAACTTTGGTCAGCAGCAGGAATAAGGAATTTCTTAGCAGACTTACAACTCCATAAAGAAGAACACTTACGAGTAGGAAGTGATATAGTCCTGATACCAAGGACTTATGCTCAAGTGGCTCGAACAGGAGTACAAAGGACAGGGGTTGTTCAGTCTGAACAACCAAAATACTACTGGTTCCATGGGTTAGGAACAAGAGCTGAAGACTGGGTCGAGGACATTAACGGAATTGAACTAATGCAAAAAATCAATATTCCACGATGGAATCATCTAGTTCAACAATACCGAAAAGTAGTGTTACCTCCCCCCGGTCACGGCAACCACACCCCTAATGACAACGGTTGGTGCTACCTAGCACTCTTTAAACGACAATACTGGAACTGTTACGCTTGGCCCGAGAACCCATCTTGGCACACCATTGCTCAATATGAACCAGACATGAGAAATACCATCTTGGGATTTAAAGTTAAAATGAATTCGAAGACGTGCCGCTATCATGTCACACATAAGAAAGACAAGGATAATGCCTTACCAAAGGCAGTGGATATTTTAGAATATTATGGAGGGGACGACTCTGTAACCAGACATTTCTCAGTCGGTTTTGAAATAACCCAAGCAGTGGTACAAGGATGTATAGGACTCATAATGGTGGGAATAACCGTATTCGCGCATGAATACTTGGCAACATGGGGAGCCGCTACCCCAGCTCAGAACAACAAGCGAGTTCTCCAAGGAACTAACTTGGCTCAAGCAATACAAGCCATCGATGTGGCAATACATCCACCATGAGAACCACATCCTACAATCCGAATGGACATGCCGGATTATTATGAAGGAGACCCAAAAGAAATAGCAGCATGGTTGAGGCAGATGGCCTCTTATTTTGCCATTGTTGGGGTTGCCAACAATAATGTCATGATCCAAATGGTACTGCAAAGGGTTCGAAAAGGTCAAGGAAATCGGGCAGGAAACTGGGCAGCAGCTAAAACAGCAGAAGTGGAAGTGGCAGGACTAGAAACCCAAAGGAGAGAAGAAACGATAATGGCAGGAGGAAATCCCGTACCAGCCTACACTCATCAACAATGGAATGAGGGAATAAGGACTGCTGATGGACAAGGATGGGTATTAGAACCCATAGTTCATAAATATCCATTTGTGAACTTTAGCGACATGATGGAAAAAATGAAAGAGTACTTCTTGACCACCAAAACACGGGATCAAGCATGTCAAACCATCCAAAACATGAAGCAAGGAAGTCAAACCATCCAAAACATGAAGCAAGGAAGTCTTAAAGCAGAAGACTACATAGTAAACTTTCGAAGCGTAGCAGCCCTCACCCAATACAACGAGATAGCGCTGGTCACTCAATTTTGAGCAGGATTACACCCACCACTTGGAAGAAGACTGGTCGAGTTACAGGTCCTCAATGGAGGAAGAATAGCAGATGGATCACAAGAAGGGGATTTACAGTGCTGGTTTGACAGGGCTATTCAAGTAGAAAGAAGTTGGAGGGACGCACAGTTAATATATCCACAAAGTCGTCCAACCACTACCAATAGGCCACAACAGAATCGACCAGTCCAAAATACAAATGCAACTGCATCCACATCGACAGGAGGATGAACCGTTGTTACATGTTTCAATTGTGGAAAGCCAGGACACACAGCAAATGTATGCAGAGCCCCAAAAAAGGATCCAAACGCCATGGATGTTGATCGACAAAAAAGAGTGGTGGAGTGCTATAACTGTGGCAAGAAAGGCCACTTTGCACGAGATTGCAAAGCACCAAAAAAGGATAAAGGGAAACAGGTCGTTAGGACCTGGTCAACTGTCAAGGAGTTTGCAGAAGAAATGACAGAGGAGGAAAAGAAAGAAATGGCAGGAGCATTGGGTTTTCAGAATGACTCATGAGGAAGCATTCCCCCTCACGAGTCACGGACACTGTACAGTATGATGATTCATATGTAAAATTACCAGAATTATTATATGAATGCTGTTCTATGCAAAATTGTTTGAGGAATGCACCCATAAGTGCGACAAAACCAAAATTTAAGACATGGACTACTCCATGGGTAGTAAGAAGAATATGGGAACAACCCATAAACATAGCTGTAAGAGATCTTCGATCTTGGGTTAAGAAAGATCAAGCAGAAGAAATAAATGAACAGCTAGTCAAAGACTTAAATAAAATGACAGAAACCGATGCACTATGGTATTTAAACCATCTAAAACAAAAACCAAGATTTGTACGAACAACAGGAAAACACCAGATGGACATAGATGTCATAACAGCAACTGTAGATTCAGTTGAAAGATTTAAACTCAAAGCCCTGATAGATTCAGGATGTACTGGTTCATGTGTAAATAAAGAATGGGTAGAACGACATCGATTGAATACTAGAAAACTACCGAGACCAATACCAGTATTCAATGCAGATGGAACCCATAACGTGGCAGGACAACTGGAAGAAATGATCGAATTAAAAGTGCAAATAGGTGATCATTTCGAATCCCTGGAATTTGGAATTTCAGCACTAGGAAAAACGGACATGTTCCTAGGACATGATTGGTTAAAATACCACAATCCATAAATCGATTGGAGAAACCAAAAGTTGCAATTTTCCTGATGTCCAGGTACTTGTTGGAAAAGTTCAGAAAGCCTAGAACCGGAAGATGAAATAGACAGAATCCAGTGGGAACAAGGAGAAAGACTGTTAGCAGTCTATATAGGACCAGAGGAACTAAAAACAAGGGCATACCAATCAAAGGCCACAGAAATTGCATCAGCAAACGTTAAAAAGAGGAAAGTAGAAGATATAGTACCGGAACACTACTTAGGATATCGGAAAGTCTTCGAAAAAACAACGTTTGATGAATTACCACCAAGAAGGCCATGGGATCATGCTATTGAATTAGTACCAGGATCAAAACCATTGGATTGTAAGATATACCCATTAAACAGAGATGAGCAACAGGCGTTAGAAGACTTCTTAAAAGAAAATCTAGACACAGGAAGAATAAAGCCAAGTAAATCACCAATGGCTTCACCATTCTTCTTTGTCAAGAAGAAAGATGGATCATTACGCCCAGTACAGGATTATTGAAAGTTAAATGAAATGACAATAAAAAATCGATATCCACTACCCTTGATTTCTGAATTAATCGATAAACTTAGCAATGCAAATATATTCTCCAAAATGGACATCAGATGGGGATATAACAACATTCGTATAAAAGAAGGGGATGAATGGAAAGCGGCATTCCGAACAAACAGAGGACTATTTGAACCATTAGTCATGTTCTTTGGATTGACAAATTCACCAGCCACTTTTCAAACCATGATGAATGATTTGTTCTGGGAGGAACTCGCTGAAGGATGGGTAGTAATCTATATGGACGACATTTTAGTATTCTCCAATAATAAAAAACAACATGTAGAACATGTTAATTGAATTTTGGCTAAACTTGAACAAAACAAGTTGTCTTTAAAACCAGAAAAGTGTTACTTCGATAAGGAAGAAATTGAATTTTTGGGAGTAATCATTACTAAAGATTCGATAAAAATGGATCCAGCCAAAGTAAAAGCAATTAAAGAGTGGCCAGAACCAAAATGCAAATGAGAAGTGCAACAATTCCTGGGGTTTATCAACTTTTATCAACAATTTGTGAAAGGATTTGCCAAAGAAGCTAAACCGTTAACTGAGTTAATGGGAAATAAGGAATGGGAATGGGGAAAACCGCAGAGCGAGGCAATAATTAAATTAAAAGAAAGAATAGCAGAAGAAGCAGTACTAGCTATTCCAAATGAGAATGGACAATTTCGAATTGAGACAGATGCGTTGGACTTTGCTATGGGATCAATCTTGTCACAACAACAAGAAGGAGTTTGGAGGCCAGTAGCATTTATCTCAAAAGCCCTAAACGCAGTGGAACGAAATTATGAAATATATGACAAAGAAATGCTAGCAATAATGCATTCATTGTACGAATGGTTGCAATATCTAAAAGGAGCAAAGGAAACAATTGAGATTTTAACGGATCATCAAAATCTCACATATTTCAGGAAACCACAGAACCTGAATAGAAGACAAGCTCGTTGGGTTATAGACCTGCAAGAATACAACTTCGTAATTAAACATCAATCGGGAAAGTCCAATTCAAAGGCAGATTTATTATCGTGGAGAGCAGATTATGATAAGGGACTGAAAGATAATGAAGATGTACTTTTATTAAAAGAAGAAATATTTGTACAATTAGACAACTGGACAGGGGAGTGGGTTACATTGATTAATGGAATCAAGAAAACCAATAAGAGACAATGGGATACTCAAGTACGGAAAGGAGTAGAGAGTAATGAAGAAGGATATGAGTTTGATAAGGATGCTAATCAAGTAACCTGGAAGGGAAGGATATATGTCCCAGCCGTGATGAAATTAAGAGAAGAAGCAATCGCTTTGCATCACAGATGGGGACATCCAGGAATAGCAAAAACGTTGGAACTCATTACTAGGGATTATTGGTGGCCAAATATGCAAGAGGATATTGAGAAATACATGAAAGGATGTAGAACTTGTCAAACAGTCAAACCAGACCGACAAAAACAAGCGGCACCTTTAATACCTCACGCTATCCCAAAGTAACCTTGGGAAGACATTGCATTAGACATAATAGGACCCTTACCAGAATCAAAAGGGTATAATGCGATTCTTACAGTCATCGATAAATTCACAAAAAAAGCATACTTCATTCCTACCAACACTACTCTCACGTCAAAAGGAGTAGCTACATTATTTAGAGACCATGTGTTCAGGGAACACGGAATTCCAAAAAAAGTAATAAGCGATAGGGGACCCCAATTCGTTTCAAAATTTATGAAAGAATTCTTCAAATTAATGGGAATAAAAGGAAACCCATCTACTGCATTCCACCCACAGACAGACAGACAATCCAAAAGAGCAAATCAAGAAGTTGAAATCTTATTATCCACATTCATAAACGAAAAGCAGGATAATTGGAGTGATTGGCTAGCAGTGACACAATTCTGCTACAATGATAGAAAACATTCCACAACAGGATATTCACCTTTTATGATGAATTATGGATATAATCCTAATAAAGGAACAGTGGAACAACCATCTCAACCATGAGTAGAGGCTGTAGGACAATTTGTTGAAGAACAAAAAGAAGTATGGGAAAAGGCACAGGCATCATTAAAGAAAGCACAAGACTCCATGAAGGCTCAATACGATAAAAAGAAAAAAGAGCCTATTGAATATAAAAAAGGAGATCAAGTCTATCTTAATGCCGAAAATCTACCTTCTATATGACCAACAAAGAAACTTGGAGAACGATTTGTAGGACCCTACAAAATTATCGAGAAAGTAGGAGCTTCCTCGTATTGACTCCTAATTCCTGCGAGCTGGAAAGTGTATAATGTGTTTAATGAAGTGCTGTTAAAACCATATCGAGAACCTACTTTTCCACAACAAAAATGCTGCGAATCCAACTGCAAAGATAAACAGGAGGAAGAGGACAAGACCGGCAATTATGAAGTGGAAAAAATACTAGATAGTCGCATCAGTAAGAAAGGAAAAGGACAGTTGGAATATCTAGTAAAATGGAAAAATTACCCAGTAGAAGATTCCACATGGGAACCAGCGACGAATTGTCACAATGCTGACCAGTGTATCGACGAATTCCACTGCCTCCATCCCAGCGCACCTCGACGAATAAGGATGAGTGACTTATCGTTCACACAATATAAAAATTTCACACAGCCACAAACACCGAAGACATTATTTGGTTGGGAAAATGGAAAATTCGAAAGAGAATACCTAGAGAAACTGGATCGAAATTGGAAAAAGTGGGAAAGGGATCAAAAGATCGCTGACAAAGACAAACGAAGATTCCATGGAACTGAATCCCTAAAGAGAGGGTTATGTTAAGAATGTACAATTTCTATTTTCTTTTTCTTTTTCTTTTCTTTTCATTAGTTACATAAGCAGCTGTATAAGGAAAGGGACATGAGGCTAGAGGTATATAAGTAGGGCTCTCTGAGCCATAGTCATTAGCCTTAAGATAGTTTGTGTTGCCTACACAATCTACTCTGTGCTCTTTCTCTCTCAACTCAAACCTTAGGTTGTGTGAGGACTAACGTCTTAACACATAGCAACATTTGCACAATCTCCAATATTGTTTGCATTGCTGAAAAGGGAAATCCATAACAATTGTGTTCAACTTGACAGTAAAGGCCAAAACAGCATTATAGTCCTTTTTTCCTTTAAATGATATCTTGGATTAAAGAATTTGACTGATACATCTTTTTTTAGTTTTTTTATCAAAACAAACAAATTTTATATATATATCAAAATGTACCCCCAAACCTTCATTGTCAATCCCCTCTCCATTCAAGTTGGCTTTTGTGACTACCTTGTGGATGCCTTGGAAAGGCAAAATTATATTAATTCAGGTATAATTCACAGGGTTGTGGCAGCTAATTTCTGATTGGAGAAGCAGGATGTGGAGGAAATTTGTCAGAAGTGGGAGGAGGCAGATATGATGACTGCCAAGCCAGCACACCATCTGGCTAAATTAGTTAAACTTATCCAGAGTTGAGTTTCCTGGAATCTTGTAAAAAATTCAGGCAATGCAAAGGACAATTTGCTGCTGGTAAAGTCAATGACTTTGCCAGCATGTCTCATTGGTTTTGCATCACAATGTGACACATACCAATTTATTAGGGATTGTTATGTCATTGAAGAGTTTCATTACATCAATGACCTGCACCCTGGAGTTTTGGGCATTAAATATATAAATGAGAGTGGCAAATGTGAGTATATATATAATGAAGAAGATCAGTTAATTGATAAAACTGATATAGCTCATTTTATATATACACATCCTGATCAAATTGCAGAAGATGAGAGTGCAGGAAGTGTAGTTGAGGAGGAAGAAGATGTACTTGGTGAGTACAAACTGGAATTTGGTGTCAAGGACATCAAAGGTTTCCCTGTTTATGACGGACCTGCTGTCCATTGCCTGGCAGCAGGAGCAAAAGTGGGTCCTGGGTTTGAGTCCCTCAGGGGTCTCAAAGGACAAGAGCTGAGTCACCAGCTCACACTTTGCAGATTGGCCACAAAAAGGCCAGTCTGGTTGCTAAACAGGGAGATATATCATAATCGGTACAATTATGATGAGGCCAAGAAGGCCTTTGATGCATCAGTGGTCTGTGAACTGGACCAGATGATGAGATTGGCTGATGAGCCAAAAGTAAGCTATTTAAATCAGCTATTATTCCCAAAAGCTGATAAAATAGTACAAGCATACATCTTATGGGGTGATGAGGACACCCATAGGAGAAGAGAGAAGGTCATTGAGGCACTCCCCCCTCAACATGGCAAGGCCTGGGAAGAGCACATCCCCAGTTTTGGGACAGAGACTGGAAAGGGCTCTAAGGAGCCAAAGATCTTGCTCGAGATCACCAGTGGTGGAGGACTTTTACAAGGTATGAAGAAACCTTGTAATAGTAATTGTACTATTAGGAACTCAATGAGTCCAATTATGATTCTTTCTTCACAGTCTGATAAGTATGTGAATCAGAATACTCAAAATTCTGATGATAGAGTTTATCAATATGAATTTATTCATTATCCTGATGACTCTGGATACATTTATGTTCCTTCAGATGTATACAAACAGTATTATCCTGATTCAGTTCCATCATTGGTAGAAGATGATTCACCATTCATTAAGATTAATGATGATGTCATTCAAGAAAATTCAGAAAAAATTGTTCATAACACACCTGAAACAGTTGGAGATGTTGTTTCTAATCCAACTATGTTAGACAATAAGAATATTCTTGAAGGATTAATAAAATATCTTGAAAGGATTTTTGAGAAACAACCAAAGAATAATACTTATTCTAATCATGAGAATGGTTGGAAGGGTAAAAATTCTAATTGGAAGGATAATCAAATACCTGATAAGGAATGGAATCTTTATATTAATGAGAGTTATGACTCAGCCATAAATCACATTAAAAATAAAGATAAGAATCAGGATAATAAAGTAGATTCTTCAAATCAACTTAAGAAGGAAAGGTCTGAAGAAATTCTTTATCCTAGAGTGTCTTTACCAGGATCTCTTCATAGGACAAAGAAGATTCATAATTTTTGATACTCAAATGAGAATAAATCAAGAAAGAATCAAAGATCTAATAAGAGAAATTCTAAACAAATCAGTGAAATGATAATTGCTCAACAGCAGAGAGATGAATTATCTGCTAAGAGACAAAAAGATTTGTTAGCCACTCAAAGAGGCAGAGAATTTTTAATTGAAAGGTCTGATTCTAAGTCTAATAGTGACAAACACATACAATCTGATACTAAAACTAAAATCAGATGGGCTGATGATACATATCCTATCAGATGTAGGGTATATTATCATACAGGATCATTGTGTTGAAATTCATACATTCATTCCTTGTTTCCAGCTGAGCATGGCCATTTGTGTTTATCTATTGTGCTTACATAACACATTCCTTACAAATAATTTTTTGGTTTGTAAACCTCAGTCTTCATGAATAATCTGGAGACTGAGGTAAGACACTCTTTTAATACTTATTACACTTGCTAATACATAGAATAGCATTGTCTATCATTTAGGTAATTAAATATAGTCTTCGTGAATAATCTGGAGACTGAGCATTGTCTATCATTTAGATAGACTCCAGATACGACATCCCTTTAACAGGTTATGGGCCCTGGTAGCCTTATAATTTATTAGAAGATGAAATTAAACCCTACACCATCCAACATGCTCATTAATTTGGTACACAATGTCATCAGAGTCAAATGTCGCATCCACCTCTGGATCACAATCCAATATGCTCACCAGCATTTCCTGAACCAACACCACCCCAGCTTCCAATCATCTATATGACATTCCATCCCTCAAGAACAATGGCTCCAACTTCCAGACATGGAAGTTCAGGATCGAGATGGTGCTCAATATACAAGGCCTCTGGCCAATTGTCAAGGGCACTTCTATATGTCCTACTAATGTCAATTCCAAGGAATACAGTCATTGGTAACACTTGGACAAGGAGGCTAAGGCACAGATATGTCTTACACTGAAAGATGAGCCTTTAAATGGTGTCTTGCACATGAAAACATCAAAGGATGCTTGGGATAAACTTTGTGAGCATTACAAGGGGAAAGGAAAGCAAACAATGGCCTACCTCATTGGCGAGCTATTCCGCACCACTTTATCAGATGAATCACCACTCGAGCCACAGTTAAATGCCATGCGAATAAAGCATATGTGTTATCATCACTCAGACTCAAGTTGGAAGATACACTGGTTGAAATCGCAATGGTTATCTCACTTCCCGAATCTTACTCAACTCTCCAGATGATCCTCATGTCTACAGAGGACAAACTTGAGCTGGATTCCGTTTTGCCCAAGTTCTCATTGAAGAAAAAAGCTGAAAACCCCCCACTGCACAAACAGCCCTCCTTGCTTGATCAGGTGGAAAGGGAAAATTCGGAAAAGGCAAAGACCAGAAGAGTGAGAAAGATAGGAAGAAGTGTACCTACTGTAACAGGAAGGGTCATGTCAAAGATGAATGTTGTTGTCTGAAAGCCTCTGAGAGCAAAGAGTCTAAACCATCAAACAGCAACACTACAGAGAAGAAGGAAGGAGAACTCACAGCCAAAGTTGCCATGGTAGCTCAGCCTACCAGTTCTAAATCTCTTTGACTGTTTGTTGCAAATGCACTTGTCAAGTGGAAGAGCCTACTCTCCAAATGGCTCATTGACTTGGGTGCTTCATCACCCATGAGCTCACAGTGTTCATGGTTTCATATGTTCCAGGATCTCTCTCCACCAAAAAGGTCTGGCTTGGCAATGAATGTCATATTCTTGCTACAGGCATTGGTCAGCTTCATCTCAAAATGGACCTTGGCAATGGCAATAAATGTCTCACCATCATTCATACTGCCTATTATGTGCTGGATCTAAGTGGAAATCTCATCTCCATGTCGTATTTGACTTGGTGAGGGTACATTGTCAACTTCAACAATGGCAGTTGTCACATCCTGGACCAATCTGGAAAACTGTGTGGAGTAGCTTGAGACATCAATAATCTCTATATCCTCAATGCTACACCAGTAATTCCAGAACATGCCTACATCTCTCATACAATTCAAGAGATGAATGAGGACTCAGACCTAAACCTGTTGACTCACAATCGTGCTGGTCACTTGGATGAAAAAGTCCAAGGCAACACTTGAAACTTGGCATCACTGGTTGGGACACATTGTGCCCAATTCCATCAAGTGGTTATCCAGCCGAAACATGGTGACCGGGATGGAGATAGTTGGTGACAAATTGCATAATGTGACTTGCATTCCTTGCCTAGAAGGGAAGCAAACTTGGGACAATATTCCAAAAGAATCGACCACTACTCACCCAAGAATCCTTTACCACATACACTCCGACCTCTGTGGACCTATGGAGGAGCAGTCACATCAAGGTGAACAATATTTCCTGACATTTATTGATGGAAACACTCACCATGTAAAGGTGAAGCTTTTATGTTCAAAGGATGAGACTTGCACAGCACTCAAAAGCCTTATTGAGTGTGCTGAGGTAGAAACTGGGGAATGAGTCAATCACTTTTGTAGTGATGGCAGTGGTGAGTATGGATCAAAAGAACTTGCATCCTACTTTGAATCAAAAGGAATTCATCATGAGAAGACAAATGCTTACACTCTGCAGGAGAACAGGGTAGCCAAGTGCATGAATCAAACCATTGTCAAGATGGTTTGCATGCTTCTCAAAGGAGCTAGCCTTCCAAACTCGTACTGGAGCTTTGGCATGAACTATGCAGCATATATAATCAACCACTTGCCCATGCACACCCTAGAAAGGGATCTAACTCCATATGAGGCTTATACTGGCAACAAGCCTTCAGTTGCACACCTTCATATTTTTGGTTGCAAGGCCTATGTTCATGTTCCACAAGAAAAATGTCAGAAATTGGACACAAAAATGATGGAATGCACTCACCTTGGGTATTCTGAGCACAAACGAGCATATATTCTTGTTCATTGTTCAAGTGGGCACTTAGTTGAGTCCAGAGATGTTCATTTCGATGAAGGGGAACTGGTGGAGCCTAGCTGAGTCATAATTGAAACAGAATTCAGTCAAAACGAGCCTGAAAAGCAACAAGAACTCACCAATGATGAAGAAGAGTCAGATGATGACTCTGCATCTTCCATTGATCTCCATGACCTACTAAAGGTCGATAGCAATGATGATGATGATGACGACAATCCAGGGACTTCATCCAAAGGATCTGGAGGCACAGGGAACTCAGCTGAGAGTTCCAGATCATCATCAACACCAGTTGACACTTCAAACATGTCTAGCAAATTTGATATTGATTTTCGCACTACACTGACATCACCATCAGATTCAGCGACCCAAACAACCTCAGAACAGACTAAAACTCACCTGAGAAACACCAATTCTGCGTCTGAAATCCCTTATCAACCTCCATCTACTGAACCTCATCAATTGACGAGAACATGGAGAGCACCTGTCTGTGATGATGATGATCACTACTTTGTGACATTTTACAGAGGCTGGAGAAACCAGGTTTCAATGGGGGAGATGAGAGGTGAAAGAGGGAGAAGTCAAGAGGTCAACAAGATTGTAGCTCAAGACAGTGTGACACACATCACAGAAGTGATGGACGAGTCAGCCAAGGCCACACTCATGGGCCATCCACTCACCTACCACAACCCTATGTCCAGGGAGGATGTGCAAGAGTGGAAAGAGGCTTGTGAGGCTGAATTGGAGATGTTTAGGAAGCTGAAAGTGTTTGAGGAGGTGCTGTGCCCTGAGGATCGCAAAGTTGTTCGCTCCAAGTGGGTTTTCAAGACCAAAACAGGAGCTGATGGGCAGATTCAGAGATATAAAGCTTGACTAGTTGCCCAGGGCTTCTCACAGGTCAAAGGTATTGACTATAATGAGACTTTTGTGCCTGTCACAAAGTTTAACTCAATACGGCTTTTACTTGCACTCACAGCACAGCATGACTGGGAGATTCATCAAATGGATGTCAAGTCTGCATTTCTCAATGGAGAACTCAAAGAGGAGATCTTCATGAAACTCCCACTGGGCTATAGATCACACCCTGATGTTGTCTGGCAGCTTAACAAGGCAATTTACAGCCTGAAACAAGCTAGTCGAGAGTGGTACAAAAAGCTATGTAGTAAGCTTGAGTCACTAGGCTTCATGTGCATCCATGCTGACCACTGCATTTTCTATAAATGGGTTGGCAACCATGATATCATCATTGCCATCTATGTGGACAACAACATGGTCACAATCACTTGATCTCATCACTAAGACAAAGGAGCTCAGTGCATTTTTCAACATGACTGATCTTGGTGAACTCCACTGGATACTCAACATGGAAGTCACACATGATTGTCAAAACTGTACCATACAACTATCACAGTCACAATACATAGAAGAGATTCTTGAACAACATGGGATGACTAACTGCAAGCCAGTTGTGACACCAATGGAAGCCAACCTCAAACTTGAGAAACTCGACATGGCTGAAGTTGATATCACAGAATATCAATGTCTAATTGGTTCTCTCATGTATGCAGCTATCAGTACTTGGTTCGACATTGCCCATGAAGTGGGTGTACTGTCATGTCACAGTCACACACCAGGCAGAGAACATCTTGCCACTGTCAAATGAGTATTTTGCTACCTCTGGGGGACATCTGAATCCGACATTCTGTATGACGGGAAATCCCTCAAGACTGAGCCAGTAATTTACTGCAATGCTGACTGGGCTGGCAACAAATCTGATTGCAAGTCAATTTCTGGATACACAGCAATCCTTTCTGGTGCAGCCATCAGCTGGTCATTGAAAAAGCAAAATACCATTGCTCTTTCATCTATGGAGGCTGAATACATTGCCACAGCTTGCACAGCTCAAGAAACCACATGGATTCAAACTTTCTTGTCTGAAATCGGTCAATCACTACACAAACTGATCCCTCTCTATGTGGACAATCAATCAGCTATCAAACTCATTCAAAACCCCATTGCTCACAATTGCACAAAGCACATTGACATCAAATATCATTTTGTTTGCGATGCTCAAGCCAAAGGCAAAATCAAAGTTGAATACTGCCCTACAAATGATCAAATTGCTGATGTTCTGACCAAACTGTTGTCACATGAAAAACACAAGTGATTTACTGTCAAGATGGGGCTTAATTCCACTAGCTCAACTGAGTGGGCATGTTGAAATTCATACATTCATTCCTTGTTTCCAGCTGAGCATGGCTATTTGTGTTTATTTATTGTGCTTACATAACACATTCCTTATGAATAATTTTTCAGTTTGTACACCTCAGTCTTCATGAATAATCTGGAGACTGAGGTAAGACACTCTTTTAATACTTATTACACTTGCTAATACATAGAATAGCATTGTCTATCATTTAGGTAATTAAATATAGTCTTTGTGAATAATCTGGAGACTGAGCATTGTCTATAATTTAGATAGACTCCAGATATGACATCCCTTTAACACATTGAAGAAAATGATACAACATACACTGGATCATCCTGTATGGAAAAAGGATGGGTTATGTTATATGGTTTTGTTCAAACCAAAATACTATAAGGATCAAGTTTGGCCCATGTTTCCCAAACTTTCAACTATAGTATATTATCCTCAAGAATGGCATCAAAACATCAATTTCAACTATAGCAGGATTGGATCTAATAATATCCATTTTGAAGAAAATTCACAGACTAGAATTAGCTGGTGGACATTAGATGATCTTGTTTCATCTGGTGACAAAATAGCTAATCAACTTTGTGGAGGATCTGACAAAGACTCACTTGAAAAAATGGTTACTGTATTCAATGGAGTCATTGATTATCAAAAATGGAAAAATACTCTCATGGCATATTTAGAAATGAAAGGATATTCTAAATATATTACTGATGAAGTACCTGAGTATCCTAAAGCTATTGATGAAAAAGAAGTTTCTTTGGAAAAGAAAACTAATTGGGAATTAAAATATAAATATATATTTGCTGAAAGAGCAGATTGGGATGAAAATTCTATTAAAACAAATGGAATTATAAAAATAGCTTTAATACCCAATCTTTGGTCTTATGTTGGTGTAGATCCAAAAACAACTATAGCTAATCTTGATTTAGTATTTGGATTAGCTGGAATAGCTAAATATTTTGTTATGTATAAAGCTATATTTGCATGTCAGGGCAAGATCCCATAGTTGCAATTACAAAATTGTAAAAATTGGTTTCTGATCTAGGAACAGAAGAAAAATACATATGGTAACTTAGTTACTAATATTGTTGATAGTAAGATAGAAGATTTTACACTTGCTAAAATCATTCCTAGAATTCAGAATGAATGGAATCTTATGCAAGCAAAAGGAAAAAATAGACCAACAGTCCAAATTGCTAATATTGGATCTAATATTCAAAAAAATCCTAATCCAAACCCAAGAAGGATCAATCTTCTAGTAATAGGGTTAAAGGATCTTTTAGAGGAAGATTCAATAATTTTAAAAGAAATTTTACACCTCATCAGAGTAAAATTGTTAATAAAACAATTACATCATCTACTTTAAGTAAAGATGATAAGAAAAAGCGAAATGAAAAGAATCATGCTAACAAAAAGCTTAAAAATAAAGCTTTAATAGCAGAAGTAGAAAGATTGAAGAAGAACAGAAATGATGATTCTTCAACTACCATTCACTTTGCTAATCTGATGATTATTGATCATGATGAAAATCAATCTTTTTGTAAAGATTATTATGACAATATTCAGATGATTGGTCATGTAGATGATGAAATACTGGAATCTACATCTACTTTTAAATTGATTGATAGACTTGGAGATATTCATATAAATCTTCCACACCCAGTAGAAGGAGAATATCTTGAAACTATCATTGATATAGTAGATTATGATGCTCCTGAAGAGGAGAAACCTGTATTTCAGACACCAACATCCCCTTTAACTCCATTAACAAGTGATAATGGAAATGGAAATGGTACTGAAAGTCATGATGAAGAATATTATGATGATGATACTGGTCTCGAATATGTTGATCAAGACACAAATATGGATAATAGTAACATAGGGTATGGAATACATTTTCATCATAATTACTTAACTAATACTGTTACAGTGCTTGATGATTTAACCAATAAAGATGTGTTGAAAACATCAAATGAAGATGTAAATAACAGTAGATATAAATGTAATAATAGTAATTAGGAATATAATGTTCCTGGTGAACAAATTATGTTTATGAATAAAAATGATAAATGGGTGATAGATTCTGGTGCAACATGTCACTGTACACCATTTATAAATGATTTTATATCATATAAGAAATTCATTACACCAATATCCATTACTACAGCAAATAGAAACAATAAAACTTTAATAGAAGGAGAAGGAAAAATATGTTTTCAACATAATAAACATATTATAAACTGGAATGTTTGCTATATGCCAATGCTACCATACAGAATTATTTCTGTACCACAACTAACTAGTATGGACTATCCAGTCCATCACACTAAAAATAAAACTATAATACATAAAGGTAACATAACATTGACTGGTTATCCATTAGAAACCAATTCTATACAACAGTTATTAAACATTCTTCACAATATTTGTTAACTAATAATAGTTCTCAAACTATTGATTACTTTATTTGGCATCGAAGAATGGCACATCCAAATGATAATGTGTTAAGCCATACAGTGGGCAACAAAACTGTAGCAATGTTTGACAATCCAGGAAAGATTGGTGTCTAGGATGACTTGTAAAATAGAAACAAATAAAATAAAATATGGATAAGAAAGCCCTACTTCTTAGCTTGAATTTGACATCTCATTGTACCTATTTGGTTATGTTTATGTCGAGATATAAATTCCTTTCTAAGCACATGTCATTGCTACAGTTTTGTTGCTGATCTTTTTGTACTAAATATTAGTACATATTAGTACTTTATATACCCCCCTTTTGCTTCTATCACTGTCTTTACCCTCCTAGGCATGCTTTCAATCAAGTCCTGACACACCCTTGGTTCAATCTTGTTCCACTCTGCCTCCACCCTCTCCCACAATTCTATGATTCCAGATGGGGGTGTTTCATAGCCTGCCAGTTTCCTCTTGATGTGTCTCCAGAGTTGTTCAATTGGATTGAGGTCTGGAGACTGTGCTGGCCACAATAGAACATCAATTCCATTGTCCTGGAACCATTTTTTTGCCTTTATGCAGGTGTGCTTGGGGTCATTGTCCTGCTGGAAGATGACATCTTCTGCATTCTTGTGGTAATAGTCAAGGCTTGCTTGAAGATCCTCCTCCAATATGGACACATAAAGGTCCCCATCCATCCTTCCATCAATTTTGCAAGCATAGCCAGGCCCATCCCACATCATACACCCCCATACCATAACAGATCCTCCACCAAACTTCACTGTGCCACTCACTAGCCTGTCACTGAGACCCTCCCCTGCCTTCTTCCATGCCCATTTCCTTCCATCTGACCCTAGCCTGTTGATCTTTGTCTCATCTGACCACACCACCCTCTTCCAGTCCTCCACAGTGTAATCTCTGTGTGCCAATGCAAAGTCCAACCTTGCCCTCATATGCCTGGCAGTGAGAAGTGGCTTCTTTTTCTTCACCACTGCCTTCATCCCAGCTTTCTTCAACTATCTCCTGGTTGTCTGTGCTGAGAGGGGCTGGTTAATGACATCCTGGAGGGCCCTGGTGACATCCACAGCTGTGTCAGCCTTTCCAGAGCTGATGAGTTGAATGGCATGATTGACATTTCTGTCAGTAAGCTTGGTAGGGCAGCCCACAGATGGCCTGGGCAGGTAGGGGAGGTGTTTTCTATGATATCTGGAGATGGTAGTGTGGTGTATACCAGTGCTGGAGGGAGCAGAATGACCTGCATTGAGGAGGGAGAGGATGTGGGATTGTTGAGCAGCAGAGAGTGCCTTCATGGTTGGTTCCAAGAGTTGTTATGGTCTATTTGGCACATGTTCAACTTGTTAAACAATGTCACATGACTTCCAGCTGGACACATCATCCTCAGATAGCAGTTCTGTGTTCCCTCCTCTTCAGCAACAAAACTGTAGCAATGACATGTGCTTAGAAAGGAATTTATATCTCAGCATAAACATAACCAAATATGTACAATGAGATGCCAAATTCAAGCTAAGAAGCAGGGCTTTCTTACCCATATTTTATCTTATTTGTTTCTATTTTAGAAGTCATCCTAGACACCAATCTTTCTTGCATTGCCAAACATTGCTACAGTTTTGTTGCCCACTGTATGTTCAGAAATACTGAAAATAGTACTAAAATTAGTAAACCACATATGAATAATATCTGTAGAATGTGTATAATGGGAAAACTTGATAATAAACCTTATCATGTTTCTTCAAGTAGAGCAACTACATTGCTTGAACTTATACATGTTGATTTGATAGAAATGCCTATTATTTCTTATCATAAACAAAAATATGCATTATTACTTTTAGATGATTATTCTTCTTTTGCTCAAATAGCATTACTATGATACTTTTAATTCCATAACAGGATATGTTCTTTATATGGAAAATCAGTTAAATACAAAAATTAAAAGTATACATTCAGATTGAGGGGGAGAATTTGTAAATCAAAAGCTAACTAACTATTTTCAAGAAAAAGGCATTAAACATGAACTTAGTGCTCCAAATGTTCATCAACAAAATGGTAGAGCAGAATAATTAAATGAAACCATTTTAAAAAAGGCACATACATTGCTTCTAGAATCTGGTTGTCCTAAGTCATGGTGGTCTTTGCTTTTGAGACTGCTATTCATATATATAATCATACACCATTAAGAAGAACAAAATGGACCACACCTTATGAAAATTTGATGAATAAAAAACCTGATATATCACATTTTAAGATATTTGGATGTTTGGCATATGTTTACATAGTAAAAGAAAGAAGAAAAGATAAATTATCACCAAGAGCTGAACCAATGATATTCATTGGATATGATAATAAATCATATAAGTTCATGAATGATAAAAATCCTATTGTAATTGCCATGCATGCCATATTTGATGAAAATACATTTCCCAAATTATCCAAAAAATAAATCAATTAAAGATAATTACCCAACTTTAGATCTAAAAACAATTCCTAATACTGATAACTTTAAAAATCATGACACTACAGTTAATGATAAAAGGCAATCATTTCATGATTCACAAAGTTTTAAAAGAAATGATATGTTGGATGCTGATGATTATAATAATGACAGTGATTCTTCTCATTATTATTCTGGAGAAGAACATTCTGATTATGATTGGGATCAAATTAAAAAGAAATATAAAGAAAAACATAAGTCATTTGATAAATCAAAATCAAGTGATAAATTAGATAATTCTATTTCTAAATCAATCAATCAAGGAAATATTAAAAAATATGAGGATATTAGGAAGAAATATTATGTTCCTGAAATAACACCTTATAAAATTAAAACAGTTGAAAAACCTAAAGATAAAAAATCTTTAGAAATTTTGAAACAAGTAGATGATCATTTAACTGCAGTTAAGAACACTGTAAAGAAACACCCAATACCACCAACATCTATTATTGATCTTACTAAGAAGAATAAACCTTCAGAAAGATTAATGAATGATTTTTGGGGACATGTTCTTGATGGAGCTACTTTAACAGGTGAAAAAAGAGTTGGAAAGAAATTAGATCTTACAGCAGCTAAAAGAGATAAAATGCAAGCTGGAAGACCTAGAATTATTTCTAAACCTAATATACTGGATCAATCTTCTCATCCATTTGGTTTTAGAGAACAAGAAAGAGCTGTTATACAACAACAATCAGCAACTCGAAAATCTTCTCAAATACTGTTAGGAGCACCCTAAACACAACCTAAGAATCCCACAAGTGTCAGCTTGTTAAGCCAAAGACAAACAATGCTCTATAGCTAGTGTCTAGGACACAAAAACTATCTAGAGTCTTAGGGACTGACTATGCTAAACTACAGCCCTTATAAATTCTCTCCCTGGTCTGTGCACAGACAGCATGCAGCTAAAGTCCCTCATGCCAGGATCAATGCACAGCAGCCAGTCTGCACCCACCATACCACTTCTGGAGATATTCCTCCCACACCAATCACCCGTCCTTCCATACTCAGCTAGCATTGTGTCAGTGCTCATGAGCGTTGAGCTAAGGGCAGTGCCCGCCTGACCAATCTGCAGTTGCCATCTCCATACAGCAGCATCTTATTGTACTGCACCTTTAGCTGTTCCTGTTCCATCCCTCTGGGTTGTCTAGACCTTGGTTCAAGTTGTGGTCTAGGCCCATCATCAGGCTGTCTTCCCTGTTGGCACTTGGTATGTCCAATAACCGATGCTGACCTAACCACCTTCCAAATAAGGGCTATAGTGTCATGTAGGCATCCTGCTCTAAGTCCCACCATCCAGCCCTTGTATCATATCGATCCTGTAAAGTAAGATAAAGAAAAAGAAAAGAAAACTGTAGTCTATCTCCCTGCACCCATATCCGCATATTTGTCATTGAGGTCATTACTGTAAAAATGAATAAAATGGGGTAGGCTCATAACAAATACCAAAAGTTAGAGTTATAGCTGATAATGTTTATGGAAACAAACATCCAGCTCAGATTGAAGCTGAATTACAGAAAAAACATAAAATTCAGATTGAAGTTCCTATACAGATTGAACTTGATTTAGATAAAACTATGAAAGATGTTGAGCATATATCAGAAACTTCTGATATTGAATCAATACAAGATCCAAAATCTAAGGATTGAGATCTAAATATTGAAGATTTAGAAGGTCCTAAAATTGATTTAAGAAAATCAATATCTGATATAAATAAAGATCAGGATTGGTTAGCTAAAAGGAAAGCTAATATCCAGAAAAATTAATTTATGATATTTCTTTCTAAGGCTGCAAATAAACTTGCAGAACAAGAAAATAGAAAGAAAGGTATACCTGTTGTATACAGAGATCTTACAAAAATTAAAGATCCTCTAATATATAATAAATGGGTAGATGCCATGAAAGAAGAAATTAAATCAATAGAAAAAAGAAATGTATGGGAATTAGTAGACAGACCTAAAGATCATAAACCTATAGGATGTAGATGGGTTTATATGATAAAGCCAGTAGATAATAGATATAAAGCACAACTAGTAGCTCAAGGCTTTTCACAAGTACCAGGAATAGACTTTGGAGCCACATTTAGTCTGGTTTCAAGATTCGAAACTGTCAGAATCTTACTAGCATTAGCAGCTTTGGAGGGATGGGTACTCAAAGTACTAGATGTTAAAACTGCTTTTCTATACAGCCAATTAGAAGAGGAGATATATATGGAACAACTGGAAGGTTTCAAAACCAATGAAAAAGATAAAGTCTACAGATTAAAAAGGGCTTTATATGGTTTGAAACAAGCATCTTTAGCTTGGAATATACAAGCACATAGCAGTATAGTTAAACTTGGATTTAAATGATTATTTGCACATACAGGAATTTATGTTTATTGAAACAAAAATGATATAGTTATAATCATTTTATATGTTGATGCATAATATTCATGGGTAATAATGAAGATACTGTTAATAAATTGAAACAAAGATTTATGAACAAATGGGAAAGTAGAGATTTAGGTGACTTAAATGAATACTTAGGAATGAACATTGTGATTGATAAAAACAATCATACTGTTACAATTGATCAAACTAAATATGCTAAAAAAAATAGTGGACAGGTTTGGTTTGATAAATGCAAAACCAGTTAATATGCCTTTACCAGCTGGTTATATACCTAATAAACAAATAGAAGGCAAAGCTACTCAAGAAATGATAACCTACTATCAGCAGCTAATAGGTTCATTATTATTTCTTGCAATGTGTACAAGATTAGATATTGTATATGCTACAATTCTAATGTCACAATTTGTTAGTAATCCTTCAGAAGACCATATCAAGAAGGCATTACATATTATACAATATGTTGGTAGCACATTAAATTATTGTATAAAATATGATGGAAATGATGTTTATGGTTTAATTTGTTATGCTGATGCTGATTGGGCTTCAAATCCAATAGATCAAAAGTCAACAACTGGTATGATTGTAAAATTAGCAGGAGCACCAGTTTACTGGAAATCAGCTAAACAAAAAACAATAGCATTATCATCTACAGAAGCAGAATACATGGCTGCATCAGATGCATGTAGACAAATATCATGGTTAAAGAATTTGTTTGAAGAACTTGGATATAAAATAGAATCCATTCCTCTTATAATGGATAATCAAGCAGCTATTTACATGGCCCCTAATCCAGCTCAAGAACAAAGAATGAAACATATGGATGTCATTATATTAGACAATGCATGAAAGATGATTTGATCTTTATTATATAAAAACTGAAGAACAAGCAGCTGACATATTAACAAAAAACCTATTGTTGAATAAACATAATAGCATGCTTAAGTGATGTGGAATTACAACAAACTAAAGCAGTTTCTCCAGTTTTATGAACAGGATACTTAGATCTATGTTTAGTAAAATATTCAACAAGGGGGAGTGTTAAAAACTATTACATAAAAATAGTCTTATATAATACAAAGATTACTAATTACTTATGTAATCAGAAAAGTTGACTTAGAGTCACAGTCACTCAAGTCACATCTCGTGAGAAGTCCACAGGTGTGATTATATAACAGACTATTAATAGATTGTGTTTCATATTTAACTATATATGGTATACAGATCATGTATGACTCACTATGATTCATATAGAAGCATATGATGTCATTTAGAACATCATGGAATAAGTAATAATAGATATAACTCAGAATGACTCATTGAAGAGCCAAGTTACAGTGACTCAAAAAACTGTCCCAATGTTTGGCACTTTTTGATTGTTTGTAACATAGCATCACACCAAGACCAAATAGGGCCAAAGTGTCAGTGTATGTAAAAACATATTACCTAATGGCTACATGCCGAATCAAGAAGTATGTAATTTGATGCAGTATCAATGGAGATATAGTCAATTCAGTTTGATGATTCATTGGGACAGTTATTTGAGTGTGTTATGAGCATACCTCGTCCCATTCAATTTTCACAGTAATGACACTAATGACAAACATGAAGATACAGTCTTGGGGAGTCGGAATCTATTTTTCTTTTCTTTTTATCTATTTCATTTCACTCAAACGATAGGATACAGGATTTAGATGGAACCACAGTTGCAGGGACTGGCTATGTTAGGATTGCAACCCTTATATGGAAGGTGGTTAGGTCAGCATCAGCTATGGGACATACCGAGTGCCAACAGGGGCAGCGGCCCAATGATGGGCCTACACCATGGAAGGATACATGAGCAGCACAGTGCCTGAGGGGTGAAATGGGAATGCTGAGATGTACCAAAGACTAGGTACTGGCATATGTGGAAGTCAGCTGAAATGCAAGACAATAAGCGTGGCCATACATGGAAGGACAGAGTGTTGGTGTGGGAGGATGTCTCCAAAGAAGGTCAGATGGGCGCAGATCGGCTGCTGCACATTGATCCTGGCTTGAGGGACTTTAGCTGTGCACAGACCAGGGGAGAGGTAGCGAGTCCCTAAGACTCTAGATAGTTTGTCATACCTAGACAGCTACTTGAGCAACAGTCTTGTCTCTGGCTGAACAAGCCCCTTCTCCTAAAGTCTTCAGGTTGTGTTTAGGCATGGTCCTAACAGAGTGGGTATCAGAAATACAGAAAATACACAATTCAGTACTTTGTATTGCCTCCCTTGGCCTTAATAACTGCTTCCAACCTTCTAGGCATACTCTCAATCAATCCCTGACACACCTCTGGCCCCATACCTCTGCCAAATCTCCTAAACACCTTTTGCTGGTGCTTCATACTTGCACAGCTGCAATTGAATGTGATGCCAGAGGTGTTCAATTGGATTAAGTCTGGAGACTGCAGGCCAGTCTAGAAGAGTGATATTGTTCTCTTCCATCCAGTTTTTGGAGGTGTGTTTGGGGTCATTGTCTTGCTGAACAATGCATCCCCCCTCAACAATCCCAGATTCCTCTATGCTGGGCAGTAAGTAGTTGTCCAAAATGTCCATATACTGGTCAGCATCCATCCTCCCCTCAACCTCAGCAAATCCCCCACACCATTCCACCCCTTACAGCCCCCTACCATGATGTTCCCACCTCCAAATTTCACTGTTCCTTGTACATCCCTCTCAATCAGCCCATCCCCTGCTTTCTTCCATACACACTGCTTCCCATCTGACCCAATCCTGTTTATTTTGTTCTCATCTGACCAAATTACCCTCTTCCAGTCCTCCACAGTCCACTCCTTGTGCTTCAGAGCAAAAGTCAACCATTTCAATGGCTTTTATTCTTTGTTACAGCCTTGAATGAGTGCTGCTTGAGCACATTTCTGACTGTTTGTGGGCAGACTGGATGGAAGATGATGGTGTTAATGTGTCTGATGACATGGGCAGCATTGGCAGCCTTTCCAGTGGTAATTTGGGTGATGACAGATCATTATCAGTGGGAGAGAGCTTGGAAGGACAGCCACCAGAAGAAAGTTGTCAACTAGGTTAAAGTTCCTGAAGGACTCTGGAGATAGTGGACCTTCCAACACCATGTTTTGAGGCAATATGATGAGTGGAGAACCCATTAGAAGCAAGGGAGGGGATATTTTCCTTCTGAGCAGAGGAGATGGGATGCATGTTGGATTGGGGGACTCTGTGAATGCTGGCCCTTGTTAAATACATTGATTTCAGGAACCATATAAGGTACAATCATCCTGATAACCATCTGTGAAATTTCTCATGCCACAGGAACCAGCCATCATCAGATTCTGATATTTCTGATACCCACTCAAATAACTGTCCCAATGAACCATCACAATGAATTGACTATATCTCCATCAGTACTGCATCAAATTACATAATTCTTAATTTGGCATGTAGTCATTATCTTGCACTTTCTTATATACTCGAATACTTTGGCTCTGTTTGCTCTTGTCGTGATGCTATGTCACAAACAATCAATAAGTACCAAACATTGGGACAGTTTTTTGAGTCACTGTAGGCACCAATACTAGTCATATTACCATAACAAGTAGTGTACAATGTACTTAGGTTAGGGTTCATGAAATGTATATAAGGAGGTCATTCTGAGTGATGATCCTTCAGTTCAAATAACTAACACAGTCAAGTTAAGGCAAGCCTTACTAAGCAGGTGAGTTGAAAGACTCACTTAGTCAGGTGCCAGTTGCTGCTGTCATACTCTTTCAACATAAAGCTGGTCAGGGGAGTAGTGAGTAGAACAGGCTTGCAGGGAGCCATTTGGTGGGTGGTGGTTGATGGCTGAGAAAGATCAATTGATAATGTTATTGATATGTGTTTGCTGTGATCAATTGGAGTTCCAATATTTATCACCCAGTCTAAACTGAGGTCAGGGTTATAGGGGGAGGAGATGCCAACAGAGGTGGCAATGTTGTTGATGACAGTCTTGAAGGAAAAAAGAACAAATGTGTGTACCCTATGGTGGGGTACTGGAACAAGTTTTGCTAGAGCTCTTCAGTGCTCTCTTGTGACATATAGACCTTGCTGAGCTGAGCTTGAATTCAAACCAATATTTTGGCTCAACTAGAAATGGTAAAATTGCTGTGGAAGGAGGCTATGCTGGGGTCACTGGTCACCAACTTGGGAGACAGAGACAGTGTGTCTGGCTAGGCTGGCCAAGTAGAGTGGACATGAATTTAATCTGAACATATTATCTTTCCTACTAATCTGGTTCAACAGATTAATAGGCAGATCACCAGATTAGCAGACAGAGACAGTGCATCTGGCTAGGCTGGCTAAGTAGAGTGGATGCAAGTTTAATCTCAACATATTAGTAGACAGGTCACCAGTTGGCAGTCAGAGACAGTATGTCCAGCTAGGCCAGCCAAGTACAGTGGACACAAGTTTAATCTCAACATATGATCTTTCCTACTAACCTTGTGCAACAGATTAGTAGGTAGGGCACCAGATTAGCAGACAGAGACAGTGCATCTGGCTAGGCTGGCCAAGTACAGTGGACACCAGTTTCATCTGAACACATTGTATTTCCTACTATTCTGGTGCAACAGATTAGTAGGCAGGTCACCAGATTAGCAGACAGAGACAGTGCATCTGGCTAGGCTGGCCATGTAGACTGGACACAAATTTAATCTCAACATACTCCCTGTCTTTTATGCACAGCACAAGTAAATTTATATTCAATTTTACACAAGGAGACAATTCAGATGTTTGGCATGCAACCTCAAAGGATCATCACAAACTTCTGCTGAAGACCTCCCATCATTCCTCACATCTTGATGCATCTCCAGCTCGCTTGTACCATCTACTGTACTGTTGCCATTGCCTTTTGGGGGTGGTAGCTCACTCTCTTTCTCTACAAATCAGTTAGTTATCATAGGACTGAGCTCACTGTTTGCTTACCTTGCCATGATATATCTGAAATGTCCATATCTGATGCCACTGTTTCATCAAGTGGTGAGATCCCTTTCAAAAGAGCACAATGAATTAACATGACACCAAATCTTGCTGTCCAACATTTACCTTCTGATGGGGTTTCCTCCTCCTGCTCAATGTAGCTGTCTTTAGGGGACTTGGCAAGGCCTGTGTCACCAAATTGCTTCATCAAAGTGGCAAACATCTCCTCATCATATCCCAAAAACAATGTCACCTCACATGCAAGATCAATTTCTGTGGGTTCATCATACTTGCTTTTCAGGTATTGGAAATAATCCAAGTGATTGCCTCATGGATCCTTCCCTAGGGGTTCAAAGGTTAATGATGCCAACAGGAACTGTAAATATCACACCTTTTTCGTGCAAATAGTCCAGACAATCATGACTCAAGAAAGGAATATTTTGCTCTGTCCACTCCAATGGCTCCAAAGCACCAAGCTCTGCAAGCACCAGTCTGTGGCTCTCAAAACCCTCATCAAGCAACATGTTTGGTGCTGTACTGAGCACCTCCTGAAAAATAACATCAAAATCAATGTGACTGAATTCCCCTCCCCACCAGTTATGATCCACTGGTGGATTGAGAGCAGAAAGATCACCAAAATCATTGTCTAAGATCTCAGTCCAATAATGAGTGGCAAGGCATAAACAAACAACACACCAAAATGTTTCTTGTTTGCATTTACAGTGGGATCATACCCAAGGTAAGCCTTCCCCTCCCCCTGTGCTGTCTCAAAGTCCACACAGAGCCAGTCTCAAAAATCCCTGATTCTGAATTCAATCAGTGAATTGACAACCATTGGCTCCCCCTTGAACTGACATGTCATGAGTTCCCCCAACATGTGCTGTTGTACAACCATGTACTGTATAAATCACACAGCACAATTGTTTCTCATGTTGATCATTTCCTCCTCTTCTGCAGTGAGCTCCCTCCATGCAAACCCTTTAATCATGTCATCCCATTTGTTATACATCTTTTCCCACCAAATTGCTCCACAAATCAGATGGCACCACAAGGTATAGTACCTTTCAGGCATCAAGATTAACCCCAGGCAGTGATCCTCACTTGAATTTGCCTGGATCAACAGCCATTCCCTTCCATAAAGTGTGATATGTTTGGCAGGGCTATACATCACATGGGTCCTGCGAAAATTTTCGAAATTGGCATCCCTGGGGCACCACCTAACCACAGGAATACAAAAGCTCATGAGGGGAGTAGTGAGACAAGTTGGTTTACAAGTTTGAGGCATTATGATGGTGGTGATTGGTGATGAAGTTAATCAATCATCACACAGTACCAAATTACTTCATCAAAGTGGCAAATGTCTCCTCATCATATCCCAAAAACAATGTCACCTCACATGCAAGATTGCTTTCTGTGGGTTGTTCATTGTGCTTGCTTTTCAGGTATTGGAAATAATCCAAGTGATTGCCTCATGGATCCTTCCCTAGGGGTTCAAAGGTTAATGATGCTGACAGGAACTGTAAATTAATACAGAATTTATAGTTATATATTTATAACAGAGAACCATTTTTTTCCCAATGTAAGTACAACATTTGACAGCTTATATGTAGTGTATGTCAGCCCTGCAACAGCTAAGAAATTGGTGGTCTAGTTCATGAGATATGAACAGCATAATGTTCAAGCCATATTCTAGAGACCTTCCTTATTTGGTGATATGCACTGCCACCAAAGCTACTTGCATTTTCTCTTTCTACACAGCTACTGTTTGGTTGACCAAGTGGGAATGGCAACAAAATGCAAATGCAAGTGTTTCAGAAGGAGAAAATTCAAGTAGCTTTTGGTAGCAGGAAGGAGCACAGCCACAGAAGCAACACAGTCATAGATAGAACACAGCCACATAACACAGCCACATAACACAGCCACATAACACAGCCACATAACACAGCCACATATTTTCCTGCTACCAGGAGGGAGCACAGCCACAACAGCCACGAAGTTTCCTTCTTCAATTTTGTTGCTTGGATGTTGCAGCCATAGAACATCAGGGGGACTGCTGTTTGGTTGTCAGGGGATTACACTGGTCACATGGGACACAGCTACATATTGTTTATACTGATAAATCATGTTATTTTGGAGTGAGTATGGTTGATGCATTGGGTGCTTATGTTCAAGTTGTGGGCAGTGTTATGAGCATACCTTGTCCCATTCAATTTTCACAGTAATGACGTCAATGACATTCATGAAGATACGGACTTAGAGAAGCAGGATATATTTTTCTTTTCTTTTTATCTATTTCATTGCACTCAAACAATAGGAAACAGGACTCAGATGATACTTTGGTCACAGGGACAGACTACATTAGGACTGCGACCCTTATATGGAAGGTGGTTAGGTCAGCATCGGCTATAGGTATAGACCAAGTGCCGACAGGAAGGGTGGCCCGATGATGGGCCTATGCCATGGAAGGATACATGAGCAGCACGGCGCCTGAGGGGCGACATGGGAACACCGAGATGTACCGACGACTAGGTACCAGTGTAGATGGGAATCGGCCGAGATGCACAACAATAAGACGTGGCCGTATATGGAAGGACAGAGTGTTGGTGTGAGAGGAAGTCTCCAAGAAAGGTCATATGGGCACAGACTTGGCTGCTGCACATCGTCTCTATTGTGAGGGACTTTAGCTGCGTGCTGTTTGCACACAGACCAGGAGAGAGGTTTATAAGGGTTGTAGTCTTAGGTAGCAAGTCCCTAAGACTCTAGATAGTTTGTGTCCTAGACACTCTACTTGAGCAACAGTTTCTTTCTTTGGCTTAGCCAGCCACCACTCTAAGTCTTGAGGTTGTGTTTAGGGTCTCCCTAACATAATCTAGAGTCTTTACTACTCTACCCCGTTGGCTAGCACTGAGCACGTTTGGCTCGTCGTTGCTCAGAATGCCAACAGCCTAGTTTCATTTCTGAGAGGTAGTAACCACACAGCCCGCAACCTCTCCAGGCAACTACAACACAATACTGTCAATGGGCGTCGAACGAGATGTCCTCAATTCACCCATTGGGTCTGTCTACAAAACAGTAATGGAAGAGAATACTAGTGTGTTGGGAGAGTGTAGGCAGGAGACCACAGACGCGCCCCAAGCATAGTATACCATTATTGCCAAAAAACTCAGGAATGAGTGAAGACACTTGGGTTACGTTGTGTATCAAGGCTGATACAAAGCTCCTCACATACTCCCTGTACAAGCAACCCCTACTTTGTTATCGGGGTTGATAACTTGGCACAAAGATAGTGAGGCAAACTGCCAGGCACATGTAATTTGATAGCTTTCAGACCCACGACACAGCAGACAACAACTCCCTTGTTTCCCAAGGGACATCATCGATTGGCATGGATTAATAGCCAGAAGAATGGATCAAGTGTCAGTGGAGGCCCGAACTTGATTGAAGATTTATTACAGCAGAACCCACAACGAGACACAATGCAGTGCTCGTTTACCTACATACTACCCTACGCCCAGGCAACACTATCAGAGATCAGGTGCATCTTCGATGTGGACAGGGTTACAATCCATGACACGGTCCAGACAGGACCAAGAGAGTTCATCGGCGACACAGTCATTCACCATTACGATAACCACATCTGGCTATACTGGAAGTACAGGAAAGAGTCACAACGACTCGAATGCGCTCAGGCACAGATCCTCCTAAGGGAGCGAGAAGTCCAACAAGAGTTGGAACAGAAAGAGGCCTGGGAGGCCTTACTCATGGAAAGAGCTGCCACTCGCACGGTTCTACGAGCCAAACGTGCAATGCGGAAGGCTGAGAGGGAATATCAAACCCTCATCGAATTACTGGAGGACCAGTATAAAGGCGACACCTCCAACCCGATCTGGCTCGCCCTGGTTTCATCAAAGTACAACCAGTGGCTTCTATTAATCAACAACGGCGACAAAGCCATCCAACGTTATAGGGTGGCAGTAGAACGACTCCAATGTGCACACCACGTAGAGGAGTTATATGAACATGAAGGCATGACCATGAGTCATGAAGACTGGAACGCGTGGATGCACGCAATGAATGGAAACATACGGGCGACCCACTACGCTAAATGGAAGCATGAGCAGGAAGAGGAGGAACGCCGCAAGGGGATTCGATACGACCCCCTTCTTATCACCAAGCCACCTGGGGCTATCATTGCCAGGACACCAGAACGGCTCGTCACTGAGCCTCAACCACACCTTCGCTCTATTGGACTAGGGCATTGCTTTAAAGACATTGGGGAAGATTCGTGGAATGACCACAAAGCCAGACTTTTAGGATGGCGCGCTGGTGTCAAAGCACACCTTCCAGGACCACAAGCTCGGAGTCCTATTGCACCAAATCAGTGGCGAGAAAATGGGTACTGTTACATGTACCTGTTCAAGGAGGAGTACTACGACAAGTACAACTGGCCAGCCTGGCCTACCCTCTATGATATTGTTAACTGGGAACTGGAACTTCGAGATGACACGGTGGTCTTTGCCATCCTGTTATGAGCATACCTCATCCCGTTACAATTTCACAGTAACGACTTTCATGACAACTATGCAGATACGGTCTGGGGGAATCGGATTATATTTTTCTTTTCATTTTATCTATTTCATTTCACTCAAACGTTTAGATACAGGACTCAGACGATACCTTGGTCACAGGGACAGACTACATTAGGACTGCGACCCTTATATGGAAGGTGGTTAGGTCAGCATTGGCTATGGACATAGACCAAGTGCCAACAGGAACAAATGGCCCAATGATGGGCCTACGCCATGGAAGGATACATGAGCGGCACGGCACCTGAGGGGTGACATGGGAATGCCGAGGAGTACCGATGACTAGGTACCAGCGTATGTGGGAATTGGCCAAGATGCATGACAATAGGCGTGGCCGTATATGGAAGGACGAAGTGTTGGTGTGGGAGGAAGTCCCCAAGTAAGGTCATATGGGTGCAGACTTGGCTGCTGCGCATTGTCTCTATTGTGAGGGACTTTAGCTGCATGCTGACTGCACATAGACCTGGGGACAGCTATATAAGGGTTGTAGTCTTAGGTAGCGAGTCCCTAAGACTCTAGATAGTTTGTGTCCTAGACACTTCTACTTGAGCAACAGGTTTTAGTCTTGATCTAATCTTGACTGATCTGTCTGTCTTGTCTTTGGCTGAACAAGCCACACTTCTCATAAGTCTTGAGGTTGTGTTTAGGTCATCCCTAACATAATCTAGAGTCTTTACCACTCTACCCCGTTGGACCTTATAGCACTGAGCACGTTTGGCTCGTCGTTGCTCACAGTGCCAACGGGCTAGTTTCATTTCTGAGAGGAAGTAATCACGTAGCCTGCATCCTCTCCAGGCGACATCGACGCATGACACAGTACTGTCAATGGGTCTCAAACAAGAGATCCTCAATATGCCCCATTGGGCCTGACGACAAACCCTACTTGGGTAGTCTACACACAGTAACAGACGAGAGTACTAGCATTGCCGGGAGAGCGTAGGCAGGAGACCACAGACGCGCCCTGGGTGTAGTACACTGTTATTGCCGAAAAGCTCAGGAATGAGTGAAAACACTCGATATACGTTGTGTATCAAGGCTGATACAAAGTCCTCTCATACCCTCTGTACAAGCAACCCTACCTGATTTCGGGTTGATAACTTGGCACAAGGACATTGAGGCGAATTGCCAGGCACATGTACATTGATAGCTTTTGGACCCACAACACAGCAGACATTATCTCTCTTGTTTCCCAAGAGATGTCATCGACAGGCACGGATTCTGAACTGGACAGCTGATTGAACGGACCAGTTGTCAGTGGAGGGCCTGAAATTGGTTGAAGATTCTTTTACAGATTCAACCCATACGTTTAGCACAATGCAGTGTGCATTTACATACATTTTACCACACACCCAGGCGACACTTTCAGAGATTGGATGCATCTTCAAAGCAGACTGGGTTACTGACAGCGACAAGGTCTCTATTAGACCTACAGAAACTACAGGCGATACTATTTATCGCCACTACGACAACCATGTATGATTGTGGTGGGCGTTCTTGAAAGAAAAATGTCGAGAGAAATGTGCACTAGCACAAGAGGTCATCCGGCAAAGAGAAGCCAAGGAGATACGAATCCAAGCAGAAGCATGGGATGCTCTACTAGCACAACGGACAGCAAAACAAGCTGCATTACGGGCAAGCAAAGCCCTAGAAAGAGCAATGAGGGAATACCTTACCCTCACAAATTTACTGAACGACTCGTTCAAAGGGGACGCATCCAGTCCCATCTGGAAAGCCATGATGACATCGGAATACAACCAATGGCTTATGCTTATCATTGATGGAGAGAAAGCTAGTCGAACTTCAGAGATAAAACCCCACACAATACAATATGAATGCCATACAAAAGAATTGTATGAGCATGAGGGCATGACAATGAGTCATGAAGATTGGAATGCGTGGATGCACGCAATAAATGGAAACATATCACCCAGCTTCTGGTGGACCATTCGCATGGGCCCCATTCCAGAAAAACTCGCACCATCGGTACCAGGATTCTGTTACCTTAATCTCATTAAACCTGAGTACTGGAACAAGTACGAATGGCCTGCTTATCCTACAATCGCAGCCATATGGGAAATGGAAACAGAATACCGAAACAAAGGAGTCCATACAAGGTGGACTGCCACGGAAAGAACCGATGTGGTACACATAGGCTTAGAAATGGCCGACATCAATGGATGGGACATGGTGGAAATACTATTCACCAGTGGTCACAAAGAACTTCGAGTCGGGGCAGAACCAACCAACGATCCCGAAGTAGGCGAAATCATCAGCCTAAGGGAAGATAATGGAGAAGAAGTACTAGAGCAACCAGCACGATCCAATGCAGCGGCAGCTCTAGTAGAAATCGATCCATGTTTACGAAATGAACGGCCAGGACTCTTGGAACAGGCACAAAACAAACTACATCCAAAACATCCTGGATACTGTTACCTATGGCTGGTAAAACGAGAATACTGGAACTTGTACAAGTGGCCAGCATACCCCACGATCAGGGAAATTTACGGATGGGACCCGGAACTCATGGACGAGTACTGACCCATATACTGGAGGCACACAAAAGGGTGCAACTGCATGTGGCACTGTGTCCGTGTATCAGGGGAACCAGGTGGCTGGCCATGGATGAAGGCCATGATGTGGCAAGGATATGGTTCTCACCGAGTTGGTGCTGGAACTTTTCGACTTACCATCGACATGGTCACACACGCTTATCATGCAGTGATGGGATGGCAGGAGTACTGGCAAGATACTCAAACAATCGAGCCACTCCCTGCAACACAGCCAGCAGCAGCAGTAGCAGCACGAGAGGATGAAATTCATCGACAAGCAGAAGAGAGACAGCGAGCCATCACTAGCACTGGACAAGCTCTTGCTGCCATGATCAACGAGTACCAACAATCCAACCATCGAGAACCAGGACCTCTTACCAAAGCAGAAATGCCTGCATTCTACGAAGGGGATCCCCGAACGGTGGACAGATGGCTATGACAGATGGAAACATACTTCATGTTGGCCAACGAAATAGAAGAACGTTGAAAGGTCTCAATCTGCCTCTACAGAATTAAAGGAGGAAAAGGAAACAGAGCAGCTGACTGGAGTGGGGTGAAACTCAAAGCCTTCCAGGAAGCGCTACAGGAGTTTCAGGATAAACAGGAAACCAGTGGCTGGAGTGCTGAGTTGGATTGGGCACAGCTTAATGCCGGACAATCCACTGATGACGATCAAGCATGGGTCAGACGACCCTTGGAACACCAATGTCCTTTCATGAACTGGACAGATTTCAAAAATCAAATGCATGAATTTTTCATGTCCACCGAAACAAAGGAAAAGGCCATCGAGGCATTGCTGAAACTACAACAGGGAATGATGATTGTAGAAGATTATATCATCAAGTTCAATTCCCTCACCTCATTGACCGATTGGAATGACCAAGTGCTAATCTCACAATTTCAAAACCATCTTAACCCAGCACTTGGTCGAGAACTAATCCGATATGGAGGGTTACCAGAGGATGCCACTCTTCATCAGATTCAGACACGAGTAACAGCGCTCACCAGAGCATACAGAAAAGCCAACAAAACTTACGGGTTCCCTGCACAGTGGCAGGAATACAAAGAGCGAGCCCCGGCTCATAATGGTCGCCCCCAGTGGCAATACAGAGCACCTGCACCAGCAGCATCAGGGAGTCGACCTGATCCAAATGCTATGGACGTCAACACAGAAATATTGTTCCCATTGTAAAATGAGGAACCACTCAGTGGAAGAGTGCAGGCAGAAAAACAGCACTTGCTACAAGTGTGGCAAGAAAGGGCACACAGCATGGAGGTGCAAAAAAGAAATTCCAACCAGCGATAAGGAAAAGCAAGTTGTCAGATACATCGACAAAAGGGAAACGACCCCAGTCAGACATATAGAGGAGGTCTTGGATTTTGTGGAAAGCCAGTAGGCGAGTGCTCAGCGCTGCTGGCTGCTACTCAGGTTTCGAATAGTGATGTACTAGTAGACTCAAAAATAAACATGCACAATTTACTTTACGAGTGCAGAGGAAACATACATCACTTAAGAAACCTAAGAGTGAGCACAAAACAAGGAGAACAATTACAACCATGGACTCCTCAGTGGATGTTAAGGAGAATTTGGGAACAACCCAAACAAATTGCAGTGGAATGTCTACAACAGTGGGTAGACAATAGAAGAATAAAAGAAGTAGACGGACACCTAGTGGATGACCTGAATGCCATGACAGAAGTGGATGCCATGTGGAACCTAGTGCACTTAAGAGAAAAAATAGTGCAAGGAACCGGATACCACAAGATAGATCTAACGGGGGTCATCATGAAATTAGATGGATCAAAAAGTGTCCGAGTAAAAATGTTGGTGGATTCCGGTGCAACGGGAACATGCATAAGCACCAATTTCGTGGAAAAACACCAGATACCTACACGAAAGCTGGTCCGACCAATATCGATATATAATGCGGATGGGACAAAAAACTCGAGAGGTGCCTTAGAGTATATGGCAAAAATAAAACTACGCATCGGTGAACATGAGGAAGTCATCGAATGTGCAGTGATGCACCTCTCAAAAACCAGTATCTTCCTAGGCTTTGATTGGTTGAGGAAACATAATCCAACCATCAACTGGAAAAAGCAGACACTGGAGTTTAACCACTGTCCAGGCACTTGTTGGAAGGGTTCCTCAGTCCAGGAACTGGAGGACGAAATGGATGTAACTGAAGACCTTGAGGCAGAGGATCAGTTGCTAGCAGTTCACATTGGGGAGCCAGAACTCAACATTAGGGCCTATGCGTCAACGGCCACGAAAATAGCCGCAGAAGAAGCGGAGAAAACTAAAAAACGAACTCTGGAGGAGGCAGTCCCCAGACACTACTTAGGACATCGAAAGGTCTTCGAAAAAGAAACTTTCGATGAATTACCACCATGGCAGCGATGGGATCATGCCATAGAGTTGATTCCCAGGTCTAACCCAGTTGACTGCAAGATATCCACTTAACAGGGATGAACAGCAGCAACTGGATGAATTCTTAAAGGAGAACCTGGATTCTGGGCGAATCCAGTCAAGTAAATCGCCCATGGCATCACCTTTCTTCTTGATCAAAAAGAAAGACAGAAAGTTACGACTGGTACAGGACTACCGGTGACTCAATGAAATGACGGTCAAGAACTGATATCCGCTACCACTGATAGGAGAGCTGGTGGATAAGTTGTCACAGGCCAAAGTGTTTTCAAAGATGGACATATGTTGGGGATACAACAACGTACGCATCAAGGAAGGGGACGAGTGGAAGGTGGCGTTCAGAACCAATAGAGGACTCTTCAAGCCCTTGGTCATGTTCTTTGGACTCACTAACTCGCCAGCCACCTTTCAAACAATGATGAACGATATCTTCAGAGTCGAGATAGCAGAAGGATGGGTCGTAATATACATGGACAACATCCTTGTATTCTCAAAAAATCAGGAGGAGCATACGGAACAGGTTAACCGTATCTTGGCAAAATTGGAAGAGCATAAGCTCTCACTAAAACCCGAAAAATGTTTCTTCGACAAAAAGGAAATGGATTTCCTTGGAGTCGTCATTAGCAAAAACTCGGTCCGGATGGAATCTGCCAAGGTTAAAGCAGTGATGGACTGGCCGAGGCCAACTTGCAAAAAAGAAGTCCAACAATTCCTGGGTGTTATGAGCATACCTTGTCCCCATCAATTTTCACAGTAACGACACTAATGACAACTATGCAGATACAGTCTGGGGGAATCGGACTATATTTTTCCTTTCATTTTATCTATTTCACTACACTCAAACATTTAGATACAGGGCTCAGACAATACCTTGGTCGCAGGGATGGACTATGCTAGGATGGCGACCCTTATATGGAAGGTGGTTAGGTCAGCATCGGTTATGGACATACCGAGTGCCGACAGGAACAACGGCCCGATGATGGGCCTATGCCATGATAGGATACATGAGCAGCATGGCACCAGAGGGATGACATGGGAACGCCAAGATGTATCGATGACTAGGTATCGGCATAGATGGGAATCGGCCAAGACACACGACAATAGGCGTGGCCGTATATGGAAGGACAGAGTGTTGGTGTGGGAGGAAGTCTCCAAGTAAGGTCATATGGGCACAGACTTGGCTGCTGCTGCACATTGTCTCTATTGTGAGGGACTTTAGCTGCGCGCTGACTGCGCACAGACCAGGGGACAGGTATATAAGGGTTGTAGTCTTAGGTAGCGAGTCCCTAAGACTCTAGATAGTTTGTGTCCTAGACACTCTACTTGAGCAACAGTTCTCTTTTCTTTGGCTTAACCAGCCACCACTCTAAGTCTTAGGGTTGTGTTTAGGGTCTCCCTAACATAATCTAGAGTCTTTACTACTCTACCCCGTTGGTTAGCACCGAGCACATTTGGCTCGTTGTTGCTCAGAATGCCAATGGCCTAGTTTCATTTCTGAGAGGTAGTAACCGTGCAGCCCGCGACCTCTCCAGGCGACATCGACACAGTACTGTCAACGGGCGTCGAATGAGACATCCTCAATTCACCCATTGGGTCTGTCTACAAAACAGTAGCAAACGAGAATACTAGTGTGTTGGGAGAGCATAGGCTGGAGACCACAGACGCACCCCAAGCATAGTATATTGCTATTGCCAAAAAACTCAGGAACGAGTGAAGACACTCAGGTTACATTGTGTATCAAGGCTGATACAAAGATCCTCACACACTCCCTGTACAAGCAACCCCTACTTTGTTATCGGGGTTGATAACTTGGCACAAAGATAGTGAGGCGAACTGCCAGGCACACGTAATTTGATAGCTTTCAGACCCACGACACAGCAGACAACAACTCCCTTGTTTTCCAAGGGACATCATCGATTGGCATGGATTAAAAGCCAGAAGAACGGATCAAGTGTCGGTGGAGGCCCGAACTTGGTTGAAGATATTTTTACAGCAGAATCCAAATGAGACATGATGCAGTGCTCGTTCACCTATATTCTACCACACGCCCAGGCAACACTCTCGGAAATCGGGTGCATTTTCGAGGTGGACTGGGTCACAGTTTACGACATGGTCCAAACAGGACCCAGAGAATTCATCAGCGACACAGTCATTCGCCGATACAATAACCATGTTCGACTCTGGTGGAAACACCGAAAGGAGTCAAAATGACTTGAGTGCATTCAAGTGCAGATCCTCCTATGGGAGCGAGAAGCTCAACAAGAGCTAGAACAGAAGGAGGCTTGGGAAGCCTTACTTATGGAGAGGGCCGCCACTCACACAGTCTTGCGAGCGGAACGTGCCATGAGAAAAGCAGAGAGGGAATATCAAACCCTCATCGAACTACTGGAGGTCCAGTACAAAGGCAACACCTCCAACCCTGTCTGGCTGGCGCTAATGGCATCAAAATACAATCAATGGTTGCTGTTAATCAACAATGGTGACAAGGCCATCCGACGTTATAAGGTGGCAATAGAACGACTCCAATGCGCGCACCACGTAGAGGAGTTGTACAAACATGAGGGCATGACAATGAGTCATGCAGACTGGAACGCGTGGATGCACACGATGAATGGAAATATACGGGCAACCCACTATGCTAAATGGAAGCATGAGCAGGAAGAAGAAGAGCGCCGCAAGGGGATTCGATACGACCCCCTTCTAATCACCAAGCCACCTGGGGCTATTATCACCAGGACACCGGAACGGCTCGTCACCAAACCTCTACCACACCTTCACTCTATTGGACTAGGGCATTTCTTTAAAGACATTGGAGAGGACTTGTGGAACGACCACAAAGCTAGACTCCTAGGGTGGCGTGCAAACATTAAAGCACACCTCCCTGGACCCAGGGCCAGGAGTCCCATAGCACCAAACCAGTGGAGGGAGAATGGATACTGCTACATGTATCTATTCAAGGAAGAGTACTATGACAAGTACAACTGGCCAGCTTGGCCCACCCTCTATGACATCATCAACTGGGAACCGGAGCTCCAGGACGACACAGTGGTCTTCGCTATCCAGGATAGCATTTGACCTGGCCAGCGTCACATTATCGAGGAGTCAGCTATACGACGAGACGATATCGAGTACACCTGGGACGAGTTGGTGGACCTACACAAGGTCTCCCACTATACATGGACAGTACAGTTCGGTGGACAGTCAAAGTCCAAATGAAGGGCAGCACAATGGAAGCTTGCCCAAACCCCTATTAAATGAGTCAACCTCAGGACAACAGTCACGGTTGAGCAAGCCTATGCAGAGGTGGCTGGACGAGCATACCCAGCAATAGTAGAACCTAAGCCCCTTGAGCAACCAGCGCGATCGTATGCAGCGGCAGCAAAAGGGACTAAGGAAAACAAAGCACGAGTCGTCACTCAGGGAGGTGACGCAGCACATTGGCATGGTGGTGTACCCACTACAGTGGATTGGCTCTCGAATGAAGAGTACCCGCAGGGAGCAAACAATGCTCATAAGAAAAGGGAAATCGAGCAGTGGTGGAGGATCGTCGAAAGGGAAGCATGGCTGCCCTATCCTTACCCAAAAATGTCCTGGGCCAACAGCGGATTCAACCCAGACATACCAGGTTACTGTTACCTGGTTCTAATTAAAAAACAGTTCTGGGATGAATTCCTGTGGCTGGCCTATCCTCAGATCCAAGAGATCTGTTCCTGGGATCACAATCTACGAGAAACCGAGGTGACCACAATCATCCGAAAAGCTTATGACAAGGAGACCACCTTGCACATCGAAAAATACAACAGTAATTGCAGAGGGTGGTTCCACATCGAGTGTCTCAACCGAGAAGGAATGAGTCACTACAAGCTAGGCGCCATGCCCTTCAGACTCATGGTTGAAATGATCACACATGCCTACCAAGCTGTGTTAGGATGGTGGGAGTACTGGCAGGACACCCAGACAATCGAGCCCTTACCTGCTACACAGCCAGCAGCAGCAGTAGCAGCTCGAGAGGATGACATTCATTGACAGGCGGAAGAGAGACAACAGGCCATCACTAGTGCAGGACAAGCACTTGCTGCAATGATAAACGAATATCAGCGGTCTAATCGTCGAGAGCCCGGACCTCTCACAAAAGCGGAAATGCCCGCCTTTTATGAAGGAGATCCCCGAACAGTGGATGGATGGTTGTGCCAAATGGACACCTACTTTATGCTAGCAAATGAAACAGACCCCAAGTGAAAAGTGTCCATCTGTCTGTACAGAATAAAAGGAGGGAAAGGGGACAGAGCTGCAGACTGGAGCAGCGTGAAACTCAAAGCCTTTCAGGAGGCACAACAGGAGTTTCAAGACAAAATCGACAACAGTGGCTGGAGTAGGGACCTCGATTGGGCCCAGCTCAACACAGGAGAAAGCACCCCTGACGATTGAGCATGGGTCAGACAACCATTAGAAAATCAGTTTCCTTTTGTAGACTGGACAGATTTCAAGCAACAAATGCATGACTTCTTCATGTCTACGGAAACAAAGGAAAAGGCCATTGAGGCGCTGTTAAAATTGCAACAAGGAATGATGATCGTAGAAGACTACATCATCAAGTTCAATTCCCTCACCTCTTTGACTGATTGGAACGATCAGGCCTTGATCTCACAGTTCCTGAATCATCTCAATCCTGTACTAGGTCGGGAACTAATCCGATATGGGGGATTAGCGGATAATGCTACACTACACCAAATCCAGACACGGGTTACGGTGCTCGCAAGGGCATATCGCAAAGCCAATGAGGCTTACGGATTTCCTGCAAAAAAGCAGGAATACAAAGAGCAAGCTCCCGCTCCTAGTGGTCGCCCTCAGTGGCAGTTCAGAGCACCACCGCCAGTCGCATCAGGAAGTCGGTCGGATCCAAATGCTATGGATGTTGATGGCAAGGATGAAAAAATGTGCTCTTACTGCAAAAAGAAAGGACACCTAGTAAAAGAATGTTGGGCAAAGAAACGACATGCAGAATTAATGTGTCCCAAGTGCAAGGAGAAAGGTCATGTGGCATGGACCTGTAAAAAACCAAAAAATATTACAGTATTAGATAAAGGGAAGCAGGTGGTCTGATATGTCGACAATAGGGAAACGACCCCAGTCAGACATATAGAGGAGGTCTCGGATTTTGCAGAAGGCCAGTAGGCAGTGCTCAGTGCTGCTGGCTGCTACTCAGGTTGTCGATAGTGATGTATTAGTAGACTCCAAAATTAACATGCATGACTTACTTTACGAATGCAGTGGAGACATACATCACTTGAGAAACCTAAGAGTGAGCGCAAAGAAAGGAGAACGATTGCAACCATGGACCCCTCAGTGGATGCTAAGAAGGATTTGGGAACAACCCAAACAAATAGCGGTGGAATGTCTACAACAATGGGTAGACAATAAAAGAATAGAAGAGGTGGACAAACACCTAATAGATGACTTAAATGCCATGACAGAAGTAGATGCCATGTGGAACCTAGTGCACTTACGAGGAAAAACAGTGCAAGGAACTGGCTACCACAAAATAGATCTAACCGGAGTTGTCACAAAACTGGATGGGTCCAAAAATATTCGAATAAAAATGTTGGTGGATTCCAGTGCAATGGGAACATGCATAAGCACAGAATTCATAGAAAAACATCAGATACCTACACGAAAATTGGTACGACCAATGCCCATATACAATGCAGACGGAACAAAAAACTCGAGAGGAGCCTTAGAACATATGGCAAAAATAAAACTACGCATCGGTGAACATGAAGAAGTCATTGAATGCGCAGTAATGCACCTCTCAAAAACAAGCGTCTTCTTAGGTTTTGATTGGTTAAGAAAACATAACCCAACCATTAACTGGAAGAAACAGACACTAGAGTTTAACCGCTGTCTGGGTACTTGTTGGAAGAGTTCCTCAGTCCAGGAGCCGGAAGATGAGATGGATGTGGAGGATGACCTCGAAGCAGAGGATCGACTGCTGGCTGTTCACATAGGGGAACCAGAACTCAACGTCAGGGCTTACGCATCCATGGTGACAAAAATAGCAGCAGAGGAGGCAGAAAAAACAAAGAAAAGAACTCTGGAGGAGGCAGTCCCCAGACACTATTTAGGGCATCGAAAAGTCTTCAAGAAAGAGACTTTTGATGAACTACCACCACGGAGGTGATGGGATCACACCATAGAGTTGATTCCCGGGTCTAACCCAGTTGACTGTAAAATCTATCTGTTAAATAGGGATGAACAGCAACAACTGGACGAATTCTTAAAAGAGAACCTGGATTCAGGGCGAATCCAGTCAAGCAAATCGCCCATGGCATCACCTTTCTTCTTTGTAAAGAAGAAAGACGGAAAATTAAGACCGGTACAGGACTACTGGCGGCTCAATGAAATGATGGTCAAGAACCGATACCCACTACTGCTAATAGGAGAGCTGGTGGATAAGTTGTCACAGGCCAAAGTGTTTTCAAAGATGGACATATGTTGGGGATACAACAACATACGCATCAAAGAAGGAGATGAGTGGAAGGCAGCGTTCAGAACCAATAGAGGACTCTTCGAGCCCTTGGTCATGTTCTTTGGACTCACCAACTCACCCGCCACCTTCCAGACTATGATGAACGACATCTTCAGGGTTGAAATAGCAGAAGGATGGGTCGTCATATACATGGACGACATTCTTGTATTTTCAAAGAACCAAGAGGAACATACAGTACAAGTCAACCGTATATTGGTGAAACTGGAAGAGCACAAGCTCTCATTGAAACCAGAAAAATGTTTCTTCGACAAAAAGGAAATGGATTTCCTTGGAGTTGTCATCAGTGAAAATTCGGTCTGGATGGAGTCTGCCAAAGTCAGGGCAGTAACGGATTGGCTGAAGCCAACTTGTAAAAAAGAAGTCCAACAATTTTTAGGTTTCGTAAACTTCTACTGGCACTTTGTAAAAGATTTCGCCAAAGTGGCCAAACAGTTAACTCGGCTTACAGGAAAAGACAAGTGGAAATGGACAGAGCTACAGGACGAAGCATTTGACATGCTTAAAAGGACAATTGCAGAAGAAGTAGTGTTGTGGATCCCCGACAAGGATGGACAGTTTCGAGTAGAGGTAGATGCCTCTGACTTCGCCATTGGGGGAATCTTGTCACAACAAACAGAAAACGACGTATGGAAGCCTGTGGCTTTCATCTCAAAATCCCTAAACGACACTGAATGAAACTACGAAATCTACGACAAGGAAATGCTCACAGTTATGCACGCTTTTTATGAATGGTCCCATTATCTTAAAGGGGCCAAACACACAGTTGAAGTTCTAATGGACCACCAGAACTTAACCTACTTCAGAAAAGCGCAGAATCTGAATCGACAGCAGGCGTGATGGGTGACAGATTTGCAGGAATACAATTTCGTCATAAAACACAGGAGTGGGAAGTCCAATACTAAGGCGGACTTACTATCAAGACGAGCAGGACACACTCACAGGGAGAATGACAATGAAGGAGTAGTTCTACTCAAAGAACACCTCTTCATACGGGTTTTTGATGATGATCATGCAATTGACGACATCATGAAAGATATTAAAGACGTGCCCAAGTGGCAATGGGAGACACAGGTCATCGAAGGCCTTAGACAGGCTGGCAGAGAATATAAATTTGAAAAAGGACTCGTCACTTGGAAGGGATGAGTATACGTACCAGCAGTTGTGGCATTGCGAGAAGACATTATCGCAATCCACCATTCATGGGGACACTTGTTAAGAACGTAGAATCCTGTTACAAAAGGATTTCTTTTCTTTTCTTTTCTTTTCCTTTTATTAGGTAAGCAGCCGTATATGGAAAGGGACATGAGGCTAGAGGTATATAAGTAGGGCTCTCTGAGCCATAGTCTTTAGCCTTAAGATAGTTTGTGTTGCCTACACAATCTACTCTGTGCTCGCTCTCTCTCTCGCTCAAACCTTAGGTTGTGTAAGGACTAACGTCTTAACATAATCTTAAGGCTCATCAACCTACCATTTGACATCATAAAACGACGCTGCAAAGTCCTTGCTCATCGTCACACATGTTGAACGTGTCTCTGTTGAAGCCCTACATTAGGGTTAGACATCTCTTACTCTCTCACCACCACCATCCTTGATAGGGTGTTGGTGTATCTTTTTCTCATCAAGAAACCATTGTCTTCAGCGTTGCGTCCGCACATCGAACTCTCTTAATAGCCCCTCAAACGAGGTCTCCCTCAAATGGGCTAGTCGACACAGTCCTCTTGGACAAGAATCGTTGGGCGCTGGTGGTAGTTGCAGGCAGGCACACCTGGGCAGGCAATACCTCAAGGATCGGAAAAACCCAGGAACGGGTGAAGAAAATCTAGAGCGTGTCTGTATCAAGGCTGATATCAAATCTTGAGATACCCTCTGTACTAGCAACAGCGTTTAAGCTTGCTGTTGATAACTAGGCACAAGGACACTCAAGTGAATTGCCAGGCGCACACTTTAGGTCAAGTCTCATTTCTTACTAGGCAATGTCAACATCTTTCCCAGCTGGGAAATGTCATTGGTTTTCGCGGAACAGCCGCACGAAGAGATTAACTGTCCGTGGAGGGCCGGAAGTTAATTGAAGAATTTTTACAGGTTTCACAAAGCCAGGTCCCGATGGATCTGACTTTCAAATACGTTTTGCCCCATGCGGGGATGTCTTTGGTGGAGATCGCCTCCACATTCGAGATTGGGTGGGCACGAGGATGTGCCATCACTAAGAAAGTCGCCACCAAGGCCATGGAAATCAAAAAGGCCACTATCACCACCATCACCACGCCCATTAGGCGTGTGCAACACGATGCGCACGTCAAAGCTTATTGGCACATGATTAAGGAACGGCGGCAGCAAGAATGGCGTCTACACATTGAGGCGTGGAAGATTGAACAGATCTCGATCAAGGAACAAGAGGAGGCCTGGAAGGCCTTGCAACACGAGAAGGCGGAGAAACTCCGCAGGAAACAACAGATCGAGTGGCAGATGCTCAAAGAGGACGCAGCATTCGAGGCACTACTCAAGTGCCTCCAGACATTCGGTACTGGCACTCCAGTATGAGAAGCGCTTCTTAGCGCTAAGAGCAACATCATGTTGCTCCAGCAGTTCGGCGGAGGACCGGACTTACCACTTTTGAGACACAGAGGTCTCATGTTGTCCGTGGAGGAGCGGAACCAATTGAAACATGCGGAGAACAGCAACATCAGAGCCACCGCATATGCCTGATTCCATCGGGAACAGATCCAAATGGAGCGAAGGTCGGCAGTTCGGTACGACCCCTACCTCACCACAAAGCCAAAGAGGAAGGTGCACGTGCCCACTCCTGATGATCCAATGCAAGGGATCTGGGAGATGCTGGACCTGAGACTCAACATGGGTCTCGATCTATTCTTAAAAGATGTCGGAGAAAGCCGCAATCAAGTGCGGACGTGGAGAAAGTTGGCAACAAAAAACCATACAAGGCTACTGTTGTCGAAGATCAGACCTCCTTGAGGTTTTCTCTGGAAACATCATAGTGAAGCTATGATGGCTAACATGATCTAAATACGTCGATGAAGGATGATGTTAAACTGGCATCGTTGGAGGGAAACGACATTAAAAAATACCATTAAGGGATGAGGAAGGTGCCGGGACAAGGGCCTACTCACTATATGTGTCAGGGACACTCCAGTTAGGATTCTGGGTGAAGAAAAATTCACACACACCTCACACTCTATACGTAGAAGATGCAATCAGGCTACGATAGAGTATTCGCTTTTCAAACTTCCACACCACTTGTCGAGAGGTGTGGAACAAATACATTCAGAGGTTGACGGTCACAACAATCTCATTGGGAAAGCATAAGTAGAGCTCCCCAGAGGGTTGAGTTCACTTGTGTAAAGGTGGAACCCTGAGGAAAGGGTTACTATGAAGCCAAAGAAACAGAGCCAACGAACAGGCATAGTTATATTGGTCTGGAGCTATACAAAGAAATTTAGCAACTGGAAAGGAATGCCAGATTTAGGTATAGGGACACCGAAAATCTAGGCAATAGAAAGATGACCTTGAGGAAAGGGTTGTCTAAGGAACTTAGATGAAGAAGTTCGAGAGTTTAATCAACTGAGGAAGAGTCACTGGGTCAAAAGGATCTAGGACTTGGGGATGGATTAGCAGATGGCCAAACTGCTTGAACAAATGGGATACAGGATGGCAACCTTAATAGCCACATATTTCAGCAAAATAGGAATTTTTTTTTCAGGTAGATACCCTGTCCTGGGCACTCTACCTGAGAAATGTCTGGAGGCCATTTCCTGAGGAAAGGGTAAAGGGAGGATAAAAGGAGTGAAATGACTGAATAAGGGCGAGTGCTACAAGGGATCAAAGTAGCAGAGAGCCTTGTAAGGAAAGTCATGACACAAGTATCCTCACAAGAGAAGAACAACCCGAAGAGAATGAATGCCACGAGGGTATGAAGTGGCAAGAGTAACCTCGAAGGGATGGTCGAAAGAACTTGGACTCGGAAATATAAAAATTACCTATTCAAATTTTTGTTGAACTCAGTAATGCACTGAGAAATCAAAAGCACCAAGACGCATAGGATCAGCAGGGATGACTGTGCAAGAGGAAGCGGGGCTTCATTTTGTTTCAAAGAAAAATGGGAGAGAGGACAGGATTCTACGTTCTTAACATAACCCTCTGTCTTTAGCCTTAAGATAGTTTGTGTTGCCTACACAATCTACTCTGTGCTCACTCTCTCTCTTGCTCAAACCTTAGGTTGTGTAAGGACTAATGTCTTAACAACACTCAGGTGTCGCAAAAAACATTGGAATCTTTAACGAGAAACTTTTGGTGGCCTAACATGTGCAAGGACATAGAAAAATACATTCCGGGTTGCAAAACCTGTCAAAAGGCAAAACCGGATAGACAAGTGTGCACAGCACCACTCAGGCCTAACGAAGTTCCAACGGAACCATGGGAAGTCATCTCAGTTGACTTCATGGGACCCCTACCCATGTCAAAAGGATATGACATGATAATGGTGGTGGTGGATAGGTTCACCAAGAAATCATATTTCTTACCAACCACCAAGGAAATCACATCACAAGGAACAGCAGCGCTGTTCAGGGACAATGTATTCTGGGAGCACGGCCTCCCCAGAAAAGTAATAAGTGACAGAGGACCGCAGTTCACTTCAAAATTCATGACAGATCTATACGGAATGCTGGGGATTCAGGCCAATCGATCAACAGCTTATCACCCCCAAACGGACGGTCAGACGGAAAGAGTAAATCAGGAAGTTAAGGAATTTCTGACCATGTTTGTCAACAATCGACAAGATAATTGGAGCGATTGGCTGTCAGTGGCACAGTTCTGCCACAATGACCAAGTACATTCAGCAACGGGCTTTACACCCTTCTTCATGAACTATGGACAGCATCTGAACAAAGGATTAGATCCCACCTATGCGCCTAAGGCGGTAGCAGTGGAACAACTGGCAAAAGAACTAGAGGATGTGCATGAAAAGGCAAACAAGGCTTTGGAAAAAGCTGCTCAGATCATGAAAGAGCAGTACGATAATCACTGCCAAGCAGCACGAGAATATAAACCTGGCGACAAGGTTTATCTCAGTACTGAGAACCTACCAGTCATTCGAGCAACTAAGAAAACTCAATGGGAAATTTGTCGGACCACTTGAAATCCTTGCCAAAATAGGCGAATCCTCTTATAAAATAAAAATACCAGCGGCATGGAAAATCTACAATGTTTTCAACGAAGTCTTGTTGAAACCGTATAGGGAACCAGAATTCCCAAAACAAAAAGCAAAAGCGGCAGCACACAAGGACGCACAGATGGTGGAGGAATCCCAGGAGGATGAGTATGAAGTCAAAGAAATCATGGAAAGCCGCATCAGCGGACGGGGAGGAGCGAGGTTGGAATACCTCATAAAATGGAAAAAACTATCCAGTGGAAGAGTCCACTTGGGAGCCAGCCGGAAATGTTGCTAATGCACCAGAAAAAGTCAAAAAATTCCATAAAGAAAACCTGAAGGCTCCTAAGCTCATTAGGAACCTAAAAAATGGAAAGGTGTACATCCAGTACACAGAAACAGTTCCACAACAGACCCCTAGTGCATCAAAGCACAAACAAAGTCAAGGAACTCATTGGAAAGATAAAAGGTTTTTCAGTTGGGATGATGGCCGGTTCGGCCCAAAATACTTAGAAAACATGGAGCGCAGATGGCACAATTGGAAAGGAGACAGGAGGGCAATCATGGAATTGCCAGACGACACCGATGGGACATTCTCTAGAGACCTAGAGCGCGGCGGGCGGTCACCCATGCTTAATTTCCCAAAAAGGGGTGAAAAAGAAGAATTAGAAGAGGAGCGCCGAGCGCACGAACGAGACACCGAGTGTCTCAAAAAGAAAATCTTAAAAAGAGATACACCAGTAGCTGCAAAGGAAAGCAGCGAGTCGGAGGATGACTGACAAAAGAGGATCAAGGGTGTTGCATGCCCTGTACAGAAAAAGTGGAAAACCACCGTTGAGGAGGTGGAGGATATTGACTCAGAACAGACAGGCTTGACGCCTGAAGAACAAACTCAGTGGTTGAACCGCTTTTACGAACACATGAAAAGAGATCCACACTATGTGGACTCAGCCAGTTCAGCCTCTTGGGATGCAAGGCCTTAAGGGGGGGGGTGATGTTATGAGCATACCTCGTCCCCATCAATTTTCACAGTAATGACACTAATGACAACTATGCAGATACAGTCTGGGGGAATCGGACTATATTTTTCCTTTCATTTTATCTATTTCACTACGCTCAAACATTTAGATACAGGGCTCAGACAATACCTTGGTCGCAGGGATGGACTATGCTAGGACGGCGACCCTTATATGGAAGGTGGTTAGGTCAGCATCGGTTATGGACATACCGAGTGCTGACAGGAACAACAGCCCGATGATGGGCCTATGCCATGATAGGATACATGAGTGGCACGGTGCCAGAGGGATGACATGGGAACGCCAAGATGTACCAACGACTAGGTATTGGTGTAGATGGGAATCGGCCAAGACACACGACAATAGGCGTGGCCGTATATGGAAGGACAGAGTGTTGGTGTGGGAGGAAGTCTCCAAGTAAGGTCATATGGGCACAGACTTGGCTGCTGCGCATTGTCTCTATTGTGAGGGACTTTAGCTGCGCGCTGACTGCGCACAGACCAGGGGACAGGTATATAAGGGTTGTAGTCTTAGGTAGCGAGTCCCTAAGACTCTAGATAGTTTGTGTCCTAGACACTCTACTTGGGCAACAGTTCTTGTTTCTTCGGCTTAACCAGCCACCACTCTAAGTCTTAGGGTTGTGTTTAGGGTCTCCCTAACACTGGGCTTCGTAAACTTCTATCGGCGCTTTGTGAAAGACTTCGCTAAAGCAGCCAAACCCTTAACTCGGCTTACAGGAAAAGACAAGTGGAAGTGGACGGAGTTACAGGATGAAGCATTTGATATGCTTAAGAAAACTATAGCAGAAGAAGTAGTACTGCGGATCCCTGATGAAAATGGACAGTTCTGAGTGGAGGTGGATGCCTCTGACTTCGCCATTGGGGGAATCTTATCGCAGCAGGTGGAAAACAACATATGGAAGCCTGTGGCTTTCATTTCAAAATCCCTAAATGACGCCGAGCGCAACTACGAGATCTACGACAAAGAGATGCTTGCAGTTATGCACGCTTTCTATGAATGGTCCCATTATCTTAAGGGGGCCAAGCACACAGTTGAAGTTCTGATGGACCACCAGAACTTGACCTATTTCAGAAAAGCGCAGAACCTAAATCAACGGCAGGCGAGATGGGTGACAGATTTGCAGGAATACAATTTCGTCATAAAACACAGAAGCGGGAAGTCCAATATGAAAGCAGACTTACTATCACGGTGAGCAGGACACACTCACAGAGAAAATGACAATGAAGGGGTAGTTCTGCTCAAAGAACACCTCTTTGTACGAGTCTTTGATGATGATCAGGCAATAGACGACATCATGAAGGATATAAAAGACGTGCCCAAGCAGCAGTGGGAAACACAGGTTCTCGAAGGCCTCGAGAAGGCAGACGGAGAATACAAATTTGAAAAAGGACAAGTATACGTACCAGCAGTCATGGCATTGTGAGAAGATATCATCGCAATCCATCATTCATGGGGACACTCTGGGGTCATGAAAACTCTGGAGTCATTAACAAGGAACTTTTGGTGGCCAAATATGCACAAAGACATAGAACGCTATATTCCTGGTTGCGAAACATGCCAGAAGGCGAAACCGGATTGACAGGCACGAGCAGCACCTCTTAGACCCAACGAAGTTCCAACGGAACCATGGGAAGTCATATCAGTTGACTTCATGGGACCCCTCCCTATGTCAAAAGGGAACGACACGATCATGGTGGTGGTGGACAGGTTTACAAAGAAGTCGTACTTCTTGCCCACCGTAAAAGAAATTACATCACAAGGAACAGCAGCGCTGTTCAGAGACCACGTATTCCAGGAGCATGGACTCCCAAGAAAAGTTATAAGTGACAGAGGACCTCAGTTCGCTTCAAAATTCATGATGGACTTATACAGGATGTTGGGGATTCAGGCTAACCGATCAACGGCCTATCACCTGCAGACGGACGGACAAATGGAACGAGTGAATCAGGAAGTAAAAGAATTCCTGACCATGTTCGTTAACAATCGCCAAGATAACTGGAGTGATTGGCTGTCAGTGGCACAGTTCTGCCACAATGACCGAGTACACTCAGCAATGGGCTTTATGCCCTTCTTCATGAACTATGGACGACACCCGAACAAGGGTCTGGATCCCACCTATGTGCCGAAGGCAGTAGCTGTGGAACAACTGGCAAAGGAACTAGAGGACATGCACAAAAAAGCAAAAAAGGCTTTGGAAAAAGCCACTCAAATCATGAAAGAGTGGTATGACACACATCGCCAAGCAGCACGAGAGTATAAACCTGGCGACAAGGTTTATCTCAGCACAGAAAACCTCCCAGTTATCCGAGCAACCAAGAAGCTCGATGGGAAATTTGTCGGTCCACTTGAAGTCCTCGCCAAAGTCAGTGAGTCATCATATAAATTAAAAATACCAGCAGCATGGAAAATCTATAATGTCTTCAACAAAGTCTTGTTGAAACCATACAGGGAACCAGAGTTTCCCAAACAAAAAGCAAAAGCAGTGGTGCGCAAAGACGCGCAGATGGTGGAGGAGTCCCAGGAGGATGAATACGAGGTTGAAGAAATCATGGAGAGCCGCATTAGCAGACAGGGGGGAGCGAGGTTGGAATACCTCGTGAAATGGAAAAATTATCTGGTAGAACAGTCTACCTGGGAACCAGCCGGAAATGTTGCCAACGCACTGGCAAAAGTCAAAAAATTCCACAGAGAAAACCCCAAGGCTCCTAAGCTCATCAGGAAGCTAAGGAATGGAAAGGTGTACATTCAATACACCGAGACAGTCCCTCGACAAACCCCTAGTGCACCCAAGCACAAACAAAGTCAAGGAACCCATTGGAAGGATAAACAACTTTTCGGATGGGACGATGGCCGTTTTGGGCCGAAATATTTGGAAAACATGGAGTGCAGATGGCGCAATTGGAAAGGAGACAGGAGGGCAATTATGGAATTGCCAGATGATACTGATGGGACGTTCTCCAGAGACCTGGAGCATGGTGGGCGGTCACCCGTGCTTAATTTCCCACAGAGGGGCGAAAAAGAAGAATTGGACAAGGAGTGCCGAGCGCACAAACGAGACACCAAGTGTCTTAAAAAGAGATACATTAGGAGCTGCAAAGGAAAGCAGCAAGTTGGAAGATGACCGACAAAAAAGGATCAAAGGCATTGTACACCCTACACAGAACATATGGAAGACCACCATCGAAGAGGTGGAAGACACTGATTCCGAACAATCGGGCTTGACGCCTGAAGAACAGACTGAGCGGCTAGCCCACTTTTACAAACGAATGAAAAGAGATCCACACTATGTGGACTCAGCAGGATCAGCCTCTCGGGACGTGAGGCCTTAAGGGGGGGGGTGATGTTATGAGCATACCTCATCCCATTACAATTTCACAGTAATGACACTAATGACAACTATGCAGATACAGTCTGGGGGAATCGGATTATATTTTTCTTTTCATTTTATCTATTTCATTTCACTCAAACGTTTAGATACAGGACTCAGATGATACCTTGGTCGCAGGGACGGACTACATTAGGACTGCGACCCTTATATGGAAGGAGGTTAGGTCAGCATTGGCTATGGACATAGACCAAGTGCCAACAGGAACAAACGGCCCGATGATGGGCCTATGCCATGGAAGGATACATGAGCGGCATGGCGCCTGAGGGGCGACACGGGAATGCCGAGGAGTACTGATGACTAGGTACTGGCGTATGTGGGAATTGGCCGAGATGCATGACAATAGGCATGGCCGTATATGGAAGGACAAAGTGTTGGTGTGGGAGGAAGTCCCCAAGTAAGGTCATATGGGTGCAGACTTGGCTGCTGTGCATCGTCTCTATTGTGAGGGACTTTAGCTGCGTGCTGACTGCGCATAGACCAGGGGACAGGTATATAAGGGTTGTAGTCTTAGGTAGCGAGTCCCTAAGACTCTAGATAGTTTGTGTCCTAGACACTTCTACTTGAGCAACAGGTTTTAGTCTTGATCTAATCTTGACTGATCTGTCTGTCTTGTCTTTGGCTGAACAAGCCACACTTCTCATAAGTCTTGAGGTTGTGTTTAGGTCGTCCCTAACACATCCAAGACAGTATTCGACCTGGTCGATGTCACATTATTGAAGAGTCGGCAATACACTGGGATGACATTGAATACACCTGGGACGAGTTGGTAGACCTACACAAGGTCTCCCATTACACATGGACAGTACGGTTCGGTGGACAATCAAAGTCCAAACGAAGGGCAGCACAGCGAAAGCTTGCCCAAGCACCCATAAAACGAGTCAACCTCAGGACAACAGTCACAGTTGAACAGGCCTATGCAGAGGCGGCTGGACGAGCATACCCAGCAGTAGTAGAACCTAAGCCCCTTAAACAACCAGCGCGATCATACACAGCGGCAGCAAATGGGACTAAGGAAAACAAAGCACGAGTCGTCACTCAGGGAGGTGACGCAGCACATTGGCATGGTGGTGTACCCACTACAGCGGATTGGCTCTCAAACGAGGAATACCCGCAAGGAGCAAACAATGCTCATAAACGAAGGGAAATCAATCAATGGCGAAGGATTGTAGAAAGGGAGGCATGGTTGCCTTACCCTTACCCAAAAATGTCATGGGCCAATAGCGGCTTTAACCCAGACATACCAGGATACTGTTACCTGGTCTTAATTAAAAAACAGTACTGGGACGAATTCATGTGGCTGGCCTATCCTCAAATCCAGGAGATCTGCTCTTGGGACCAGAACCTATGGGAAACAGAGGTGACCACCATCATCTGAAAAGCCTATGACAAGCAAACCACCCTGCACATCGAAAAATACAACAGTAATTGCAGAGGGTGGTTCCACGTCGAGTGTCTCAACCGAGAAGGAATGAGTCACTATAAGCTAGGTGCCATGCCTTTCAGGCTCATGGTTGAAATGGTCACACACGCCTACCAAGCCATGTTAGGATGGCGGGAATACTGGCAAGACACCCAGACAATCGAGCCATTACCCACCACCCAACCAGCAGCAGCAGTAGCAGCTTGGGAGGATGACATTCACCGACAGGCAGAGGAGAGACAGCGGGCCATTACTAGTGCAGGACAAGCACTTGCCGCAATGATAAATGAATATCAGTGGTCCAATCGTCGAGAGCCTGGACCTCTCACAAAAGCAGAAATGCCCGCCTTCTATGAAGGGGACCCTCGTATGGTGGACGGATGGTTATGACAGATGGAGACATACTTCATGTTAGCAAATGAAGTAGATCCAAAACGAAAAGTCTCAATCTGTTTGTATCGAATAAAAGGAGGAAAAGGGGACAGAGCTGCAGATTGGAGTGGGGTGAAACTCAAAGCCTTTCAGGAGGCGCAGCAGGAGTTTCAAGCCAAAATCGAGAACAGTGGATGGAGTAGGGAACTAGATTGGGCCCAACTCAATACAGGGGAATCCACTGCCGACGATAGAGCATGGGTCAGACAACCATTGGAAAACCAGTTTCCCTTTACAGACTGGACAGATTTCAAACAACAGATGCATGACTTCTTTATGTCCACGGAAACCAAGGAGAAAGCCATTGAGGCACTATTAAAATTACAACAGGGAACGATGATTGTGGAAGACTACATCATCAAGTTCAATTCCCTCACCTCATTGACTGACTGGAACGACCAAGCTCTGATCTTCCAGTTCACAAACCATCTCAGCCCTGCATTAGGTCGAGAACTCATTCGATACAGAGGGCTGGTGGACAACACCACATTACATCAGATCCAAACAAGGGTCACGGCGCTCGCAAGAGCATATCGAAAGGCTAACGAAGCTTATGGATTCTCAAGCACCAAAAGAGAATACAGAGAGCGAGCCCCCGCACCCAATGGTCGCCCTCAGTGGCAGTTCAGAGTGCCACTGCCAGTCGCATCAGGAAGTCAGTCAGATCCAAATGCTATGGATGTTGATAGCAAGGACGAAAAAATGTGCTCTTACTGCAGGAAAAAAGGACACCAAATAAAAGAATGCTGGGTGAAGAAATGACACACAGAATTAATGTGCCCAAAATGTGGGGAGAAAGGTCATGTGGCATGGACCTGTAAAAAACCCAAAAACATTACAATGGGAGATAAGGGGAAGCAGGTGGTCAGATATGTCGACAATAGGGAAACAACCCCAGTTGGACATATAGAGGAGGTCTCGGATTTTGCAGAAAGCCAGTAGGCAAGCGCTCAGTGCTGCTGGCTGCTACTCAGGTTTCGGATAGTGATGTACCAGTAGTAGATTCCCAAATTAAATTGCATAATTTACTTTACGAATGCAGTGGGAAGGTACATCACTTGAGAAACTTAAGAGTGAGCGCAAAGAAAGGAGAATGATTGCAACCATGGACACCACAATGGATGCTAAGGAGAATTTGGGAACAGCCCAAACAGACGGTGGTGGAATGTCTACAACAATGGGTAGACAATAAAAGGATACAAGAGGTGGACGGACACCTAGTGGACGACTTAAATGCCATGACCAAAGCTGATGCCATGTGGAACCTAGTGCACTTACAAGAAAAAACAGTGCAAGGAACTGGCTATCACGAGATAGATCTAACAGGGGTTGTCACAAAGCTAGACGGGTCTAAAAGTGTCCGAGTAAAAATGTTGGTGGACTCTGGTGCAACGGGAACGTGCATAAGCACCGAGTTCATGGAAAAACATCAGATACCAAAACAAAAATTGGTACGACCAATACCAATTTATAACGCAGATGGTACAAAAAACTCGAGGGGTGCCTTGGAGTACATGGCCAAAATAAAATTACGCATTGGCAAACATGAGGAGGTTATCGAATGTGCAGTAACACACCTCTCAAAAACCAGTATCTTCCTAGGCTTTGATTGGTTGAGGAAACACAATCCAACCATCAATTGGAAAAAGCAGACACTGGAGTTTAACCGATGTCCAGGCACATGTTGGAAAGGTTCATCTGTCTCCAAACTGGAGGATGAAATGGACATAGTTGAAGACCTTGAAGCAGAGGATTGACTATTAGCAATTCATATTGGGGAACCAGAGCTTAATGTCAGGGCCTATGCGTCAACGGCCAAGAAAATAGCCGCAGAGGAAGCGGAGAAAACTAAAAAGTGAACTCTGGAGGAGGCAGTCCCCAGACACTATTTAGGACATCGAAAAGTCTTTGAGAAAGAGACTTTCAATGAACTACCACCATGGCGGCGATGGGATCACGCCATAGAGTTGATTCCTGGGTCAAACCCAGTTGATTGTAAAATATATCCGCTAAACAGAGATGAACAACAACAACTGGACGAATTCTTAAAAGAGAACCTGGATTCTGGGCGAATCCAGTCAAGTAAATTGCCCATGGCATCACCTTTCTTCTTTGTAAAGAAGAAAGACGGAAAATTACGACCGGTACAGGACTACCGGCGACTCAACGAAATGACGGTCAAAAACCGCTACCCACTACCTTTGATAGGAGAGTTAGTGGACAAATTATCACAAGCCAAGGTCTTCTCGAAAATGGACATACGTTGGGGATACAACAACATACGAATCAAAGAGGGAGACGAATGGAAGGCGGTGTTCCGAACCAATAGAGGGCTCTTCGAGCCATTGGTCATGTTCTTCGGACTCACAAACTCGCCGGCCACATATTCAGAGTTGAGATAGCAGAAGGATGGGTCATCATTTACATGGACAACATTCTTGTATTTTCAAAAAACCAGGAAGAACATACGGTACAGGTCAACCATATATTGGCAAAGCTGGAAGAGCATAAGCTCTCCTTAAAACCAGAAAAGTGTTTCTTTGACAAAAAGGAAATGGATTTCCTTGGAGTCATTATCAGCGAAAACTCGGTCAGAATGGAATCTGCCAAAGTCAATGCAGTAATGGAATGGCCTAAGCCAACATGCAAGCGAGAAGTCCAACAATTCTTGGGCTTCATAAACTTTTATCAACGCTTTGTCAAGGACTTTGCAAAGGTGGCCAAACCCCTGACTTGTCTTACAGGAAAGGATGACTGGAACTGGACAGAACTTCAGGATGCAGCATTTGACATGCTGAAGAAAACAATAGCAGAGGAAGTGGTGTTGCGAATCCTGGACAAGGAGGGTCAGTTTCAAGTAGAGGTGGATGCCTCTGACTTTGCCATCAGGGGAATCTTATCGCAACAGGTAGAAAACGACGTATGGAAGCCTGTGGCTTTCATTTCAAAATCCCTTAACGAAGCCAAGAGGAACTATGAGATCTACGATAAAGAGATGCTCGCAGTAATGCATGCCTTCTACGAGTGGTCCCACTATCTCAAAGGGGCTAAGCACACAGTCGAAGTTCTGATGGATCATCAGAACTTAACATACTTTAGAAAGGCACAAAACTTGAATCGACAGCAGGCGAGATGGGTGACAGATTTGCAAGAATACAATTTTGTCATAAAACACAGAAGCAGAAAGTCCAATACCAAAGCAGACTTGCTATCATGACGGGCAGGACACACCCGTGGAGAAAACGACAATGAAGGGGTAGTTCTGTTGAAGGAACACCTCTTTGTACGAGTGTTTGATGATGATTGTGCAATTGACGACATCATAAAAGATATTAAAGATGTGCCCAAGCAGCAATGGGAGACACAGGTTGTCGAAGGCCTTGAAAAGGCTGACAGAGAATATAAGATTGAAAAAGGACTCGTCACTTGGAAGGGACGAGTATATGTACCAGCAGTTGTGGCGTTGCGAGAAGACATCATCGCAATTCACCATTCATGGGGACACTCTGGGGTCGCAAAAACTCTGGAGTCTTTAACAAGGAATTTTTGGTGGCCCAACATGCGCAAGGATATAGAAAAATACATTCCGGGTTGCGAGACCTGTCAAAAGGCAAAACCAGATAGACAAGCGCGCACGGCACCACTCAGGCCTAATGAAGTACCAATGGAACCATGGGAAGTCATATCAGTCGACTTCATGGGACCTCTCCCTATGTCTAAAGGGAATGACACGATCATGGTAGTGGTGGACAGGTTTACAAAGAAGTCGTACTTCTTGCCCACCATAAAGGGAATCACTTCACAAGGAACAGCAGTGCTGTTTAGGGACAATATATTTCAGGAGCATGGCCTCCCAAGAAAAGTAATAAGCAACAGAGGACCTCAGTTCGCTTCAAAATTCATGACAGACTTATACGGAATGTTGGGGATTCAAGCCAATCGATCCATGGCTTATCACACCCAGACAGATGGACAGACGGAACGCATAAATCAGGAAGTAAAGGAATTCCTGACAATGTTCGTAAATAATCGCCAGGACAACTGGAGCAATTGGCTGTCAGTGGCACAATTCTGCCACAATGACCGGGTACATTCAGCAATGGGCTTTACACCCTTCTTCATGAACTATGGACAACATCCAAACAAGGGACTAGACCCCACCTATGCGCCAAAGGCAGTAGCTGTGGAACAGCTGGCAAAAGAATTGGAGGACGTGCATGAAAAGGCGAAAAAGGCTTTGGAAAAGGCCACTCAAATCATGAAAGAGCGGTATGATAATCATCGCCAAGCAGCATGAGAGTACAAACCTGGCGACAAGGTGTACCTCAGCACAGAAAACCTCCCAGTTATCCGAGCAACCAAGAAGCTCGATGGAAAATTTGTCAGTCCACTCGAAGTCCTTGCCAAAGTCGGCGAGTCATCATATAAATTGAAAATACCAGCAGCATGGAAGATCTATAACGTCTTCAACAAAGTCTTGTTGAAACCATACAGGGAACCGGAGTTTCCCAAACAAAAAGCAAAAGCAGCAGCATGCAAGGACGCGCAGATGGTAGAAGAGTCCCAGGAGGATGAATATGAGGTGGAAGAAATTATGGAAAGCCGCATCAGTGGACGAGGAGGAGCGAGGTTAGAATACCTCGTGAAATGGAAAAATTATCCGGTGGAAGAGTCCACCTGGGAACCAGCTGGAAATGTCGCTAACGCACCAGCTAAAGTCAAGAAATTCCATAGAGAAAACCCGAAGGCTCCAAAGCTCATTAGGAACCTAAGGAATGGCAAGGTGTACATTCAATACACCAAAACAGTCTCTCAACACACCCCTGGTGCAACAAAGCACAAACAAAGTCGAAGAACTCATTGGAAGGATAAATGACTTTTTGGTTGGGACGATGGCTGTTTTGGGCCAAAATACTTAGAAAACATGGAGCACAGATGGCGCAATTGGAAAGGCGACAGGAGGGCAATCATGGAATTGCTGGACGACACCAATGGGACGTTCTCCAGAGATCTGGAGCATGGCGGGCGGTCACCCGTGCTTGATTTCCCAAAGAGGGGAGAGGAAGAGGAACTAGAGGAGGAGTGCCAAGTGCATGAAAGGGACACCAAGTGTCTCAAAAAGAAATCTTGAAACGAGCAGAGAAACCAGTAGCTGCGAAGGAAAGCAGTGAGTCGGAAGAGGACCGACAAAAAAGGATCAAGGGCATCGCACGCCCTGTACAAAAAACATGGAAAACCACTGTTGAAGAGGTGGAAGATATCGATTCAGAACGATCAGGCTTGACGCCTGAAGAACAAACAGAGCGGTTGGCCTGCTTTTATGAATGCATGAAAAGAGATCCACATTATGTGGACTCAGCCAGTTCAGCCTCTTGGGATGCAAGGCCTTAAGGGGGGGGTGATGTTATGAGCATACCTCGTCCCATTCAATTTTCACAGTAACGACGTCAATGACATTCATGAAGATACGGACTTAGAGAAGCAGGATATATTTTTCTTTTCTTTTTATCTATTTCATTGCACTCAAACAATAGGAAACAGGACTCAGATGATACTTTGGTCGCAGGGACAGACTACATTAGGACTGCGACCCTTATATGGAAGGTGGTTAGGTCAGCATCAGCTATAGGTATAGACCGAGTGCCAACAGGAAGGGCAGCCCGATGATGGGCCTACGCCATGGAAGGATACATGAGCGGCATGGCGCCTGAGGGGCGACATGGGAATGCCGAGATGTACCGACGACTAGGTACCGGCGTAGATGGGAATCGGCCAAGACGCACAACAATAAGACGTGGCTGTATATGGAAGGACAGAGTGTTGGTGTGAGAGGAAGTCTCCAAGAAAGGTCATATGGGCACAGACTTGGCTGCTGCACATCGTCTCTATTGTGAGGGACTTTAGCTGCGCGCTGTTTGCACACAGACCAGGAGAGCGGTTTATAAGGGTTGTAGTCTTAGGTAGCGAGTCCCTAAGACTCTAGATGTTAGGATCGATGCCCTTGGTTCGTTATTGAGTCTATAGTGACGACTAGAGTCTCGGTCTAATCCCAGTCACTTGGACAAGAGTGCTGTTCGACGTCGTGGTAGGTAACGACGAAGGTAGCTTGAGTGATAAGAGGATGAGAGCGAGAGGTTGTTTGGTAAAGGACAATACTCAATTAAGTTGGAACTGAACTACTATGGTACATGCGCAGGGTTTATATACTGCCTAGAGAACAATAAAGAAGTATAAAAGGAAGTAAAACGAGGGGCAGTCCAGACAGATGAAACAAGTATCAGAGCGTAGCAACAAAGTGAAGAAAGGCTATTGTAACAGGTAAGCAAAAGAAAAAGGAATCGTAACACTAGATAGTTTGTGTCCTAGACACTCTACTTGAGCAACAGTTTCTTTCTTCGGCTTAGCCAGCCACCACTGTAAGTCTTGAGGTTGTGTTTAGGGTCTCCCTAACAGGCAGGTGGCAGTGGGAAACCAAGTTTAGCCCTTTTCCACTAAGAATTGTTACAGATTCATGCATGACAATGAATTTATAAGCTTGTCATATTTTGCAGTGCTTATGTCATTATACAATTAAGTTAAGATCATGTCATGTTCATTTTATTTATTGCCTCATTCATGTCAAACTCCACCCAAAAAGGCATGGGATCCTATATAAAATTAAAGTCTCAATTATCTTATTTTCCTCTAGAATGTTCTAAATGGAAAAATGTTGCTTTTGATCTTCATCCACTTGAATTACACAGGTTACATATGCATAAGTAACCTTCTAACACCTGTGGCAATATCAACAACCTAACATGATATTGAAGAAAATTCTATATGTTCCTACTTTCCATCCATCCCAACTTCCACTGGCATACCCTCACTCAAATCATGTCTCACATATGAGCCAAGCCATACACAACCTGACCAACCACTGATGGTGTCACTAATACCAAAAAATGGCAATAACAACAATGAAGCTTTTGGACCAGTCAGAGTTAGGGTACAAAACAGAAGGCCCTCAGTGTCAGAACATAGCTCAGCTTCTGATATATCAATAATATTTTCTCCAAGAAATAAAATTAAATCAAACTGCAAGATTGAAAGGCTGGCTGAAGAGCTGCTGCAATTCCAGGAGCTGCTGCAAAACCTGGAAAATGGTGATGTGGAGAATCACAAGCAGATAATTATGCTTGTCAGGAATTTGCAAAAGAAAAACTTTCTGGTTCAAGCAAACATTCACTGCATGGCGAATGAGGTGTGTCTTTGGATTGTTGATGCTTACTTATGTTTATCATGCCATTAGGCAGTGAGGATTTTTCCTCCTATAGTGAAATATTTTATTTCATCCACTAGCAAGATTGGGCAAATTGTTGTGAGAAAGTTTGACAAGCAAAAATCCAAGCAGATCCTACTTTCATTACACTCCTTTACAAAAGCCTTTAACAGTATAAGCTCCCATAATTAGAAAAGGCACATCATGTATACTTTATTCCAAATCATATCCCCCAAACACAGTATCAAATCTTAACACATGCATCTCAAGACTAAATCTGTCTCCCACACCCAGGACAAGTGTACCCAGCCCACTTTCTTACAAGCACTTCATCAACCCATTTGTGATTCACTTCCTTCTCCAATCTTCTGGTATGCTTCCCATTTTTAGCCACTCCCATATGGCTGCAACCCTGTGTCCAGAGCCCATCAGGTCCCAGCTAGAATGAACTTCACCACTCCATCCCCTGACAATGGGCAAATTAAAAAGTTGCTGCAATTCACTTGCCCCTTCCAGCTGACTCTCTTGCTCCTTGACCTGCATGCACATTTCATGATACCACATCCCACATTGTGTACAAAACCTTTGCCTTCCTTGGCTAGGACTATAAATGACATTACAGGTGCAAGCTAGGCTTATATCCTTGGCAAACTATTTTAGCATTTAGCCACTGATGCAGATTAAACCTACTGTACATGTAGTAGGCCATTTTTTGCATCTTGTTACAATTTCTTTCTCTAACACTTACCTTCACCATTACATCTTACTACTTGTTTTGCTTCCCTGTTTCACTCCCTTGTTTTGCTTCCATTTATACCTCCCTACTGTTCTCTAAACAGTATATAAACCCATGCATGTATTGTAGTTCCTTAGTTCCAACTTAGTCAAGTATTGCTCTTATCTGAATGATCTCTTTGCTCTCACTCTCCTCATTGCTTGAGCTATCTTTGTCACTGTCTAGCACAGCATCAGAAGCCACCTTTGTCCATTGACTGGGATTAGGCCAAGACTCTAGTCATCACTGTCGACTCAGTAATGAACTGAGGGCATCAACCTTAACACAAGTTGGAACTCATTGAACTGCTTAGTGCATTGTCACTAGCCAGACAACATAGATCCGAAATGACCTGAAACCAGACTCTCTAACCAGAGACCACCAAATGATTCCTTTCTCTATAAAGGAACATACTACCTAGAAAGACAGGAGCTCTTTTTCTCAACACTAAACAAGTGCTGGGAATTTCAAGGAGTAGGAAAGAACAGGAATACCCCAGTATCTGACAAATACTTTCAAGGGGATTATATTGAAGCAGACAAACACTCACTACCTGGAAAACTTTGGGTCAAGTGGAGAAACAAACAAAAAGAACCAGAAGAAGAACCAGAACTATACTTTGAAAGACCCAAAGAAACTCTTTGGTGGTATACCTTTTTGGAACAGAAACAGATTGAACACAAACTAGGAAACATGAAACCTGAAACCAACACTGAAACCAACACAAAACAGATGGCAACCACTACTGAAACCACCAACACCTCGGGGGGAGATATCAAACCAGTTTCAGCTCAAATCTTCACAGGAGATCAGACCAAAGCTAGATCATTCATCAATTGGTTTAGTGACTTCTTTGCCATAAACACCCACAACTATGAAGGGAAACATGAAAAGAAGATAAGATATGTCCTCCAGTGCCTAGGAAAAGAACTTGATGACTGGAAAGAAATAATCCATGAACAGCTAGATAAAAAAGATGGACTTACTTGGGAAAACTATGACACCTTTGTCAAACAATTCCTTGAGGACTGGGGAGAAGTAAACACTGCAGTCAGAGCACTGAATGAGCTTACCAAACTATGAGTTGGAGGAGAGACCACTGTCCTGATTTATGTCCGAAAATTCAGGATGCTCATAGGGTCCTCTGGATTGACTGGAATCACCGCCCAACTTCAAGCCTTCATCTGAGGCTTACCAACCACCATCACTGCTAAAATCCTGGAAGGACAGAGCGACTTTAAAACTATGACAGACACTTATAGAAAAGCTGAACAGCTTAATGCAGCATGGGAAACAATGAAAGCATTGGGAAAAACTGCTGAAGCAGGGTGCCAGTTCAATAAGGCAGGAGGATCTAAAACAGTTCATGCCATGACAACCGGACATCTAACTGATGGACAATGAGAAGAGTACATGTGCTCTGGGAAGTGTTTCAGATGTGGAACCATTGGTCACTTATCCCAAAACTGCCCAAAGAAAGATACCACCAAAAATCCACCTCCTTCAGGACGATTCACCAGAACAATCACTGAGGATAACAACACCAAGAAAATTCATGCTATGATTGCAGTACTCAGCACTGAGGAACGAGACACTCTTCTCACTGACCTCAAGACCAAGGGTTTTTAAAGTGGAGGAACCAGAAAGTGGTTGGAACCTCCAAAAACAATTATGGACAGTTAGCACTCAACTCTGTAATAGTAAGATTGAATAATAATCAATGACTATCAATAACTGTCCAATCACCCGAATTACCTGCTGAAATATCTGCCCTTGTGGACTGTGGAGCAGAAGGAGACTTTATCAATGACACTATAATGAAAACCATGAACAAAGAAACATTAACTCAACTGATACAAGTCAAAAATGCCAATTGAACAGTTAATTCCAACAGGATGATCACTCACAAAGTCAGAATCCCATACTACATTGGAAATCAACAAATCGAAACAAAATTTTTAATTACTAAACTCGGAGACCAAAAGCTCATACTCGGACTACCATGGCTAGAAAAACACAACCCACTGATAAACTGGAAAGCATGGACTCTTCGATTTGATCATGAGGAAGAAAAACTGATAAGACAGAGAGGAAAAACTTAGATCAAGAAATTGACGAGTACTGGATCAGGGTTAAAACATCAATGTCACAAGCTTTAGAACATACACTATGCAAGGACACCTCAACAACTGCTCTACCTGACAAATACCAGGAATGGAAATCTACCTTTGAAAAGACAGCCTTAGAGCGATTCCCAATTAGGCATACATGGGACCATGCAATAGATCTCAAAAACGGATTTACCCTGAAAGTCAGCAAGATCTACCCATTATCAATAAAAGAACAGTCATCCCTCGATGAATGGATCACCACACAACTAGCCAAAGGATATATCAGACCATCCAAGTCCCCACAAGCATCACCATTCTTCTTTGTCACAAAAAAGGAAAGTGGAACATTTTGACCATGTCAGGACTATCAATACCTAAATGAATGGATGATAAAAAACACATACCCACTACCACTGATCTCGGATCTAATGACTAAACTATCTGGCACTTGATATTTTACAAAGCTAGATCTCCAGTGGGGATACAACAATGTCTGAATAAAGGAGGGGGACAAATGGAAGGCAGCCTTCATAACTAACAAAGGACTATATGAACCAATTCTTTGGCCTATGCAATTCCCCTCCACCTTCCAGACAATGATGAATGAATACTTCCAAGACATGATCAATGAAGGATGGTTGATCATTTACATGGATGACATTCTAATATGCAGAACAACAACCAGAGATTTAGAAACCTGGACAAAATGTGTTCTAGCATGGCTGAAAGAGAATGACTTATTTCTTAAACTCGAAAAATGCGAATTTTGCACTCAGGAAATCGAATTCCTCAGAATGATAATCAAACCAGGTGAGATAACAATGGACCCGATCAAACTGGCAGGAATAGCAGACTGGCCAACACCAACAATGGTCAAGCAAGTGTGATCCTTCTTAGGATTTGGAAACTTTTACAGGTGATTCATTGGAAACTTCACAACTCTGGCTTGACCACTCACTGATCTCACAAAGAAGGACAAAGTGTTCCTTTGGACACCAGAAAGGCAGACGGTGTTTGACAATCTGAAATACTGCCTCACCACTGCCCCAGTACTTTGAATGCCAGATATCACCTGACCTTCATTTTACAAACTGATGCATCAAATAAAGCGATAGGAGCAGTCCTGAAACAAGCTGACAAGGCAGGACTCCTACACCCCTGCGGTTTCATCTCACACACCCTAACCACAACAGAGCAGAATTATCAGATCTATGACAGAGAACTACTGGCAATTGTTAAAGGACTTGCAGCTTGGTGATATTTCTTACATGGATCACCACATACCACCATTGTCCATTGTGACCATAAGAACTTATCCTTTTACCAAACCCTGCAGTGGCTTACCCCAAGACAAGCATGATGGTCCTCCTTTCTGAGCAAATTCGACCTTTGAATTGAACACATTCCAGGAACCAGAATGTTTGAAGCAGACACTCTGTCCCAATGACTGGACCACATAGGAACCAATGACACCTCAGAAGAAGTCACTGTACTACCCCCTGAACAATTCATCAGAATTGTTGCAAATGACCTAGCTGACAAATTATGCAAAGGCATGATCAAGGATGACTTTGGACAAATACTAGTTGAAGTAATTCAGAATCATCATGCACCACCAATAAAATCTAAGCTCCAAGACTGGACATATTCCAACCACATTGTCCACTATCAAGGGAAAGTATATGTCCCAGATCAGGATGGATTATGCACCCAGCTCATCAGGCTCACACACGAATCACTCACATCTGGACACCCAGGATGATTCAAAACCCTGGAATTACTTAAATGGAACTACTGGTGGCCTGGAATGAACAAACACACTCAAGAATGGATTGAAGGATGTGCACTCTGCCAACAAATGAAAGTGAACACTCATCTGAATACTCCTGCCTTACACCCAATCAAATCTGACACAACCTGACCTTTCCAGCAAGTCACAATTGACTTTATCACAGATTTACCAAACACTGATGGCTTTGACTCAATCATGGTCACAGTGGACCATGGCCTTACAAAGGCGGTAACCTTTTCCCCTTGCAATAAGACAATTGATGCACTAGAAACCACAAATTTATACATAAATGAGAACTTCAAATGATTTGGTCTGCCTGACATCCTCATATCTGACAGAGGACGGCAGTGTGCATCTAAAGTATTCCAAGAAATAGGAAAGGCGCTGGGAATTAACCATAGAATGAGCACAGCCTATCACCCTCAGACAGATGGCGAAACAGAACAAGTCAATCAGGAACTAGGAGTCTACCTCCAAATGTTCTGTACAAATGAACCACACAAATGGAAATTGTTATTGCCAATTGCAGAATTTGCTCACAACAACCAGCACCATGATACCATCAAGGCATTGCCATTCCAGCTAATGTATGGAACAAACCCTGTTGCCATTCCCACAGTGGCACACCCTATGACAACCCCTGCAGTTGAAGACTGACTACAAATGCTACAGAAGGCCAGAGAAGAAGCACTTGCTGCACATGAACTTGCCAGGCAGATGGTAGTGCTCAGAACAAAAGACAAAAGCATCAGATTTGAAAAGGGAGACAAAGTCTGGCTTGAAAACCAGAACCTTTGAATACCCTATGAATTGAGGAAACTGGCACCAAAAAGAGAAGGACCCTTCACAATTGAACAGGTGCTAGGCCCTGTTACATACAAACTGAAACTCCCAAAACAATGGTGCATACACCCCATGTTTCATGCCACATTGCTAAACCCCATATAAAGAAACAATGGCACATGGACCAAACTTTATGAAACCACCCCCTGATCTAGTAAATGGACAAGAAGAGTTTGAAATAGAAGCAATTGTTACACACAGAAAACAAGGGACTTGTTATCAATATCTAGTCAAATGGAAGGGGTACAGACCGAATGAGAACTTGTGGGAACCCAAAACAAATCTCAAGGACACTGCAGATATCCTCAGAGCATATAAAAACCATCAAAACTTGCTATGAAAACCATGGTTCAATATTGCAACAAACAGATTCTCAAACAGAATATCAGACACACCAAAAGTATCACTTCCCCCTACTCTCAATTCTCCCCTAGACAATCTATCCCAAGACTCAAACATCTACTCATCCAACTCCCTAATTGAACTCATCCCCACCAAGGATGACATGCTATAGGAATGGCTTTCCTCGAACAAAGCACAATCTTTCTCTATCAAGTGAAAGTACCATCACTACACCCTGTGTACAGCCAACAAACCAACTCCGACTTTTTAACAGCAGCTGAAGCAATTGTCAGAGACCACTATACCTGAGAAGCACAAAGAGTGCTGCACTTATGGATCATTGACCAAACAAGGAACCTGGAAGCAGTGGGAGTGGCCTGCCTACATCATGCAACAGCACTATTTCCTGACAGGATCAATTTCCCATCCAGCAGACCAGCAGACTTTGACCTCCCTCCAAACTATTGGTATATCCCACATGTTGGAATACCACCTCCATATCCAAACCCACCATTACCACCTCATTACCAAAATGTTGAATGGGAACCTGGATACCCTATGATCATGGGCATCATTCACCATATGAACCATGGAACAATTACACACCAAATCCCACCTAGGCCACTACACGAACCATATCTAGCAGAGAGAGCTCCCACGCAACCTAATACCCCCAGACCAGAAGCTTTGACCAATCAACTCTTATGAAACATCCTTTCAGTCGACACAGACAGCTCATTCTGGGAAGTGGAATACATTGACAAATGACACTCCCACACACAACCTACAAAAGGAGCAACCCTCACCTCCTAGCCTTCCAACAACCATTGCCCATACAGAAATGTTCTCCTTCATCACCATCCTTGTTGCCCTCGTCTCCACACTCTTCTCCTCCATCATTGTTGGAGGACTCATCCTTGCTACATTGCTTGCCATACTCACCCTTGCCTACTTATTCCCTGAAAAATTTCCTGAATTCAATGTCCTCACTCCACCCCTCGAAATTTTTGTTCAGACCAAAACAATGGTCTTTGCAGATGATGAGCTACACATTCACCTGCCTGAACTCATAGAAGAACTGCCCATTGTCGAAGAAATCACCCCAGCTCCGATTCCCCAATCTAACCCTCTCATTGCCACCACCTCCTTAGAAGCTTCATACATCACAGCCAACCTCCAAGACCTTTCATCCCTGCTTGGAGCCCTCACAGGCCTCACCCTCACCACTGACATGAACACCATGATGTACACTGGATGTGATCTTGCACTTTGAGAGCTTCACCAATTGAAAGTCACCCTCAACTCCATGTGATGGCATATAGATACAGCACAAAAGGACATTGAAAACATCTGACACTGGTATGAGTCCAGGATGGATCATGCCTGGATGACCCAGGGTTGGCCTTGAGAAGTCAGTGACTTCTCACATAGAAGGGGGGTAATGTTACAATTTCTTTCTCTAACACTTACCTTCATCATTACATCTTACTACTTGTTTCACTTCCATTTATACCTCCCTATTGTTCTCTAAACAGTATATAAACCCACACATGTATCGTAGTTCCTTAGTTCCAACTTAGTCAAGTATTGCTCTCATCTGAACGATCTCTTTGCTCTTGCTCTCCTCATCACTTGAGCTATCTTTGTTACTGTCTAGCACAGTGTTGGAAGCCACCTTTGTCCATTGACTGGGATTAGACTGAGACTCTAGTCATCACTGTCAACTCAGTAATGAACTGAGGGCATTGACCTTAATACATCTAATCTGATGTGCCAAAACAACTGATCCCTTGCAATCTGGGAATGATATGGATTGTAATCCTGTTTTATTGAATTTGAATGACTAAAGAAATAGAACTTAGGCTGGTACTCACCTATAACTGATCTACTGTCTATGATGTCTTCATGATCAGAAATTATCAGCTCATTTTTCTCCATACTCAGAAGTATATTATAGCTAGGTGAAAGGCAATAAGCAACCTAATTATGTCATAGACAGAACTGACATTGATTCTGGAGGATATCAGGTTGGGAAAGATGCTCTTTGGAGTAGAACCAGTTGACTCTAAATTAAACTCTTCCATTCTTGCTTTTTCTAATGTCTTTCACAAGTGCATTCCAATAAGTGCTTGCAGTCTTATCCTCATCCTCATCCCATGGCAGCACAACAATACTAGATATGTATTATTCCTGTTTACATGTTTTAACATGAACAGATGTTTTAGCCTTACTGAGAACCTGGAAAGACTGTTATTCTTTTGCCATCAGTGCATGGCACCTGAATGTCATGGCATGTCAAAAGTTGACACTTATTGAACTTGTTTTTCATGGGCACCCATGGTTTCTTCTGTTCAATGCTTCTCTTGTTCACTGCTATGTTTGCATTACTTGCTTGTGGAAGCCTTATCTTCCTTGAATGTTGAGCCTGCTTTCTTGGCCTTGTGGTCACCACCATGTTAGAATTTGAAATCAAACTGTTTGCACTTATTTAATTCTCTGTATAAACTCTATTGTTTGTGAGATATGGATCCACATACAACTTCTCCTGACATATTACTCATAAATGACATTTCTCTATGACTGAGCTTCTTTCAATTGACTATGAGAAATATTATCCCCTGCACTCATACTCCTTGGGTGTGGAAGGACTCCAAGTGATTTGAGCCTAGCAACTTATCTCTCACCATAACTGGATGATGGAGGTACAACAGTTCAGAAATGGTGGCAAGGATTTAGTCTTAGCAGATCCTGGGCTTTCTGTCACCTCAATAACTGTCCTGCCCCATTCCTGGCCAAACATTCACTCTTTCATCTCATAAACCACTTCTTCCCAGCATACAATAAACAGACAATTGTGCTGTGCTTCAATAACTCTGATTGTGTGACTGAATGAACTTTTGCTTCTGATGACTTTCCAGTATGCAGTAGCAGGAAACTCTGTGGCAGTGTTGTGTGGCAGTGTTCCTTCCTGGTAGCAGGAAACTCTGTGGCAGTGTTATGTGGCAGTGCTCCTTCCTGGTAGCAGGAAACTCTGTGGCAGTGTTATGTGGCAGTGTTCCTTCCTGGTAGCAGGAAACTCTGTGGCTGTGTTGTGTGGCTGTGTTCCTTCCTGGTAGCAGGAAACTCTGTGGCTGTGTTGTGTGGCTGTGTTCCTTCCTTGTAGCATTTCACCTGACACAAATAAGGCAAACAGTAGCTGTGTACCCTTCCTACCAGCTGGGAGGTCAATACAAACCAGCTCAGAAATAGGAAGAACATGAAAGTAGTAGTCAGAGTTTCCTGGTAGAAGGAAGGAGCACAGCCACAGAGTTTCCTGCTACCAGGAAGGAACACTGCCACATAACACTGCCACAGAGTTTCCTGCTACCAGGAAGCAACACTGCCACACAACACTGCCACAGAAAAATTATTTGTAAGGAATGTGTTATGTAAGTGCAATAAATAAACAGAAATAGCCATGCTCAGCTGGAATCAAGGAATGAATGTATGAATTTCAACAACAACACAGTCCCATGTGGTTTGGACATCCATCACCTGATCTGGCATGGCCACCCATAAGCCAAATTGTTTATTTTTGTGCCTTGGATCCACTCTGACATCTCCTTTAGTGCTTCTTAAGTGCCCCTTGAAAATGCACTATTCAAGTTAGTGACTGGCCTTGTAAAAGGAGAATTAGATAAAGTAGCAATTCTGTGGTACTTAGGTATACTTGATACTTGTGTCATGGACTGAAAGTAGCCAAAAGGAGGCAAAAGGATGACTAAAGTAAAAATGTGTTTTCCTGATGCACAGCCACAGAGTTTCCTGCTACCACATCTCACTGCCTACCATTGGATTGCCACTGTTCTCAATAATGTTGTGCTTGATAAACAGCTGTGCTGGCAACCAGACAGCATGATGCTTTCTTCAGCAATATCTAGCAATCTTGAGATTATTATGTGCATAGCCACATGTATGGGAATTGCTTACACATTTTAGTGCACTGCTTTACACCTTATCTTGCTACAATCACCCTGCACCCACCTGAATTGTAAGTCAACCTCCTCAACTGCAGATGACCTACTATGACTTCACATCATGTCCAGACAACAGTTCAACAGACATCAGTCCAATCAGAGTGAGTCCAACTTCTGTTGACAGTTAGATGGAAATAACTGAAATCTATTGACAGCAACATGTCCACATCCACAACTCTTGCTTCTCATGCCAAGGCAGTTTACTTGGCCTCTCTTCCTTGGCTTACAGATACCATTATTAAGAATCCTGCTTTTTTCCCTCAACAACTGCAGGAAGAATGCCATGTGAGTCTCATTCATTTTTGGCTTTTAGGTAGTCCTCACCATGCCTAGCAACTTATTGAAAAGCTTCTTGACAAAGAAAATGAGTTGTTCAACTCACCTCCAATAATTGATGGGCAGAGATCATTTGGTCATTATTTTTGCTCACTTGTGGGCTATAAACTTGCCTGGGTGTCCTACAAAGATGATAGAAACAGAATCAATTTTGCAAAAGCAGTGAATGTGCTAATACAATACAAACTCTGTGATATCATGACATGGACATTTTATCCTGAATCATCAGGGCCCATACCCAGGCATGTCAAATTACCATTCAAAACCACAGAAAGGAGTGTAAGTAAGCTCACACTGTTCAAGCTCCATTTAGTACTGATTTTTCAAGTCATTCCAACACATTGATAGCATTAAACATTTGGTGGAAAGGGCAAGTAGATTTATAAAGGTAAAAACAAGCAGGGAGATGCTTATGTCTGTTCCCAATGAGGAGTCAAGTGCAATATCAGTGAGAGATGGACATCATTCCAAGAAAATGAGGAGACTGTGGGGTTGTTTCAATGCACTGTCTGAGAGAGCTTCAGGAATAAATATATGCCAGAGTATCCTTCTTGTGGCATATCACATACAATGCCTCCTTGCAGTGAGTCTAATCTCAATCTTAAACTTTTGGTGCAACTGTATACTTATTGCTGTATCATATAGGGACATGATGACCTCATTGTACCTGAAGGGGTGGAGAAGCAAGATAAATCACAGTTATGCCTCCCACTTTTCCTATCCCTCTGTTTCTCTCCTCTTGTCCTCCTTTGTGGTGTCCAATGGCACACCAGGGACTTTAGCAGGGAATGCCTCATTGGAGTGAGATTTAAAGGTTAATTGGTGATGCTATAAGCTAATATTCTTAAATAATCACTAGGTTTGGCAATGCATTGGGAACTATAAGCCTCAGCCCATAGCAGACCTTGAGCAGGGACTGTGGAGGATGATTTTTGCTTAGTGAGGGGTGAAGAAGCAGAGGAGGTGGAATTTCTTTCAGATTATCTGAATATTGCAAGTGGTATCTGTGTTAACTTGTCAGATGTGGAGGATGCATGTTTTAAAGAGGGCATGTTAACATACCATCCCTTCTCTCTGGTAAAAAATATTTGACAAGATAAAAGCATGATAGTGGCTAGCACCCTCAAAGAGTCAGTTGTTTTGATGGAAGAATGTCATCCTGCATGGCCTATGATGTTGCCTTACATATGTCAGGAAGGACAGAGAATGGTGGAAGGTAGGCATGACATGGAAAAAAGACAGGAAGAGGAAAAGCAGGGAGAGGATGAGGAAGAAGATGGAGAGGAAGAAGAGAAAGGGGCAACAGAAAGAGAAGCTGGTGATTAAATGCAAGTTGAGGTAGAGGGTGCTGGGAAAGGCAAGGTAGGGGAAAGGGAAGCTGGAAAGGATGAGAACAGGGTGGATAAGGTGGTTGAGGAGGTTGAGGAGGATAATGAGGAGGAACAAGAGCAAGAGGAGGAAGAGGAGCAAGAGGATGATGACATCATGATGGAGCATTTTCTGCAAACAACATTTGCAGAACAATTTCCATTCAGGCAACAAGGGGAGGTGGGTGGTGTCACTTATAGCAAACTGGATCATGGACTGGTCATCAGCATCAAGAGGATGGAGATGTTCCCATGGGGAATGCAAGTGAAGAGGATGACCAAATTAGCCCTCCCCCCTGTGGGCAAAGACCTAGGGCCAGGACCTCACCATACCTGATACCAAGTTATAAGAGCTCTATGTCTCCTCTTACATTGTCATCCTCAGAGGACAGTGACTCTGACACAAGACCTGGTGCAAATTTAAGGGTGGCCACATCACATGCATCAACCTCCAAAAGACATGTAGTGACTCAACCAAAAATTGAAACAGTTAAGAGGCAGGGGAGAAAGACAGTTTTCCCTAGTCAGATCCAAGAGACAATAGACCTGACAAAAGAATTGGTGAGTTATATGTATTTCTATTGAATTTGGTTTCTGAGAATCTCTGAACTGACATTTTCAGGTTGAGCCTGAGCAACCCTCAATTGAGGATACTCCAATTCAGCAGGTTGATTTGGAGGAACAAAATTTGTATGAGGGAAATTGGGATACTTTTCACCCCTACAAGCCCTCACTTGGTGTAAGATAATTTTTATCTTCAGGTAACTATTTACAAAAAGCTAAATGTTAATCAGTCACATGCAGATGGGGAATTTCTGAGAAGGTTGGCAAAGGCTGCAATCCCCACAGGGTCAGAAGAGGACTATGCCTTTGTTATCATGTCAAACACAGTCTTTAAACACAAGTCACCTGAAGAGATTCAGGATATCTTGGTGGAGAAGAACATTGTGGTGTGGGAAGTGGAGCATGAGGGGATAGTATTTAACAGGAGAGGCTTGGAGAGGCTGGGTAATCTTGATGCTGTCAGAACAATTCAAGGTAAGATGACTTTACACCAACAATTATGGCCATGTGCTAATTAGGGTTAGGCCTATCAATTGCACCAGATGAAGATGGGTTGGCCTGTAGAGTCACAAAGGGCACATTAAGGAACCTACTATTTCATTCCAACCATCCCCAAGGTCAAATTTTGAATGCCTTGGAGTTCCCAAGTCCAAGTGGCTGTTGTTAGGACACACCTAAACACTAACTCTAGGAAACCCTTATAGTATCAGACAGTTAGTCCAGAGACAAAACCCACTCCATTAGGGGCTATAGCTTTACACAAGATGTGTTGTAGCATATAAACCACCTAGAGCCTTAAGGGCCCTAAGTCACAAAATGACTCCCTACTTATACCAAGTCTCCTGGTCCATGTGCAGCTAAAACCCCTCATCCATAAAGGGGGTGCAGCAACAAACTCCACTCACATCTAACCATATATGTGCACACCCATCAGCCATCCCCAGCTCTGCAGTCTTGCTATTGTTCAGTGTCCTAACATCACACCACTAGTTCGGTGCCCATCCCACAAGTGTGGCATCACCATAGATCCCTATCATGGACCCACCATCCCGGCTCAGCGTCTTGCTGACCTAATCCATTCCCACATGTGTACAGGCTGCCATCATCAGGCTGTCGTCTTCCAGTTATAGTAACCCTGCATCCTCATATGCCACTAAGCCCTAGAGTCTTTGTCATCCCTCCATAAATCCCAAATAAATGTCCAAAAATCCAAAGAGCCTTTAATCCACCAATCGTGTGCATAAATAAGCACAAGTGCATAGTTGTCCAGTTGTCATTACTGATATGTCAGTTTTCCATATGCTGCCAAGGGTTCCTGAGCCTTCTTTGAGTTATCCTATCAATGGAAATTGTTGATCCTTGTATGGTCCCTAACCCTGTCCTAGGGTTGCACTTAGGGGCTCCTCTCCAGCTCATAACAGCTGTACAGAGCCATCCCATAATGTTTCCAGTGATTCTGTGGCTTGAGTCCACACAATGGACAGGCCATACTGCAGGAAAGACTCAAGGGACTCTGAGAAGCCAAACTATGATATCAGGTGGGGTCTGGCAGCAACAGCTGGTGCCATAAGCCATTGGCATATAGACAGCAATGGATTTGGGACATATGTTGATGTCCAAACAGGAAAAAAGTGGTGGGTTGTTGCAAGAGAAAAGAGAGGGGAGCAATCCTTTTCATCCAAAAATTTTTATTCCCCATTTGACCCACAAGACATCAATTTGAACATGTGGGAGATACATGCTGTAATGCTGTCACCTGGTGACAGGCTGTAAGTCATGGTCAATTTTGTCCACCTACAGCTTTTAATGGAAAATTTGGATTGAGCAGTATCCTGGCTTCCAGGTTTCAAAGAAGTGTTTCAACTGAATGAGAAAACACTATTATGTCAGTTTCCTGGACAGTCTGAGAGGCACTTATTGTCAAATGTCATTCAGACATTACCAATTTGCAAAGAAAGCTTTTGATCAATGCATTAGTGGATTATGTGAATATTGCTGCTCATGATGCAGTGATTATGAATTGGCCCACTATGTCCTTGATGAATTTTTGTTCTGTCAAGATGAAAAATATGAATGGGGATGAGTACTCCCCAGAACAAATTTTACAGGATATCAAGGTGCACCCAAAATGGAAGGATGTTAAACTTTTGGTTTGCCACAATGGATCAAGGTGAAGGGTCTTCCAAGTCTAGGCCCTACATGCACAGTAATGTTCAAAATCTTTGATACTCACCAAGGAGTTAATGCAGATTATTTAAGCAACACTTTTGTTGAAATAAATGGCTCAAGGTCATGCTGTCTTAAATGGTTTTTCAACCAACTGGTGCTGCAATGTACACAGTGTTGGAAGTGGGGACACACTTGGTACAATTGCTATATTCAACAAGCAACATGTGGATGTTGTGTGCAGAATCACTCAACTGATCAACATAAGATGTATTGCATCAAGTGTAAAAATCAACAGGAATGCAATAAGGTTATTTGCATTAATTGTGGTGGTGGGGGAGGAAACTCAAAGCATGCAGCGAATAGTAGGGAATGTCCTTACTTCAGCACAAGGTTCAATGTTGAAAGTTGATCCAACTGGACAAACCACATACAGCAGAGCAAGGCACAGATGCACTATCTGGGACTGTTTGGCCAACATTACTAAAGAATCAGTTGCAAGCAGTTCAGCTTGAATTGCCTCAACATCATGATGGGTTTCTTACATGATTTTTGGTTTCTTTTCCTCATTGTGGGAAAATCTTATTAAAAAAGTTGAAATCTTATTGGAGATAAAACAATTGCTTATCAATATCATTTTTATTCAAGAATTTCCTTTTGTTGAAGGGCTTCATAAAGTTCCTAGTGCAGCTTCAGAATCAGGTGAAAATCTGAATGGAGGCCCTATACACCCAGCATGGCAACTCATCATGTCAAACAATAAATCTCAAGTCCCATGTTACATTCATAAATGTTTGCTAAGTTTTTATATGATTATGCTTAATCTTTCTTTTGATCATGATATTCTTCTCTTTTCACTAACTCATCTGAAGGATGGGAAAGTCAAAAAATTACTCAATTTTTACCATAACCCTAATTCTTGAGGGGTGCTTATGGCACTATTGCATGGTCTTTCTTTCATCAAAGATATTTACTTGATTCAAGGAGATTTTAATTTCCATTCTAGCTTTTGGGATGATTTTGTTTCTCAGGAGGATAAGTTTGTTATGGATTTATTGGAAATTATGATGGACAAAAGTTTTAATTGTGTAAAGGATCCTGATTTACCAACCTTTTGGAAGATTCACAGCATAAACTGGATGTTTCAAGTTGAAGGCACTAAAGTAGACCACTGCACAATCACACTTCAATTTACTACACATGGACAGGCTCCTTGTTATTCACATGCACCATATATTCCAGCAAATTCTGATGAAGAATCATATTTCATCAGTGAAGTTAGCCAACTTGAATTCTTAGGTAATGACACACAGTCAAGCATTAATTCTCTTTATGAGGGAATTTGCAAAGTGTGGTCAAAATTTGTGAAGACTCTGAAGGAGATTCCAGACCACATATATGGTGGAATAAGGCATGCACTAAGGTGAAGGAAGATTACTGTTGAGAGCCATCGATTTATAATAAACAAAAGTTGTGGTGAGAAACATGTTTGGCCAAAAGAGTTTTCTTTGATAAAAAACTGGATGATATGGTTAGTAAAGGAGAGATGTGGAGTGCTGTTCATTGGACAAGGGAATGAAAACCACCAGTATTTCCAAGGGCAGTGAATGTGGATGGTCAAGTGATTTGGGACCTTGATGAATTGTGGAAGGTGGCACATCATTGATTTGTTGGTCAACAATCAACTCATGTTGTTGATTGGGAATATCTTTGAGGATTACCACAATTACCAGAAAGACAATGGTTCAAATTTTCTGGTCTGGAAATCATTGACACTATAAAATCAACTTCCAGGCCCAGACATGATAAGTTGGCAATTACTCAAACAAGTTTTGGGGAATGATTCATTTTTGCACCAACTCACTTGTGTGTTTAATATGATCATGTGGGATGGTATTTGGCCTTCTCAGTTCAAGCACACTAATACAGTGATGAACCTACTCCAATGCCAGCTGGCAAGGGAGTGGTGAGGGGGGTTGAGTCCTGGAAGGTTCCCAGCACTGAGGCTGAGCACTCAGGTGTTGTAGGTGGGTGCTGTGTGCAACTGGAGGCTGTGATGACAGCAGAGGCTGCACATGATGAATGTGACAAGTGTACAAAGGTGAGGAGAAGGGAGTGTGGCCAAAACAAAAGTGATTATTGTGGTAGGAGGTAAGCTATTTCATTGTTGTGACCTGTGACAATGTGACTAACATAACACTACACTGAGCTAGTGCTCATCAATGGTTGTTATCCTGAAACCTATGAAAGATGACTACTCGAAAATTAAAAGTTATTGACCAATCACATTACTCAACTGTTTAGGAAAATTATTCATGAAGATGGTGGTGGCACAAATGCAGTATGATGCCATTAAGAATGATCTTTTGCACCCTCTTCAGTTTGGTGGCATTAAACAAAGATTGACAATGGATGCTGGTCTTTTTAATGTCAATTGGGTTCACCAGGCTCATCAAGCAGGAAAATTCATGCTTTGTTTAGGTGTTGAATTTGACCTTTGAATTGAACATGTCCCAGGCACCAAAATGTTCAAAGCAGATGCCCTGTCCTGATGACCAGACCACATAAGAACTGATGACACTCCTGAGGAAATCACTGTACTCCCCCCCAAATGATTCATCAGAATTATTGCAAATGACCTAGCTGATAAGTTATGCAAAAGCATGACCAAGGATGACTTCAGACAAATACTAGTTGAAGTAATCCAGAATCATCATGCACCACCAATAAAATCTAAGCTCCAAGACTGGACATACTCCAACCACATTGTACACTATCAAGGGAAAGTATATGTCCCTGATCAGGATGGATTATGCACCCAACTCATCAAGCTCACACATGAATCACCCACATCTGGACACCCAGGACGATTCAAAACTTTGGAATTACTTAAACAAAACTACTGGTGGCCTGGAATGAACAAACACACTTGAGAATGGATCAAAGGATGTGCACTCTGCCAGCAAATGAAAGTAAACACCCATCCAAATACTCCTGCCTTACACCCAATCAAGTCTAACGCAACCCAACCTTTCCAGCAAGTCACAATCAACTTCATCACAGATCTACCAATCACTGATGGCTTCAACTCAATCATGGTCACAGTGGACCATGGCCTTACAAAGGGGTAACCTTTTCCCCTTGCAACAAAACAATTGATGCACTAGAAACTGCAAATCTATACATAAATGAGAATTTCAAATGATTTGGCCTGCCTGACATCCTCATATCTGACAGAGGACCACAGTTTGCATCTAAAGTATTCCAAGAAACAGGAAAGGCACTGGGAACCAACCAAAGAACGAGCACTGCCTATCACCCTCGAATGGATGGCAAAACAGAACAAGTCAACCAGGAACTAGAAGTCTACCTCCAAATGTTCTGTACAAATGAACCACACAAATGGAAATCGCTATTGCCAATGGCAGAATTCACTCATAACAATTGACACCATGATACCATCAAGGTGTTGCCATTTCAGCTAATGTATGGAACAAATCCCATTGCCATTCCCACAGCTGCATGCCCAATGACAACCCCTGCAGCTGAGGACCGACTATGAATGTTACAGAAGGCTAGAGAAGAAGCACTTGCCACACATGAACTTGCCAGGCAAATGGTAGCACTCAGAACAAAGGATAAGAGTATCAGGTTTGAAAAGGGAGACAAAGTCTGGCTCGAAAATCAGAACCTTCAAATACCCTATGAATTGAGGAAACTGGCACCAAAAAGAGAAGGACCCTTCACAATTGAACAGGTGCTAGGCCCTGTTACATACAAACTGAAACTCCCAAAACAATGGTGCATCCACCCTGTGTTTCATGCCACACTACTAACCCTGTATAAAGAAACAATGGCACATGATCCAAACTTTATGAAACCACCCCCTGATCTTGTAAATGGACAAGAAGAATTCAAAATAGAAGTGATCATTACACACAGGAAATGAGGGAGTGGTTACCAATACCTAGTCAAATGGAAGGGGTACAGATCAAATGAGAACTCATGGGAACCTGAAGCAAATCTCAAAAACACTGTGGATATCCTCAAGAAATATAAGAACCATCAAAACATACTATAGGAACCATGGTTCAATACCACAACAGACAAATCCTCAAACAGAATATTAGACATACCAAAAGGATCACTTCCCCCTACTCCCAATTCTCTCCTAGACTGTTAAGGTTGATGCCCTCAGTTCATTATAGAGTCAACAGTGACAACTAGAGTCTTGGTCTAATCCCAGTCAATGGACAAATAGGCCTTGACGCTGTGCTAGACAATGATGAAGGTAGCTCAAACAGTTGTGGAAGGCAAGAGCAAGAGGATCATTCAGATGAGAGCAATTCTCGACTAAGTTGGAACTAGAGAACTACAGTACATGTGCAGGTTTATATACTGTCCAGAGAACAATGGAAAAGTATAAAAGGAAGTGAGACAAGGGGTGAAACAGGGAGGTGGAGCAAGTAACGAAGTATAGTGATGAAGTGAAGAAGAGCTACTGTAACAAGTAAGTGTTAGAGAAAGAAATTATAACATTACCCCCCTTCTATGTGAGAAGTCACCGACTTCTCAAGGCCAACCCTGAGTCATCCAGGCATGATCCCTCCTAGACTCATACCAGTGTATTATGTTTTTGATATCTCTCTGTGCTGTATCTACATGCCATCACATGGAGTCGAGGGTGACTTTCAGCTGACAGAGCTCTCGAAGTGCAAGGTCTCATTTGGCATAAGTCATTGCATTTGGGTCAGTGGTGAGGGTGAGTCCTGTAAGGGCTCCAAGCAGGGCTGAAAGGTTGTGGAGGTTGGCTACAATGTACAAGGCTTCTAACAATGTGGCGGCAATGAGGGGGTTAGATCAGGGAATAGGTACGGGGGTGATTTCTTCTGCTACTGGTGGTTCTTCAGCAAGCTCAGGTGGGTGGATGTGTAGGTCATCATCGGTATAGGTCGTTGTTTTGGTCTCCACGAAAATCTCGAGGGGTGGTGTGAGGGCATCAAGTTCAGGGAGTTTTTCGGGGAAGGAATAGGTGAGGGCAAGTGTGGCGAGCAGGGTGGCAAGGATGAGTCCTCTGACGACAATGGAAGAGAAGAAAGTGGAGACAAGGGCAACAAGGATAGTGATGAAAGAGAACATTTCTGTGTATGCGGTGGTGATTGGAAGGCTAGGAAGTGGGAGTCTCATCCCTTTATAGGTTGTGTGTGGGAGCAGTTTCGTCAAGGTATTCTATGTCCCAAAATGAGTTATCTGTGTTGATAGAGAAGATTTCTCGTAAGAGTTGATTGGCTAGTGCTTCTGGTCTGGGAGTATTAGGTCACATGGGAGTCCTTTCAGCTAAACAGGGTTCATGTAGTGGTCTGGGTGTAATTCAATGTGTAATTGTTCTGTAATTTGTATGATGGATGATACCAGCGATCATGGGGTATCCTGATTCCCATTCAAAGTTTTGGTGTGGGGTGGTGGTGGTGGGTTTGGATATGGAGGTGGTATTCCCCCATGCAGGATGTACAGGTAGTTTGGAGGGAGGTTGAGGTCTAGTGGTCCACTAGATGGGAAGTTGATCCTATCAGGGAATAGTGCAGCTGCGTGGTGTAGGCAGGTCACTCCCACTGCTTCTAGGTCTCTTGTTCGGTCAATGATCCATAAGTTTAGTGCTCTTCATGCTTCTCTGGTATAGCGATTTCCATTTGTGTGGTTCATTTGTGCAGAACATTTGCAGGTAGACTTCTAGTTCCTGATTGACTCATTCTGTTTCACCATCTGTCTGGGGGTGGTAGGCTGTGCTCATTCTATGGTTTATTCTGAGCACTTTCCTACCTCTTGGAATACTTTAAATGCAAACTGCAGTCCTCTGTCAGATATGAGGACATCAGGTAAACCAAATCATTTGAAGTTTTCATTTATGTATAGATCTGCAGTTCCTAGTGCATCGATCGTTTTGTGGCAAGGGGAAAAGGTTACCCCCTTTGTAAGGCCATGGTCCACCATGACCATGATTGAGTCAAAGCCATCAGCAATTGGTAAGTCTGTAATGAAATCGATTGTGACTTGTTGGAAAGGTCGGGTTGCATTAGATTTGATCAGCTGTAAGGCAGGGGTGTTTGGATGAGTGTTTACTTTCATTTGTTGGCAAGGCGTGCATCTGTTGATCCATTCTCAGGTGTGCTTGTTCATTCCAGGCCACCAGTAGTTTTGTTTAAGTAATTCCAGAGTCTTAAATCGTCCTGTGTGTCCAGATGTGGGTGATTCATGTGTAAGCTTGATAAGTTGGGTATGCAATCCATCTTGATCAGGTACATATATTTTTCCTTGGTAGTGTACTATGTGATCAGCATATGTCCAGTCTTGGAGCTTTGATTTTATCGGTGGTGTGCAATGATTCTGGATTACTTCAACTAATATTTGTCCAAAGTCATCCTTGGTCATGCCTTTGTGCAACTTCTCTGCTAGGTCTTCTGCTATGAGTCTGATGAATTGTTCAGGTGGTAGCACAGTGGTCTCTTCCAGGGTATTGTCAGTCCCAATGTGGTCTGGTCATTGAGATAGGGCATCTGCTTCAAACATTTTGGTTCCTGGGACATGTTCTATTCGAAGATCAAATTCGCTTAAGAAGGAAGACCATCTTGCTTGTCTGGGGGTGAGACACTGTGGAGTTCGATAAAAGTATAGGTTCTTATGATTGCAATGAACAATGGTGGTATGGGGTGATCCATGAAGAAAGTGTTGCCATGCTGCAAGTCCTTTGATGATTGCTAGTAACTCTCTGTCATAAATCTGATAGTTCTGTTCTGCTGTAGTTAAGGCATGTGAGATGAAGCAACAAGGGTGTAAGAGTCCCACTTTGTCAGCTTGTTTCAGTACTGCTCCTGTTGCCTTGTTCGAGGCATTGGTTTGCAGGATGAATGGTCAGGTGATATCTGGCATTTGAAGTACTGGGGCAGTTGTAAATCAGTGTTTCAGGTCGTCAAACGCCATCTGTCTTTCTGGTGTCCAGAGGAATGCTTCATTCTTCTTTGTGAGATCAATAAGTGGTTGAGCAAGAGTTGTGAAATTTCCAATGAATCACCAGTAGAAGTTTCCGAATCCTAAGAAGGATCATACTTGCTTAACCATTGTCAGCATTGGCCAGTCTGCTATTCCTGCCAGTTTGATTGGGTCCATTGTTATCTCCCCAGGTCTGATTATCATTCTGAGGAATTTGATTTCCTGAGTGCAAAACTTGCATTTTTCAAGTTTGAGAAATAAGTCATTCTCTCTTAGCTGTTTTAGGATGCATTTTGTCCAGGTTTCTAAATCTCTGGTTGTTGTCCTGCATATTAGAATATTGTCCATGTAGATGATCAACCATCCTTCATTGATCATATCTTGGAAGTATTCATTCATCATTGTCTGGAAGGTGGATGGGGAATTGCATAGACTGAAGAACATGATGGTTGGTTCGTATAATCCTTTGTTAGTTATGAAGGCTGCCTTCCATTCATCTCCCTCCTTTATTCAGACATTATTGTACCCCCATTGGAGATCTAGCTTTGTAAAATATTGAGTGCCAGATAGTTTGGTCATTAGATCAGAGATTAGTGGTAGTGGGTATGTGTTTTTTATCATCCATTTGTTTAGGTATCAGTAGTCTTGGCATGGCCAGAGCACTCCACTTTCTTTTTTTGCAACAAAGAAGAATGGCAAGGCCTGTGGGGATTTGGACAGTCTAATATACCCTTTAGCCAGCTGTTCAGTGATCCATTCATTGAGGGATGATTGTTCTTTTATAAATAATGGATAGATCTTGCTGACTTTTGGGGTAAATCTGGTTTTGAGATCGATTGCATGGTCCCATGTACACCTAATTGGGAATTGTTCTGAAGGTGTCTTTTCAAAGGTAAATTTCCATTCCTGATATTCGTCTGGTAGAGTTGTTGAGGTTTCCTTATCCAGCATATGTTCCAATGCTTGTGAAGTTGAAGTTTTAACCCTGATCCAGTACTCATCGATTTCCTGGTCCAGGTTTTTCCCTATTTGTCTTATTGGTTTATCCAGTTTTAGGCAATCAAACAGAAGGGTCCATTCTTTCCAATTTATTGCTGGGTTGTGTTTTTCTAACCAGGGTAGTCCAAGTATAAGTTTCTGGTCTCCCAGTTTAGTGATCAGGAAGTTTGTCTCAATTTGTTGATTTCTGATGTGATATGGGATTCTGACTTTATGTGTGATCATTCCATTTAAATTAACTGTTCCGTCAGCATTTTTGACTTGTATTGGTCGGGTTAACACTTCTTTGTTCATGGTTTTTGTTATGGTTTTGTTGATAAAGTTTCCTTCTGCTCCACAGTCAACAAGGGCAGATATTTCAGTGGGTAATTCAGGCAATTGGACAGTTATTGAGAGTCATTGATTATTATTCAATCTTACTATTACAGAGTCGAGTGCTAACTGTCCATAATTGTTCTTGGAGGTTCCAACTGCTTTCTGGTTCCTCCACTTCAAAAACCCTCAGTTTCGAGGTTGGTGAGGAGAGTGTCTCATTCCTCAGTGCTGAGTGCTGCAATCATTGCACAAATTTTCTTGGCATTGTTATCCTCAGTGATTGTTCTGGTGAATTGTCCTGGGGGAGGCAGGTTTTTTGTAGTGTCTTTTTTTGGGCAGTTTCAGGATAAGTGGCCAATGGTTCCACATCTGAAACACTTCCCTGAGCACATGTATTCTTCTCATTGTCTGTCAGTTAAACATCCAGTTGGCATGGCATGAACTGTTTTAGATCCTCCTGTTTTATTGAATCGACACCCTGTTTCAGACTTTCCTAGTGCTTTCATCATCTCCCATGCTGCGTTGAGTTGTTCTGCTTTTCTGTAGGCATCTGTAATAGATTTAAAGTCACCTTGTCCTTCGAGAATTTTAGCAGCAATGGTGGTTGGTAGGCCTCAAACAAAGGCCTGAAGTTGGGCAGTGATTCCAGTTAGTCCAGAGGATCCTATGAGCATTCTGAATTTTCAGACATAGATTGGAACAGTGATTTCTCCTCCAACTCATAATTTTGTGAGTTCATTTAGCACCCTGACTGCTGTGTTTACTTCTCCCCAATCTTCAAGGAATTGTTTGACAAAGGTATCATAGTTTTCCCAGGTAAGTCCATCTTTTTCCTCCAGCTGTTCACAGATTATTTCTTTCCAGTCATCCAGTTCCTTTACTAGGCACTGGAGGACATATCTTATTTTCTTCTTGTGCTTTCCCTCATAGTTGTGGGTGTTTATGGCAAAGAAGTCACTGAACCAGTTGATGAATGATCTGGCTTCAGTCTGATCTCCTGTGAAGATTCATGCTGAAACTGGTTTGATATCTCCGCTTGGGGTGTCAGTGGTTTCAGTGTTGGTTGCCATTTGTTTTGTGTCTGTTTCAGGTTTCAGGTTTCCTAATTCATGTTCAATCTGTTTCTGTTCTAAAAAGGTGTACCACCCGGTGATAGCTCCTTCAGTGGGGGAGTAGTGTGGGTTGGTATCATTGAAATCAAATTTGTTGTCACAGTATTCTTCCCACCAGAGGGTTGCTTTTGGTCTTTCAAAGTATAGTTCTGGTTCTTCTTCTGGTTCTTTTTGTTCATTTCTCCACTCAACCCAAAGCTTTCCAGGTAAAGAGTGTTCACTTCCTTCAATTTAATCCCTGTCAAAGTATTTGTTGGATACTGGGGTATTCTTGTTCTTTCCTACTCCTCAAAATTCCCAACACTTATGTAGTGTCAAGAAAAAGAGCTCTTGTCCTTCTAGGTAATATGTTCCTTTGTAGAGAAAGGAATTGTTCAGTGGTCTCTGGCTAGAGAGTCTGGTTTTGGGTCATTTCAGATCTATATTGTCTGGCTAGTGACGATGCACTAAGCAGTTCAGTGAGTTCCAACTTGTGTTAAGGTTGGTGCCCTCAGTTCATTATAGAGTCAACAGTGATGACTAGAGTCTTGGTCTAATCCCAGTCAATGGACAAATAGGCCTTGATGCTGTGCTAGACAATGATGAAGGTAGCTCAAATGGTTGTGGAAGGTGAGAGTGAGAGGATCATTCAGATGAGAGCAATTCTCAACTAAGTTGGAACTAGAGAACTACAGTACATGTGTGGGTTTATATACTGTCCAGAGAACAATGGAAAAGTATAAAAGGAAGTGAGACAAGGGGTGAAACAGGGAGGTGGAGCAAGTAATGAAGTATAGCGATGAAGTGAAGAAGAGCTACTGTAACAAGTAAGCATTAGAGAAAGAAATTGTAACATAGACAATCTATCCCAAGACTTCGACACCTACTAATCCAACTCCCTAATCAAACCCATCCCCACCAAGGAAGACATGCTATAGGAACAGCTTTCCTCATCCAAAGCACAATCTTACTCTATCAAGCAAAAGTACCATCACTACATCCTGTGTACAGGCAACAAACCAGCTCTGACTTTCAAACAACAGCCAAAACAATCATCAGGGACCACTATGCCAGGGAAGCACGAAGAGCACTAATCTTATGGACCATCAACCAAACAAGGAACCTGGAAGCAGTGGGAGTGGCCTGCCTACATCGCGCAGCAGTGCTATTTCCTGATAGGATCAACTTCCCATCCAGTGGACCACCAGACTTTGACCTCCCTCCAAACTACCAGTACATCCCACATGGGGGAATACCACCCCCATATCCAAACCTGCCATTACCACCTCATTACCAAAACTTTGAATGGGCACCTGGATACCCAATGATCACAGGCATCATTCATCACATGGACCATGGAACAATTACACACCAAATCACACCTAGACTGCTACACAAACAATATCTGGCAGAAGGGACTCCCATGCAGCCTAACACTCCCAGACCAGAAGCTTTAGCCAATCAACTCTTACAGGACATCCTTTCTATCAACACAGACAGCTCATTCTGGGAAGTGGAATACATTGATGAGGACACTCCTGTTACGAGCTGGAGAGGAGCCCCTAAGACACATGACAGGGACCATACAGGAGTCAACAACTTTCATTGACAAGATAACTCAAAGAAGGCTCAGGAACACTTGGCAGCATATGAAAACCCATATATTCAGTAACGATGACTTGATGACTATGTGCTTGCCTCTATTTATGCATGTGATTGGTGGATTGAAGGCTTGAGGGATTTATCCTATTTATTCAAGATTTATGGAAGAGCGAATGAGGCTCTGGGACTTAGCAGCAGATGAAGACATGGAGTTGCTATAAACAGAATACAACAGCCTGATGATGGTGGCCTGTATGCATGCAGGAATGGATTAGGTCAGCAAGATGCTGAGCCAGGATGGTGGGTCCATGATAGAGATCTATGGCGATGCCACACCCATGGGATGGGTGCCAAACTAGTGGTGGAATGTTAGGACACCAAACAATAGCAAGACTGTGGAGCTGAGGACAGCTGATGGGCACATGCATATATGGTTAGATGGGAGTGGAGTCTGTTGCTGCACCCCCTTTATGGAGGAGGGGTTTTAGCTGCGCAGACTGGGAGACTTCATATAAGTAGGGAGTTGTTTCTTGACTTAGGGCCCTTAAGGCTCTAGGTGGTTTATATGCTACAACACATCTTGTGTAAGGCTATAGCCCCTGAGTAATCATTTGGTTTCATCTCTGACTTAACAAGTCAACACTTTAAGGTGTTTAGTGTGGTGTTTAGGTGTGTCCTAACACTCCCACACATGACCTATAAAAGGAGCAACTCCTACTTCCTAGCCTTCCAACCACTGTCACACAAAGAAGAATGTTCTCCTTCATCACTGTTATGAGCATAACTCACTCTCCATAATTTTCACAGTAATGACATCAATGACATAGATGAAGATACAGACTAGGGAAGACAGGATATATTTTTCTTTTCTTTTTATCTTTTCAGTTGCATTCAAACGTTTAGATACAGGACTCGGACAATACCACGGTTGCAGGGGCTGGCTATGTTAGGACTGCAACCCTTATATGGAAGGAGGTTAGGTCAGCATTGGCTATGAAGATAGACCAAGTGCCAATAGGAACACAGCCCGATGATGGGCCTAGGCTATGATGGATATATAGGCCGAATGGCGCCGGAGGGGTGACATGGGAAATGGCCAAGTGCAGAGACAATAAAGACACCTGCCATATATGGGGAGACAATGTGTCGGTGTGTGAAGATGACTCCAGGTATGGTTATATGGGCACAGGCTTGGCTGCTGCGCATTGTCTCTATTGTGAGGGACTTTAGCTGTGCACTGTCTGCGCACAGACCAGGGAGTAGGTATATAAGGGTTGTTGTCTTAGGTAGCAAGTCCCTAAGACTCTAGATAGTTTGTGTCCTAGACACTTCTTGAGCAAACAGTTTCGTCTTTGGCTGAACAAGCCATCTCTCTTAAGTCTTTGGGTTGTGTTTAGGGTCATCCTAACATAATCTAGAGTCTTTACCATCTACCCCATTGGTCTTACAGCACCGAGCACACCTCGCTCATTGTTGCTCACAGTGCCAATGGCCTAGCTTCATATCTGAGAGGTAGTAACTGTGCAGCCCACAACCTCTCCAGGCGACATCAATAACGACACACATACTGTCAACAGGTCACAAATGAGTGATCCTCAATACACCCATTGGGTCTTTCTACCAACCATAATGGATGAGAATACTAGTGTGTCGGGAGAGCATAGGCAGGAGACCACAGATGCACCCCAAGCATAGTATACCTGTTATTGCTGAAAAGCTCAGGAACAAGTGAAAACACTCAATTTATGTTGTGTATCCAGGCTGATACAAAGTTCCTCTCATACTCCCTGTACAAGCAACCCCTATTTTGTTTTAGGGTTGATAACTTGGCACAAAGATAGAGAGGCGAATTGCCAGGCACATGTATCTCAATAGCTTTTGGACCCACGATGCAGCAGACAACAACTCCCTTGTTTCCCAAGGGACATCATCAACAGGCGTGGATTCCAAACCAGACAGCCAATAGAATGGACCGATTGTCAGTGGAGGGCCTGAAATTGGTTGAAGATTTTTTACAGCAGAACAAACAACGAGACACAATGCAGTGCTCATTCACATACATTTTACCCTACGCCCAGGTGACACTCTCGGAGATAGGGTGCATCTTCGAGGTGGACTGGGTCACCATCAGCGATATGGTCCAGACAGGACCAAGAGAATTTATCGGGGATACCATCATCTGCCAATATGACAACCACGTTTGGATGTGGTGGAAACACTGGAAGGAAGAGCGCAAAGCAGAATGCGCTCAAGCACAGTTGATCCTGTGGCAACGCGAAGCTGAGCAGGAGTTGGAACAGAAGGAAGCCTGGGAGGCTTTACTCATGGAACGAGCAGCCACCCGAGCAGTTTTATGGGCAGAGCACACTATGCGAAAAGCAGAAAGGGAATATCAAACCCTTATGGAGTTGTTGGAAGTCCAATACAAAGGAGACACTTCCAATCCAATCTGGCTAGCCCTGGTCTCATCGAAATACAACCAGTGGCTCATGTTAATCAATAATGGCGATAAAGCTATCCAATGATACAGGGTAGCTGTAGAGCAATTACAGTGTGTGCACCACATACAAGAATTGTACAAGCACGAAGGCATGACTATGAGTCATGAAGATTGGAACGCGTGGATGCACGCGATGAACAGAAACATATGAGCAACCTGCTACGCTAAATGGAAGTGTGAGCAGGAGGAGGAGGAACACCGCAGGGGTATCCGATTTGATCCCCTTCTCATCACAAAGCCACCTGGGGCTATCATTGCCAGGACACCAGAATGACTTCTCACAGAACCATGGAATTATCTTCATTCTATTGGAATGGACCACTTCCTTAAAGAAGTCAGAGAGGATTCATGGAACAACCACAAGGCCAGACTACTGGGATGGTGTGCTAGTGTCAAAGCGCACCTACCTGGACCTAGGGCCAGAAGTCCAATTGCACCAAACCAGTGGAGGGAAAATGGGTATTGCTATATGTACCTGTTCAAAGAGGAGTACTACGACAAATACAATTGGCCAGCCTGGCCAACTCTTTATGAAATCATACCTGGGAACCAGAGCTCAGGGACAACATGGTGGTTTTCGCCATCCAGGACAGTATTCGACCAGGCCAGTGTCACATTATTGAAGAGTCAGCTATATGTCAAGATGACATTGAGTATACCTGGGATGAGTTGGTGGACCTTCATAAGGTCTCCCACTATACATGGACAGTACACTTCGGAGGACAGTCAAAGTCCAAGCACAGGGCTAAGCAACAAAAACTTGCCCAAACACTGATAAAAAGGGTCAACCTCAGGACAACAGTCATGGTTGAACAAGCATATGCGGAGGCAGCTGGACGAACATACCCAGCAGTAGTGGAACCCAAACCGGTTGTGCAACCAGCATAGTCATATGCAGCAGCAGCACAAGCTGGTAAGGAAAATACGGCACAAGTCATCACTCAAGGAGGTGATGCAGCACATTGGAATGGTGGCATGGCCATGGCAGCAGACTGGCTCTCAAACAAAGAGTACCCACAAGGAGCAAATAATGCTCATAAGAAAAGAGAAATCGAGCAGTGGAGGAGAATCGTTGAAAGGGAGGCATGGTTACCTTACCCTTACCCAAAAATGTCTTGGGCCAATAGTGGATTCAACCTGGACATACCAGGTTACTGCTACCTGGTCTTGATTAAAAAACAGTACTGGGATGAATTCCTGTGGCCGGCCTACCCACAGATTCAAGAGATCTGCACCTGGGACCGAAACCTGCGAGAGGATGATGTAACTACCATTATCCAAAAGTCATATACACAAATGACTACTCTGCATATTGAACAATACAATAGCAATTGCAGGGGATGGTTCCACATTGAATGTCTCAATAGAGAAGGCATGAGTCATTACAAACTAGGAGCCACACCTTTCCGGCTTACAGTGGATATGATCACCCACACCTACCATGCAGTACTTGGATGGAGGGAGCACTGGCAAGACACACAGACACTCAAACCTCTACCTGCCACACAACTGGCTGCAGCAGTTGCAGCATGAGACGATGAGATTCATCAGCAGGCAGAGGAAAGACAAAGAGCTATCACCAGTGCAGGACAGGCCTTAGCAGCTATGATCAATGAATACCAATGGTCTAACTGTCAAGAGCCAGGACCTCTCACCAAGGCAGAAATGCCTGACTTCTATCAAGGAGATCCCAGGACAGTGGATGGATGGTTATGCCAGATGGAAATGTATTTCATGCTGGCCAACGAGAAGGAAGCTTGTCGAAAGGTCTCAATCTGCCTATATCAGATTAAAGGTGGAAAAGGAGACAGAGCAGTGGATTGGAGCGGGGTGAAACTCAAAGCCTTTCAGGAGGCACAGCAGGAGTTTCAAGATAAAATCAATAACAATGGCTGGAGCGCAGAATTGGACTGGGCTCAACTTAATACAGGGGAAAGCACGGCTGACAATTGAGCATGGGTCAGACAACCTTTGGAGAACCAGTTCCCTTTTGTAGACTGGGCGGATTTCAAAACCCAGATGCATGAATTCTTCATGTCAACCGAGATGAAGGAGAAGGCAATTGAGGCGTTATTAAAATTGCAACAAGGGACAATAGTAGAAGATTACATCATCAAGTTCAACTCCCTAACCTCATTAACCGACTGGAATGATCAGGCTTTGATCTCACAATTCCAGAACCACCTTAATCCAGCGTTGGGCAGAGAACTAATCTGATATGGAGGGTTGCCAGATAATGCCACCTTACATCAGATTCAGACAAGGGTAACGGCGCTCACAAGAGCTTATTGAAAGGCCAACGAGGCCTATGGACTCTCTAAAGTACAACGAGAATACAAAGAGCGAGCCCCAGCCCCAAATGGTCGACATACAGAGCACCACCAGTTGCATCTGGAAGCTGATCTGATCCTAATGCAATGGACGTCAATAAACAGAAAACAGTAGTTGTTTGTTCCTACTGTAAGAAGCGAGGACACTCAGAAAAAGAGTGTAGACAGAAAAACAGCACATGCTACAGATGTGGTGAAAAAGGACATACAGTGTGGGCATGCAGGAAGCCCAGGAGAATTACTGCAGGAGATAAGGGGAAGCAGGTTGTAAGAAGTATTGAGCAAGGGGAAACGACCCCAACAGGATACATAGAGGAGGTCTCAGATTTTGCAGAAAGCCAGTAGGCGAGTGCTCAGCGCTGCTGGCTGCTACTCAGGTTTCGAATAGTGATGTACCAGTATACATAGACTCCCAAATCAAATTGCATGATTTACTTTACAAATGCAGTGGGAATGTACATTACTTGAGAAACCTAAGAGTGAGCACAAAACAAGGAGAAAGACTAAAAACATCGACCCCACGGTGGGTGTTAAGGAGGATTTGGGAACAACCCAAACAGATAGCAGTGGAGTGTTTACAACAATGGGTAAACACAAAAAGAATAAACGAAGCAGATGGTCGACTGGTGGACCAGTTAAATGCTATGACTGAAGCAGATGCTATGTGGAACCTGGTGCACTTACAAGAAAAGAAAGTGCAGGGTATGGGAAAAAATGAGTTGGACTTGAAAGGAGTCATAACCACTATGGACACATTAAAAACAATCCATGTGAACATGTTATTAGACTCTGGATGCACAGGGTCTTGCATCAGCAAGGAATTTGTTGAAAAGCATCAAATAGCAAATTGACTGTTTAGTCCGACCAGTACCAGTGTACAATGCTGATGGAACAACAAACTCGATGGGTTCCCTGGAATACATGGCGGAAGTAAAATTGAGGATAGGCGAACACGAAGAAATAATAGAATGTGTGGTAATGCACATTGGAAAGATGGATTTGTTTCTAGGATTCGATTGGTTGAGGTGCCACAATCCAACAATTAATTGGAAAAAACAATCACTAGAATTTAACCTGATGTCCAGGAACATGCTGGAAATCTTCATCAGGTTCAAGAACCAGAGGATGAGATCAATGTGGCACAAGGCCTCAAGGAGGGGGAGCGATTATTAGCAGTTCACATTGGTGAACCGGAGTTATGCATCAGAGTGTATGTGTCAACAGCTACAAAAATAGCAGCAGAGGAAGTGGAGAAAACCAAAAAATGAACTCTGGAGGAAGCGGTCCCCAGACACTACCTAAAACATCAAAAGGTCTTTGAGAAGAAGACTTTCGATGAGTTACCACCATGGAGGTGATGGGATCACGCTATCGAGTTGATCCCCGGGTCTAACCCAGTTGACTGCAAAATATATCCATTGAATTGGGATGAGCAGCTGCAACTGGACAAATTTCTGAAAGAAAACCTGGATTCTGGGAGAATTCAGTCGAGTAAATCGCCTATGGCGTCTCCTTTCTTCTTTGTCAAGAAAAAGGATGGAAAACTGAGACTGGTACAGGACTACCAACAACTTAATGAGATGACAGTCAAAAATTGATACCCACTACCATTAATAGGCAAATTGGTGGACAAACTATCACAGGCCAAAGTCTTTTCCAAGATGGATATACATTGGGGATACAACAATGTATGCATCAAGGAAGGAGATGAGTGGAAGGCAGCTTTCCAAACCAACAGAGGACTCTTCAAGCCATTGGTTATGTTCTTCGGACTCACTGAACTCGCCAGCCACCTTTCAAACGATGATGAACAACATTTTCAGAGTCGAAATAGCAGAAGGATGGGTCATCATCTACATGGACGACATCCTTGTATTTTCAAAAAATCAGGAGGAACATATGGTGCAGGTTAACTGTATCTTAGCAAAATTGGAGGAGCATAAGCTATCGCTGAAACCAGAGAAATGTTTCTTTGACAAAAGGGAGATGGACTTCCTGGGGGTAGTCATCAGCGAGAATTTGGTTTGAATGGAGTCCACAAAAGTAAAAGCAGTAACCGACTGGCCTAAGCCAACATGCAAGTGAGAAGTCCAACAGTTCTTGGGCTTCGTAAACTTTTATTGACGCTTTGTGAAGGACTTTTCCAAGGCGGCAAAACCATTAACTCATCTAACAGGAAAAGACAAGTGGAGGTGGACGGAACTTCAGGATGTAGCTTTTGATAAGCTAAAGAAAACTATTGCAGAAGAAGTAGTGCTGCAAATCCCCAACGAGGACAGACAGTTTTCGAGTAGAGGTGGACACCTCATGTTATGAGCATAACTCACTCTATTCAATTTTCACAGTAATGACATCAATGACACTCATGAAGATACGGACTTGAGGAGTCAGGGATATATTTTCTTTTCCTTTTTATCTATTTCATTTCACTCAAATGATTAGACACAGGACATAGGAGACATTATGGTTGCAGGGGCTGGCTATGTTAGGACAGCAACCCTTATATGGAAGGAGGTTAGGTCAGCATCAGCTATGGGAGATACCGAGTGCCAACTGGGACAATGGCCCAATGATGGGCCTAGGCTATGACGGATACATATGCCGAATGGCACCAGAGGGGCAACATGGGAATTGGCCAAGACACAAGACAATAGCGTGGCCGTAGATGGAAGGACAGTGTGTCGGTGTGGGAAGATGATCCCAGGTATGGTCACATGGGCACAGATCGGCTGCTGCGCATTGATCCCAGCTTGAGGGACTTTAGCTGCGCGCTGTCTGCACACAGACCAGGGAGCAGGTATATAAGGGTTGTTGTCTTAGGTAGCAAGTCCCTAAGACTCTAGATAGTTTTGTGTTCACTAGACACAGCTACAGAGCACATCTTGTCTTTGGCTTAACAAGCTGCCCCTTCTCATAAGTCTTTGGTTGTGTTTAGGAGCAGTCCTAACATAATCTAGAGTCTTTTCTACTCTACCCCGTTGGTCTTACAGCACCAAGCATGCCTTGCTCATTGTTGCTCACAGCGCCAACAGCCTAGTTTCTTATCTGAGAGGTAGTAACCGCGCAGCCTGCAACCTCTCCAGGCAACATTGATTATGACACACACACTGTCAACGGGTCACGAATGAGTGATCCTCAATACGCCCAGATTAGGGCCTGTCTACCCAACAGTTATGGATGAGAATACGAGATCACTCGGGTGATAGTGTAGGCAGGAGCCCATAGACGCACCTGGGGTAACATATACCATAATTGCGGAAGAGCTCAGGGAATGATGATAAGTTCACTCCACTATTGGAAATAGGGAGGAAAGGAGAGGTGTGAGGTCGTGAAAGGATTCCCATCAACTCTGGGGCACTCCATGACAATGCTACTATGTGTGGAACTGCAGAGTTCACGGAAAATAACGCTATAGCATGTGACAATAGCAAATGTGGGATGTGGAGTACAACTGAATTTGGCAATGTGAATGAGATGAGGAGGGTGCGGCTAAGGACTGAGACTCAAAGGGATACTATATTCCTCTGATATGTTAAGCTTGTAAACTAGATGTACATGGGCTTTATATATGTTTTTCTCTCTAACTATTGAAGTAACACTTGTAAAATTTTCACCTCGCAACCATATATCCAAATCTGTCTTGAAGGTCTTCACACAATGGGGCTAGCTGAGGGATGCAATGGTGGAATATGAGTGCCATGGTGAGAACCAATATCGTGATCCTGCACAGGATGCTAATAGACTTGTCGGATTGAAATAGACTTGCCTGATTGCCATGCACGGCAACTCCGGGGTTCATCTGACTTGATGTGGCCCTGTTCTCAATATTCCGCAGACCTGACTGGTCTATACCATATGTGATCATCGGCCAATGGCTTTATTTGTCCACTAGGGTCCTATTCCGCTGCGTTGGTGTGTTGCTATGGATGACGTGGCTCTTGGATCTTGGACTGTAGATCTTCCTAACATGGATGTGGCTTGATGGCGCAGTCCCTTCTCCGGTGAACTAAGCTGTGCCGGCTGACGATTTTCATGCGACTTGGCCGATGTGGTGCTGACTTTGGGTGCAAACAACCTGACTGGCACTGGGTCTGGATGGCATACGTGGGGTGTGGCTCGATTGTCGAGTGTGGGTGATGCTTGCCTTACTGCGGAAAAATGCGGAGTTGCACAGAATTGCATAGAATTGCACAGAGTTGCTCATTGCTATTGCAGAATACCTGCAGATGACTCCTATACACCCCTAGCTCAGAACAATGCTCATCAACGAGCGAAACAAACCAGCTGTTAGTGTGTATCAAGGCTGAACCAAAGTCCCTTCATACCCTCTGTACAAGCAACCCCTACTTTGTTATTGGGGTTGATAACTTGGCACAAGGACATTAGGGCGAATTGCCAGGCACACACAGTTGGGAGCATCAGGTTCCCACGACATTCAGACAACAACCCTCTTGTTTCCCAAGAGGCATCATCGACTGGCACAGATTTATTGCCAGAGGAACAGATCAAGTGTCAGTGGAGGCCCGAACTTGATTGAAGATTTTTTACAGCGAAACAGACAACGAGACACAATGCAGTGCTCATTCACATACATCCTACCATACACCCAGGCAACACTCTCAGAGATTGGGTGCATCTTCGAGGTGGACTGGGTTACCATCAGTGACATGGTCCAGACAGGACCTAGAGAATTTATCAGGGGATACCATCATCCGCCAATATGACAATCATGTCTGGTTGTATTGGAAACACCGGAAGGAGTCACGATGACTTGAGTGTGCTCAGGTGCAGGAACTCCTCAGGCAATGCGAAAGCCGAACAGGAGTTGGAACAAAAGGAAGCCTGGGAGGCTTTACTCATGGAATGAGCAGCCACTCACACAGTCTGGCAAGCAGAACACGCAATGAAAAAGGCTGAGAGGGAATATCAAACCCTCATGGAGTTGTTGGAGGTCCAATACAAAGGAGACATGTCCAACCCTATCTGGCTAGCCCTGGTCTCGTCAAAATATAACCAGTGGCTCATGTTGATAAACAACAGTGATAAAGCCATCCGACGCTACCTGGGTGGCAGTAGAATGGCTACAATGTGCGCACCATGTACAGGAACTGTACGAGCACGAGGGCATGACTATGAGTCATGAAGATTGGAATGCGTGGATGCACACAATAAATGGAAACATACAAGCAACCCTGCTATGCTAAATGGAAGCGTGAGCAGGAGGAGGAGGAACGTCGCAGGGGGATCCGATTCGACCCCCTTCTTGTCACAAAGCCACCTGGGGCTATCATTGCCAGGACACCTGGAATGGCTTCTTACAGAACCACGAAGCTATCTTCACTCCATTGGACTAGACCACTTCTTGGGAGAGGTCAGTGAGGACTCATGGAATGACCACAAGGCTCGACTCCTGGGATGGCATGCTAGTGTAAAAGCGCACCTACCAGGACCAAAGGCCAGAAGTCCTATTGCACCCAACCAGTGGAGGTAAAATGGGTATTGCTATATGTACCTATTCAAAGAGGAGTACTACGACAAGTACAATTGGCCAGCTTGGCCTACTCTTTATGATGTCCTCAGCTGGGAACTGGAGCTCAGGGACAACACGGTGGTTTTCACAATCCAGGACAGTATTCGACCTGGCCAGTGCCATATTATTGAGGAGTCAGCTATACGTCGAGACTGATATCAAGTATACCTGGGACGAACTGGTAGACCTACACAAGGTCTCCCATTACACATGGACAGTGCGCTTCAGAGGACAGTCAAAGTCCAAGCACAGGGCTAAGCAATGACAACTTGCCCAAACACCAATAAAAAGAGTCAACCTCAGGACGACAGTCATGGTTGAACAGGCATATGCAGAGGCAGCTGGACAGACATACCCAGCAATAGTAGAACCTAAACTGGTTGTGCAACCAGCACTGATCATATGCAGCGGCAGCACAAGCCGGAAAGGAAAACAAAGCACAGGTTGTCACCGAAGGAGGTGACACAGCACACTGGAATGGTGGCATAGCCACAGCCACAGATTGGCTCTCGAACGACAAGTACCCACAAGGGGCAAACAATGCCCACAAGAAAAGAGAAATCGAACAGTGGAGAAGGATTGTGGAAAAGGAGGCATGGCTGCCTTATCCTTACCCAAAAATGTCCTGGGCCAACAGTGGCTTTAACCCAGACATACCAGGGATACTGTTACCTGGTCCTGATTAAAAAACAGTACTGGGACAAGTTCCTATGGCTGGCCTATCCACAGATACAAGAAATCTGCACTTGGGACCACAATCTATGGGAGCACGATGTGACTACTATTATCTGGAAATCATACACACAGGACACTACTCTGCACATTGAGAAGTACAACAGCAACTGCAGAGGATGGTTTCACATCGAGTGCCTTAACTGGGAGGGCATGAGCCATTACAAACTGGGCTGCCACACCTTTCCAACTGACAGTTGATATGATCACACATGCCTATCATGCCATGCTGGGCTGGAGGGAGCATTGGCAAGATACACAGACCCTCAAACCTTTGTCTGCCACACAACTGGCTGCAGCAGTAGCAGTGTGGGATGACGAAATTCATCAGCAAGCAGGAGGAAAGGCAAAGGGCAATCACCAGTGTGGGACAGGCCTTAGCAGCCATGATCAATGAATACCAGAGGTCCAATTGTCGAGAACCAGGACCCCTCACCAAGGCAGAAATGCCTGACTTTTACCAGGGGGATCCCAGAACAATAGATGGGTGGTTGCATCAAATGGAAACCTACTTCATGCTGGCAAACGAGAAAGATCCTAAATGAAAGGTATCCATCTGCCTATACAGGATAAAAGGTGGAAAGGGAGAAAGAGCAGCAGACTGGAGTGGGGTAAAGCTCAAAGCTTTCCAGGAGGGCACAACAGGAGTTCCAGGACAAAATTGATAACAATGGGTGGAGTGCTGAATTAGACTGGGCACAACTAAACACAGGAGAAAGCACTACCGACGATTGAGCATGGGTCAGACGACCCTTAGAGAACCAGTTCCCCTTTATAGATTGGGCAGATTTCAAAACTCAGATGCACGAGTTCTTCATGTCAACGGAGACCAAAGAGAAGGCCATCAAGGCACTACTAAAATTACAGCAGGGAATGATGATCATGGAAGATTACATCATCAAGTTCAACTCCCTCACCTCGTTGACCAATTGGAATGACCAAGCCTTGATCTCACAGTTCCAGAATCACCTCAACCCAGCATTAGGTCGGGAGTTGATCAGATATGGAGGGTTGCCAGACAACGCCATGCTACATCAGATCCAGACAAGGGTAACAGCGCTCGCAAGAGCATACAGAAAAGCCAACGAGGCTTATGGATTCTCTAAAGAAAAAAGAGAATACAAGGAGCAAGCCCCAGCCCCCAATGGTCAACCTCAGTGGCAGTTCAGAGCACCACCCCCAGTAGCATCAGGAAGTCAGTCTGACCCTAACACAATGGATGTTGACAAAAAGACAGCGAATATATGTTCCTACTGCAAAAAACAAGGACACTCGGAAAGGGAGTGTAGATTAAAGAGGAGATATGCAGAAAAGGAATGTTTCAACTGCAGTGAAAAAGGACACATGACATGGATGTGTAAAAAGCCCAAGAAAAACACAGTTGGCAACAAAGGGAAGCAGGTTGTCAGATACATCGAGAAAGGGGAAACGACCCCAGTTGGACATATAGAAGAGGTCTCGGATTTTGCAGAAAGCCAGTAGGCGAGTGCTCAGTGCTGCTGGCTGCTACTCAGGTTTCAAATAGTGATGTATACTGTAGATTCCGAAATTAAATTGCATGATTTACTTTATGAATGCAGCAGAGACATACATCACTTGAGAAACCTAAGAGTGAGCGACAAAACAAGGACAGAGACTGAAGGCTTGGACCCCACAGTGGGTATTAAGAAGAATTTGGGAACAGCCCAAACAGATAGCAGTGGAGTGTCTGCAACAATGGGTAGACACTAAGCAAGTAAATGAAGCTGATGGACAACTGGTAGACCAGCTAAATGCTATGACTGAAGCAGATGCAATGTGGAACCTGGTGCACTTATGAGAGAAAAAAGTGCAAGGGATGGGACAAAACAAGATGGATCTAAAAGGAGTTGTAACCACCATGGACTGCATCAAAATCTATCCGTGTAGAAATGTTACTGGATTCCAGGATGCACAGGAACTTGCATCAACACAGACTTCATAGAGAAACATCAAATACCTACACAACGTTTGGTTCGACCAGTACCAGTATTCAACTGCCTGATGGAACCAAAAACTCGAGGGGCGCCTTAGAGTATATGGCAATGATAAGACTACACATAGGAAAACACAAAGAAGTCATTGAGTGTGCAGTAACACACCTTAGCAAAACAGATCTGTTTCTAGGGTTCAATTGGTTAAGACTGCACAATCCAATGATCAATTGGAAGAAACAATCGTTGGAGTTCAACCGATGTCCAGGAAGGTGTTGGAAAGCATCGTCGGTTCAGGAACCAGAGGACGAAATAGATGTAATGCAACACCTAGAAGAAGGAGAATGATTACTGGCTGGTCCACATTGGTGAACCAGAGTTGCGCATAAGGGCATATGCATCAACTGCTACAAAGATAGCAGTGGAGGAAGTGGAGAAAACAAAGAAACAAACTTTGGAGGAGGCTGGTCCCAAGACACTATCTAAAACATCGAAAAGTCTTCGAGAAAGAAACATTTGATGAATTACCACCAAGGCAGCAATGGGATCACACTATAGAGTTGATCCCTGGGTCTAACCCAGTTGACTGCAAGATATATCCATTGAATAGGAGTGAGCAGCAACAACTGGATGAATTTTTAAAGGAGAACTTGGACTCTGGACAGGATCCAGCCAAGTACATTGCCAATGGCATCACCTTTCTTCTTTGTCAAGAAGAAGGATGGGAAATTACGACCAGTACAGGATTATCAGAAATTAAACGAAATGACTGATCAAAAATCAGTATCCACTACCACTGATAGGAGAGCTAGTGGATAAGCTATTGCAGGCCAAGGTCTTTTCGAAGATGGATATATGTTGGGGATACAACAACGTACACATCAAAGAGGGAGACAAATGGAAGGTGGCTTTTCGAACCAATAGAGGACTCTTCGAGCCACTGGTCATGTTCTTTGGGCTTACAAACTCGCCCACCACCTTTCAAACTGATGATGAACTGACATCTTTAGAGTTGAAATAGCAGAGGGATGGGTCATCATTTACATGGACGACATCTTGGTATTCTCAAGGAACCAAGAGGAACATATGGTACATGTTAACCATATCTTAGCAAAACTAGAGGAGCATAAGCTGTCATTGAAACCAGAGAAGTGTTTCTTTGACAAGAAAGAGATGGACTTCCTGGGGGTAGTCATCAGTGAAAATTCGGTTCGAATGGAGTCCGCCAAAGTAAAAGCAGTAACAGATTGGCCCAAGCCAACATGCAAGCAGGAAGTCCAACAGTTCTTGGGCTTTGTAAACTTTTACCGATGCTTCGTAAAAGACTTTGCTAAGGCAGCCAAACCATTGACTCGTCTAACAGGAAAAGACAAGTGGAAATGGACAGAACTTCAGGACGTAGCATTCAATATGCTAAAAAAGACTATCGCAGAGGAAGTGGTACTGCAGATCCCCAACTGAAGACAGACAGTTTCGAGTAGAGGTAGATGCCTCTGACTTTGCCATTGGGGGAATCTTGTCACAGCAGGTGGAAAATGATGTTTGGAAGCCAGTGGCTTTCATTTCAAAATCTCTTAACAACACCAAACGAAACTACGAGATCTATGACAAAGAGATGCTTGCAGTGATGCACGCTTTCTACTGAGTGGTCCCACTATCTTAAAGGGGCTAAACACACAGTCGAAGTTCTGACAGATCATCAGAACTTAATGTACTTTAGAAAGGCACAAAATCTAAACTGACAGGCAGGCGAGATGGGTGACAGACTTGCAGGAGTACAACTTCATCATAAAGCATAGGAGTGGGAAGTCCAACACCAAGGCGGACTTACTATCTAGATGGGTGGGACATACCTGAGGAGAAAACAATAACAAAGGGGTAGTTTTGTTGAAGGAACACCTTTTCAAAATATAAGTATACGATGATGATCGAGCATTGGACAACATCATGAAAGACATTAAAGACATGCCCAAGTGGCAATGGGAGACACAGGTTGTCAAAGGCCTCGAGAAAGCAGGAGGAGAATACAAAATGGAGAAAGGGCTCATCACCTGGAAGGGATGAGTATATGTACCAGCAGTTGTGGCATTGCAGGAGGATATCATCGCAATTCACCATTCATGGGGGCATTTGGGGGTTGCAAAGACATTGGAGTCTTTAACAAGAAACTTTTGGTGGCCGAACATGCACGAGGACATAGAGAAATACATTCCAGGTTGTGAAACCTGTCAAAAGGCAAAACTGGATCGACAGGTGCGTGTGGCACCACTTCAACCCAACGAAGTTCCAACAGAACCATGGGAAGTCATTTCAGTAGACTTCATGGGACCATTGCCCAAGTCAAAGGGGAAAGATACAATTATGGTGGTAGTGGATAGATTTACCAAGAAGTCGTACTTCTTGCCCACCACAAAGGAAATAACATCGCAAGGAACGGCAGTGCTGTTCAGGGACAATGTATTCTGGGAGCATGGCCTCCCCAGAAAAGTTATAAGCAACAGAGGACCACAGTTTGCTTCAAAATTCATGGATGATTTGTATGGGATGTTAGGAATCAAGGCCAATTGATCAATGGCCTATCACCCACAAATGGACAGGCAGATGGAGTGCGTAAATCAGGAAGTAAAGGAATTCCTGACTATGTTCATAAACAATTGCCAAGATAACTGGAGCGATTGGTTATCAGTGGCACAGCTCTGCCACAACGACCTGTGTGCACTCATCCACAGGCTTCACACCCTTTTTCATGAATTACAGACGACACCCTAACAAGGGTTTAGATCCCACCTATGGCACCAAAGGCAGTAGCCAGTGGAACAACTGGCAAAGGAAATAGAAGACAGTGCATGCAAAAGCGAAAAAGGCTTTGGAGAAAGCCGCTCAGATCATGAAGGAGTGGTATGACAGCCATCATCAAGCAGCACAAGAGTATAAACCTGGCAACAAGGTTTATCTCAGCACAGAAAACCTCCCAGTTATCTGAGCAACCAAGAAGCTCAATGGAAAATTTGTCAGTCCATTGGAAGTCCTTGCCAAAGTCAGGCGAAGTCATCATATAAACTTAAAATCCCAGCATCATGGTGGGTATACAACATCTTCAATGAAGTCTTGTTGAAGCCATACAGGGAACTGGAGTTTCCCAGACAGAAAGCAAAAGGCAGCGGTGTGCAAGGACATGCAGATGGTTGAGGAGTCCCAGGAGGACTGAATATGAAGTGGAAGAAGTAATAGACAGCCACGTTAGCGGATGTGGAGGAGGGAGGTTGGAATACCTCATTAAATGGAAAAACTACCCAGTGGAAGAGTCCACCTGGGAACCAGAAGAAAATGTCGCCAATGCACCAGCAAAGGTCAAAAAGTTTCATAAGGAAAATCCAGCTGCACCCAAACTGGTCCGAAACCTCAGAAATGGGAAGGTGTATCTCAAAGTGACAGAGACGATTCCTCAACAAACCTCTAGTGCACCAAGGCACAAACAGAGTCGAGGAACCCATTGGAACGACAGGCAGAAACTATTTGGTTGGGAAGATGGTCACTTTGGACCTCAGTACCTAGAAAACATGGAGCGCAGATGGCGCAACTGGAAAGGAGCCTGGAAGGCAATAATGGAACTTCTGGATGACACCGATGGGACATTCTCCAGGGACCTGGAGCACAGCAGGTGGGTGAAACCCATGCTTAATTTCCCAGAAGACGGGAGCAAAGAACCAGAGGAGGAGCAGATTGCTCAAGAGAAAGACACCGAGTGTCTTAAAAAGAAAATTTTGAAAAGGACAGAAAAGCCAACAGTGGCACAAGAAAGCAGTGAGTCAGAGGAGGACTGACAAAACAGAATTAAGGGTGTTGCATGCCCTACAAAGAAATTAGTACAGTGGAAGGCCACTGTAGAGGAGGTCAAAGATGACGAGTCAGAACGAGCAGGCTTGACACCTGAAGAACAGGGCGAGCGGTTGAACCGCTTTTATGAACACATGAAGAGGGATCCACACTATGTGGACGTGGAGATGTCAGCCTCTTGGGACACGAGGCCTTAAGGGGGGGGTGATGTTATGAGCATAACTCACTCTATTCAATTTTCACAGTAACGACATCAATGACACTCATGAAGATACAGGACTTGAGGAGTCAGGATATATTTTCTTTTCCTTTTTATCTATTTCATTTCACTCAAACAATTAGACACAGGACATAGGAGACATTATGGTTGCAGGGGCTGGCTATGTTAGGACAGCAACCCTTATATGGAAGGAGGTTAGGTCAGCATCAGGCTATGGGAGATACCAAGTGCCAACTGGGACAATGGCCCGATGATGGGCCTAGGCTATGACAGATACATATGCCGAATGGCGCTAGAGGGGCGACATGGGAATCGGCCAAGACACAAGACAATAGCGTGGCCATAGATGGAAGGACAGTGTGTCAGTGTGGGAAGATGATCCCAGGTATGGTCACATGGGCAGCAGATCGGCTGCTGTGCATTGATCCCAGCTTGAGGGACTTTAGCTGCATGCTGTCTGCACACAGACCAGGGAGCAGGTATATAAGGGTTGTTGTCTTAGGTAGCAAGTCCCTAAGACTCTAGATAGTTTTGTGTTCGCTAGACACAGCTACAGAGCATGTCTTGTCTTTGGCTTAACAAGCCACCCCTTCTCATAAGTCTTTGGTTGTGTTTAGGAGCAGTCCTAACACCTCAGACTTTGCTATTGGAGGAATTTTGTTGCAGCAGGTGGAGAATGATGTTTGGAAGCCAGTGGCTTTCATTTCAAAATCCCTTAATGATGCCAAACGAAACTGCAAGATCTACAATAAAGAGATGCTCACAGTAATGCACGTGTTTTATGAATGGTCCCACTATCTCAAAGGAGCCAAACACACGATTGAAGTTCTGACAGATCACCAGAACTTGACATATTTCAGAAAAGGCACAGAATCTAAATCAACGGCAGGCACGATGGGTGACGGACTTACAGGATTTCAATTTTGTCATAAAACATAGGAGCAGAAAGTCCAACACTGAAAGCGGACTTATTATCCAGAAGGGCGGGACATGCCCACAGAGAAAACAACAACAAAGGGGTGATTCTGTTAAAAGAACACCTCTTCATACAGATGTTTGATGATGATCATGCAATAGATGACATCATGAAGGATATTGAAAAAGTGCCCAAGCGACAATGGGAGACACAGGTTGTCAAAGGCCTCGAGAAGGCAGGGGGAGATTACAAGATGGAGAAAGGACTTGTCACCTGGAAGGGATGAGTTTACGTACCAGCAGTTGTGGCTTTGTGAGAAGATATAATCACAATTCACCATTCATGGGGACATTCAGGGGTTGCAAAGACGTTGGAGTCTTTGACAAGGAACTTTTGGTGGCCAAATATGCACTGAGGATATAGAGCGATATATTCCAGGTTGCGAAACATGTCAAAAAGCAAAACCGGATCGACAGGCACACGCAGCACCACTCAGACCCAATGAAGTCCCAACAGAACCATGGGAGGTCATTTCAGTAGACTTCATGGGACCATTGCCTGAATCAAAGGGAAATGACATGATCATGGTGGTTGTGGATAGGTTCACAAAGAAGTCATACTTCTTGCCTACCACAAAAGAAATAACATCACAGGGAACAGCAGTGTTATTCAGGGATAATGTGTTCCAGGAGCATGGCCTCCCAAGGAAAGTTATAAGCTGACAGAGGACCACAGTTCACTTCAAAATTCATGGATGACTTGTACATGGATGTTGGGAATCAAAGCCAATTGACCAACTGGCCTACCACCCACAGACAGATGGACAGACGGAGTGGGTAAATCAGGAAGTGAAAGAATTCCTGACTATGTTCGTAAACAATTGCCAGGACAACTGGAGCGATTGGTTATCGGTGGCACAGTTTTGCCACAATGATCGAGTACACTCTGCTACAGGCTTCACACCTTTCTTTATGAACTATGGATGGCACCTGAACAAGGGGTTAGATCCCACCTATGCACCGAAGGCAGTAGCAGTAGAGCAACTGGCAAAGGAAATAGAGGATGTGCACACTAAAGCAAAAAGGGCTTTGGAGAAAGCTGCTCAAATCATGAAGGAGTGGTATGATAGTCACTGACAAGTGGCACGGGAATACAAACCTGGAGATAAGGTTTACCTCAGCACAGAAAACCTCCTGGTCATTCAAGCAACCAAGAAGCTCGACAGGAAAATTTGTCAGTCCATTGGAAGTCCTTGCCAAAGTTGGCAAGTCATCTTATAAATTAAAAATCCTGGCATCATGGCAGGTCTATAATGTCTCTAACAAAGTCTTGTTAAAGCCATACAGGGAACCAGAGTTTCCAAAACAAAAAGCAAAGGCAGTGGCATGCAAGGACATGCAGATGGTGGAGGAGTCCCAGGAGGATGAATATGAAGTGGAAGAAATTATGGACAGCCACATCAGCAGACGAGGAGGAGGGAGGTTGGAATACCTCATAAAATGGAAAAATTATCCAGTGGAAGAATCCACTTGGGAACCAGCAGAAAATGTGGCCAACACAAAGGCCAAAGTAAAAAAGTTTCATAGAGAAAACCCTTGTGCCTCTGACATGTGTATGGCATATGGGGACACAGCACAATCCCTACAGAATGACTCCGCAGGAGCAGGAAAATGAAAATGTTGTTTGGGTGGCAAGATGGACACTTTGGGAGCGACTATCTTGAAAACATGGAGGCACAGATGGCATAATTGGAAAGGGAGTCAGGCAAGAATTCAGGAGTTGCCAGACAACACCAATGGGATGTTCTCCAGAGATCTGGAGCAGTGGCAGGCAGATAATACCCATGCTTAATTTCCCAAAGAAGGTACAAGATGAGGAGTTGCCAGACAACACCAATGGGATGTTCTACAGAGATCTGGAGCAGTGGCAGGCAGATAATACCCATGCTTAATTTCCCAAAGAAGGTACAAGATGAGGAGTTGGAGGAGGAGTGCCGAGCACATGTGAAGGACACTGAATGTCTAAAAAAGAAAATTCTGAAATGGGCAGAAGCTGCAAAGGAAAGCAGTGAATCGGAGGAGGATTGCAGAAAAAGAATTAAGGGTGTTGTATGCCCTACAAAGAAATTAGTCCAGTGGAAGACCACTGTGGAGGAGATAGAAGATGAAGATTTGAACCAATCGGGCTTAACACCTGAGGAACAGTGTGAGCGGTGATGAGCATCGTTCCAAGCTAGGGGTGTATAGGAGTCATCCGCAGGTATTCCACAATAGCAACAAGCAACTCCATGCAATTCCGTGCAATTCCGTGCAACTCCGCATTTTTCCGCAGTAAGGAAAGCGTCGCCCATGACTAATGATCGAGTTGTATCTTGCATATGCCATCCAGACCCAGTGCCAGTTGGTCATTTGCACCTGATATCATCACTCTATCAGCCGAGTCACAGGAAAATCATCAGCCGGCATAGCTTAGTTCACCGGAGAAGGGACCACGCCATCAAGACATATCCATGTTAGGAAGATCTACAGTCCAAGATCCAAGAGCCACATCATCCATAGCGATGCACCAACGCAGCGGAATAGGACCCTAGCGGATGAATAAAGCCATCGGCCGACAATCAGATATGGTATAGACTAGTCAGGTCCGCGGAATATCGAGAACAGGGCCACGTCAAGTCAGATGAACCCTGGAGTTGCCACACATGGCAATCAGGCAGGTCTATTTCAATCCGACAAGTCTATTAGCATCCCATGCAGGGTTGCAGTATTGGCTCTCACTGTGGCGCTCATATTCCACCATCGCATCCCTCAGCTAGCCCCATTGTGTGAAGACCTTCAAGATGGATTTGGATATACAGTTGCGAGGTGAAAATTTTACAAGTGTTACTTTGATAGTTAGAGAGAAAAACATATATAAAGCCCATGTACATCTAGTTTAGGAGCTTAACATATCAATATAGTACACCCCAGCTTTCAAGTCTCATCCTTTCAGCTATGCCCTCTTCATTTCGTTCACGCCTCTGAGTTTTGTCGTACTCCGCATCCCGCATTCATCACTGTTATGCCTTGTGTGACAAACGTTATTATCTGCGGAGTTGCCAGTTCCGCTGCAGCGTACCATTGTCCTCGAGCGCACCAGAGTTGATGGGAACTCTTTTGCGACCTCACACCTTCTCCTTCCTCCCTATTTCTAATAGCGGAGTGAACCTATCAGCGGTTGGACCGCTTTTACGAACGGATGAAGGAGGATCCACACTATGTGGATGTGGGGATGTCAGCCTTAAGGGGGGGGTGATGTTATGAGCATAACTCACTCTCCATAATTTTCACAGTAATGACATCAATGACATAGATGAAGATACAGACTAGGGAAGACAGGATATATTTTTCTTTTCTTTTTATCTTTTCAGTTGCATTCAAACGTTTAGATACAGGACTCGGACAATACCATGGTTGCAGGGGCTGGCTATGTTAGGACTGCAACCCTTATATGGAAGGAGGTTAGGTCAGCATTGGCTATGAAGATAGACCAAGTGCCGATAGGAACACAGCCTGATGATGGGCCTAGGCTATGACAGATATATAGGCTGAACGGTGCCAGAGGGGTGACATGGGAAATGTCTGAGTGCAGAGACAATAAAGACACCACCGTATATGGGGAGACAGTGTGTTGGTGTGTGAAGATGACTCCAGGTATGGTTATATGGGCACAGGCCCTGGCCGCTGCACACCTGTCTCTACTGTGAGGGACCTTCAGCTGTGCGCTGTCTGCGCACAGACCAGGGAGCAGGTATATAAGGGTTGTTGTCTTAGGTAGCAAGTCCCTAAGACTCTAGATAGTTTGTGTCCTAGACACTTCTTCTTGAGCAAACAGTTTCGTCTTTGGCTGAACAAGCCATCTCTCTTAAGTCTTTGGGTTGTGTTTAGGGTCATCCTAACAATCACCATCCTCATCGCCCTTGTCTCCACCTTCTTCTCCTCTATCATTGTTGGAGGACTCATCCTTGCCACCCTGCTCACCTGTACTTGCCCTCACCTACTCCTTTCCCTGAAAAACTCCCCAAATTCAATGTCCTTACTCCACCCCTCAAAATTTTCATTGAGACTGAAATGATGGTCTTTTGTGGACAACAACCTACACATCCATCTGCCTGAACTTGTTGAAGAACCACCCATTGCAGAAGAAGTCATTCCCACACCTATTCCCTGACCCAATCCTCTCATTGCCACCACCTCCTTAGAAGCCTCATATATCACAGCCAACCTCTGAGACCTTTCATCCCCACTTGGAGCCCTCACAGGACTCACCCTTACCACCAATCCGAATGCCATAACATATGCAGAACAAGATCTTGTGCTTTGAGAGCTTCACCAACTGAAAGTCACCCTCGACTCCATGCGATGGCATGTAGACATGGCACATAAAGACATCGAGAACATCCTACACTGGTACGAGTTCAGGACAGACCATGCCTGGATGACCCAAGGTTGGCCTTGAGAAGTTGGTGACTTCTTGCATCGAAGGGGGGTAATGTTATGATTTCTTTTCCTAACACTTACTTTTGTCACTACACCTCATTACTTGTTTCACCTACCTGTTTCACTCCCATGTTTTACTTCCTTTTTTACCTTCCCATTGTTCTCTAGACAGTATATAAACCCACACATGTATCATAGTTTGTTAGTTCCAACTTAGTTGAGTATTGCTCTCATCTGAACAATCTCTTCACTCTCACCTTCCTCATCACTCAAACCAGCTTCTTTGCTGTCCAGCACAGTGTTGAGGGTTGTCTTTGTCCATTGACTGGGATTAGACCAAGACTCTAGTCATCACTGTTGACTCAGAACTGAACAGAGGGCATCAACCTTAACAATGTAGATGTTCAACATTAGGTTTTTTCTTATGCCACTGTTCAAAAGGTGTTGCATTAGGTATAGCTTTAGTATAAGCACAATTATGTAAATAAACAGCATGAGAAACCACTGTTGTCCATGGAAATATCAGAAGATTTTTAGCACTTAGCATTGCACACACTAATTCAACTAGTGTCCAATTTGCTCATTCTGCAATACCATTTTGTTGTGGCAAGTAGGGTGCCATTGATTCAATACTGATGCCTTGTTCATGGCACCAATTTATTAGTTCTTCATTTACATATTCCTTGCCATTATCTGTGCATAAAGCATGTGGCATATAATTATATTGTATGCATATTTTGGTTAAGTATTGGATGATGCTTTGTGCCACTGTATTTTTATGTTTTAAATATGTGATAGTCATATAGTGACTATAGTCATCTATAAATATCAAATAATATGATGCATTGCCAATGGATGATGTGGATGCCAGCCCCCATAAATCTGTATGAGTCTGTTGTCCTGGTTTAGTAGTTGTTATTTTATATTGATTCAAAAAGGGTTGTGTTGTTAATTTCGCAGCCTTACATGTGTCACAATCCAATATGTATGTATTAGGATCAACTGTTAAACCTTTAATCATTTTGTTTTTATATAAATATTGCAAAGAGGGAATGTTTATATGTCCAAAGCATTTATGCCAATCATTCCATGACAATGACTCTTTGGACAGCACATATGCACACTCAATTTCCTTTGGTGTTACATCAATTTTGTATAACCAATTTTGTAATTTACTGGTTGTAATCAATTGACACACATTATTATAAATGCACATATGGCCATTGCCAATGAGAGTTAAATAGCCTTGAAGATCAAGGCATGGTATTGATATCAAATTATTTGTTGATGTTGGAACATAAAAAACATCATGAATAATGAGTTGACATTTTTGTTTTTGAGACTGAGTCTCTAAAATAATTGTTCCATGGCCTTGAGCTTGAACTCGATTATCACCAATACCCTTGATATATTCAGGGTTAGGTTGATAGTCCCTTATTATCTTCAATTGATTTGTTATATGAGATGTCATCACTGAATCTCCATACCAGTCATAAAAAGAACTAGTGACACACCAATTGAGTAATGTTGAATTTACACTTTTTCCCAGCATTATATGCCTGATTGGCTGTCTCAGCACTAGTAGACTGAGTGCCTTGACTTTTGCAACAGTGCGATTCACTGTGTATATGTTGTATTAATTGTCCCACAGACATAGGAATATTCCATAACTCTGTGATGGTGCTGACTGTGGAATTAACCCATTCATTCCATGTCAGTGGCAATGAGCATAGGATGTGGAGTTTAAATAAATCATCACTGATTTCCCAGCCCATCATCTGTAGTTCCATGCGATATTCCTTCATTCAATTGATATGTGTTATGATGTCATCTCCTTGAGTAGCATGCTTGGCCCAAAAATTGCCAAGCATGACAAGTATGGCTACCATTCCTTGTGGCTGATTTGCCTCCCTGAGTGCTTTCCATAACTCTGCTGATGTGACAGGTGTGCCATTGAGTTGCTGTTTGGGAACATGAATCATCTGTTCATCTCCTATCCCAGTAATAATCAGGGTTGAAACAGCGCTGTCCATTTTCTTCCACTGTTGTGAAGTGATGGGACTAATTGATATATCTGGCTGTTCAATTAAACCTGTAGCAAAACCAAAAGCACCACAAGTGTTGAGCACATATAACATGTGCTCCTTCCAAGCTAGCCAATTATTCAGGCTGAGCTTCTCCATTTTGGTCATGGCTGATGTATAACTGGCTACATCTTTGTGTGAATATATTTCTTTGACTGGTGCATCATTGCATGTGAGAGCATTCACTGACAAAGAAGGCATAGCAGCTGTGGCTGGTGCTGATGTCAATGACATAACAGTCACGTCACTTGGATCAGGCTGATTAATTGATTGAGACATATCATAATGTTGCTTCTTTTGCTAATAATAGACAAGCAACTTCTTGAGGTTGTTTAAAGTGCATGACCTGGGGCCCATAACCTTTTAGAATAGGCATGTGAATATAGATCAATAGCACGAGGGTGCACTATGCGTGTGAATAAAGGCAGGATACTATGTGTGAGAAGCAGTCTGAGATGGCAGTAATGCGGAGCCGAAGTTATATTTAGATCAGGCACTATGTACCTTATATAGCTAATCGTGATTTACTTTTCCGCGTATGGAAACTCGCGTCATACTCGGATATATCCGATGCTCGCTTATTCCCAACAGCCATTGACATCACTAACTGCTATGCACTATACCCTATACCATAATTATCTGTTGAAAGAATAGAGCTGAGGTGGGGAGCACTCAGGTGGCTGCAAGTTAAAGCTCTGCATTGTCAATGTATACTACGTAGTTATATACTCTTCGTGATTTGCAATAGACAAGCATCAGCAGATAACTGTGCACCGTATTGAGGTCATGCACTAGTCATGTGCATTCATATTTGCTATTTATCGTATATCTTTCCAATTCCCTCGCCGTGACCTCTTCTTTCAAACCCGTCATCTCGTGTCCAAGCCCATGATCTTCAGCGCTCACGCGCTCCCTTCTACCGTCGATCCATCACTCCCAACATTATACCCTATGCATGACCGTGCATGATGGATCGTGCAAACGAGTGTGCACGATGTGAGTGCTGAGATGTGAAGAAGGCAAACGACTCTGTATTAACTATAGTACAGTGAGTACAGTATGTCACGGTATAAAGGTGCAGAAGGCAAACGACTGAGGTGTATGTTACTACGGTGGCATATTTATATGCATACAGCGCTACAGGATATACAAAATGGGCGGGCGTAGGCCCGGTGAAACATAACGGCTCAACGACACGGAGAGACATGGTAAGTATAGTTCAAAATGTAATGACGCAGTTGAAACACGTACGAATACAATAGAACAGGGCGCGAACAACGATGCGCGTGATGGTACAACCCTGGCGAGTGATCTAGTGACGGGAGCAGCTGCGCTAGCGTCCGTGCGCTTGCCGTTCCAACACACGACTGTCTAACTCATTTTTGTCCGATTCGGTCAATCATAGAGTGCCGATGCATACGGGTCCAGTCCATTCGACATCTTGACCTTCATCGAGTGGTTCTGAACCAGACCTAGCCTCAGACGATGACGATGAGCGGGTCAAGTGTTGTGGAGGAACCGACTAAAAGGGACCGGGTAGGTTCGCATCAACGTCCGTGAGCGTAGCGTGCACTACTGACTTTTGCGTTGGCAGCGTGACACTGGAGGCAGCAATATGGGCCTTTTCGAATGAGCAAGGGCATAAAGCGCAAGCGTGGCCACTCAAAACGCGCGGCACAGCTTTGGCTCCTTATTCAGCTTAAAAAATCTGATGTGTGACTGTCACGGATACACCTAACCCAAGTGGCGCAGCATGATTGAATCTGGACGACCATGAGCTCCTCAGACCGCCGCCGCCACCAGCAACGACGTCCAACCACAATCACCGAACTCTCAGAGCGCGCGCTTGACAATCTGTACGACGAGAGCAAGCCTCTCAAGCACTATCTCAGGGTCGCTGAGCGTTATCGCAAGGACGCCAGGGACTACTATTCCAAAGGCGATTTCGAGAATGCTTTTATTTTGTTTGCGCGCGCCGCAACATTAGTATTAGACAAGTTGCCAACCCACCGCGAGTTCTACACACTGTTGAATGCGACGCAGAGAAGCAATTTACACCTGGTCCGTTTTTTTCGCTTCCAATATTCTTATCTGCTCTGCACCATCAACTTTCCTCTCAGAATTGCATTATCTTGCGCCATTACTACGGCGGCAGATATTTCCCGCGACATTTGCTTCCCAAGTTCATTTCAGAGAAATGAATTTTACTGACTCCCGTGATTCCAACCCTCTTGTGTTAAAAACATCCTTACATAGGATTAACTTTATTTGTAACAGAATGGCACAGACATCTTGGAAGACCTTGGCGACCTCAAACGCAAGCTTACGAAACGCTATGAAGATTGGGTCAGAGATCACCCTGGGGAGGAGGCCAAGACCTCTACAAGCGCGTCAACCTCTGGTGCAAATGACGTCGACCTCGGTATGCGACGCACGCGGAGCAAAGGCAAAGAACGTGAAAGAGGCCGGCATAGCAATCAGCGCCGTATTCAGGAAGAGTATTTCCTTTGGCAAGATGACTACGACTATGATGATGTTGACCACCTTGCAGAGCGGGAGCGCAGACGTAACAAAGAGAGGGACCCTAACCGTGATCGGGGCGTTTTTGTTGTTCCGCAGCCCTCACCTCAAGTCCAGGAAGCGAAAAAGGATGCTGCCGTAGCGGCTGCGCGGGAAGCGGCGTTGGCGTCTCAGACCATTCCCGCTTTGGACTACACCTTCTCACGCCTGCCTCTACAGTCCCAGAATGGTTATCCGAACATCGCAAGAGGCACGCCTATTCCAGAAGGTAATGAGGAGGGGAGGCGTTACATGGAAAGTGAACGTCAGTACATGTACGAACAACAACAGATGGCCATGAGGCACCGGGAAGAAGAGATTATGCGTAAACGAGAGGACCAAAGAAGAACAAAGGAGCAAGAGGATATATTAAGGCGGCAGAAGGAAGCCGATGATGCAACGCGCGCAGCGAGGCCGCCTTCTCGGACCATTGATAGTCCTAATACTCGGGCTGGAGGGTTGACTGCGCGTGCTTCCTTTGCTTCTGTTCCCTCACTGGCAACTACCAATGTTTTCCAGCAGTCGGTGGGACCTCCCCCACCCTTTTATCAGGCTCTGCCTGCCGCATCGACCCCCTTCTATGCACCCGCGCCAGGCTCATCGTCAACGTCAGCAATGGCAATGGCACCACCGTCCTATCCGATGCCAGGTTCATCATTGACGACAGTCATATACACAAACACAAGCCCAATTCGTCCACCGCCCATTGCGACCATACCAGTTCCAGGTCCCAGAACGGAAATATCCCAAGTCCCATCACAACCTCGTCAAATCACACCCCCACAAGTGCCCCAACAGGCCCCTGCTCCACAACCTCCTTCACAAATACCTCCTTTACAAGTACCACTTCCGCGGCAACCATCACGAGATCCACCACCAGTCACAGTCCAAGAGTCTACTCGCCCTCCATCTTTCATTGAAGGTGGTCCTATCCTGCTACCAATTGAGCCGGCCAGACTCGAAGGAGATTCGACAGATACGGAATCGGTACATTCCATGAACTTACGCAGGGATGAAAAACAACGTTCACACCTAGAGTATCTTCAAACCCGTGGAAGAACCGAATTGCAGCGCACGCCAACACGCAGCAAGATCAGAAGGTAGGCACCCTTTTGACGTTATCTGTCGATCAGGCCTTATGATTACGCTAGCCCTTCACCAGTCACGACGACGTCACCACCTCCACCAGAAGTTGGACGAAGCATATTATACCCTCAACTGATGTCGCAACATCAGAAGAGGCAAGGTTATTACCCATCGTCCAACTCCATGTTTGCATTTCCCGAGGTATCTCGCGTTATGTATCAAGCAGTCAACAGTGATCCGAGGCGGCAATATTCAAACAGCGCTGCGCCGGGCACTCTTTACGGTTCTGCGCCGGAGATCCTGCATAATCAGCAAAAGTACCAGCAAGGTTCCACTTCTTACCCTTATCGCCCCACGCAAGAGCCGGCACCCTCCAGCTCATATTCTCAACCTCGTCTGAGCTTCCCAGGGTTGCCTCAGTCAGTCACACCCATTCCGTTACCCACGCCACCGATATATGCCTCAGTTCCTACAGCGGACCGGTCTGTGCATGAGCTTCTTCCTCCGCCGCCATCATCGTCTCGGCCTCAACAGCCTTCATATCCTAGACAGGCACGCGGTTTGAAGACAGTCACACTGCCGAAGGAGGTCCTTCCACGGTTCCTTGCCATCGCTAAAGTGAATACAGCAATGAACAAGGAGACCTGTGGTCTACTCTTAGGGAAAGACAAGAGTAGCAAGTATGCTGTTACCACGTTACTGATACCTAGACAACACTCGACAAGTGATACGTGCACGATGGATGGGGAAGAGCTGGTCTTGCAGTTCACAGAGGAGCGAAGTTTGATCACTCTCGGTTGGGTGCGTCCATTACGAGATGTGGATTTGCTCTACTGATTCAGAGCGACGTCATAATAGATTCATACCCACCCCTCTCAATCGTGTTTTATGTCATCTGTCGATTTGCATACCCATTCTGGCTTCCAGCGGATGTTACCCGAGTCATTTGCAGTTGTTTGTGCACCCAAGTCGACGCCAAAGTACGTGTTATTCTGTCTATCCTCAGCAGCGCTTAGGATTTCTAGCTACGGGATATTTCGCCTTACTGATCCGCCGGGACTCAAGGCTATACTAGACTGCCGAGAAAAGGATGCATTTCACCCGCATACTGATTTACCGATATATACTGTGAGTGTTTAGTATATTGTCTACAACGCATCTTGATGACTTGAATAGGATGCAGATAAAGGGCATGTCCAGATTAAGGAAGGGGCTCCCCTGGAGATTGTTGATTTACGATAACGGCACACCGCAGGCCGCCGTCAATGTAATCGATGGATATACCATACCGAATATGATGTCATAGTACGCTAGGACAATGTCTCGGATGATAAATGGTGCTGATGTCTTTTTTCGTCTTCCTCTTAATAAGCCTTGCTTTTCCGTTGCGGCGCGTTGGAAACACCACTTGACGTGTTCTTGTCAGCATATGGAAGGACATCGTGCAAGAACCTTCGTCAAGCCAGCCTGTCGCCAGCGGGTCAGGAGCAGGAAGAATGGCCCGTGTCGTTCAAGATCCAAGCCAGCGTCAGCGAGGTCACAGCATGAACGAACAACGGCCCATCGGTGGGTCTTCCTTTATCGAGGTGGATCATTTCGACCCTTCCGGCGTCCGGCAGGCTGAGCCAGACGTTAACCCATGTATCAACATTTTCTCGACCGATGAAACGGCTTGAGTGCTTTGCGCACTCTGAGACCTCTGAGGGCACCGGCGGCTCGACGAACTCGGATGAGACGCTGGGCGCGGGGGACTGCGGGTCCTTTGATTTGCAGAAGACGTTGCAAGATTACTTCCAGAAGTGAGTTCCCATTGAGCGCACAAGGAAAAGTGATTGTTATATTCTCTCTTGCAAGGCGAGAGGAAGCCGGGATTAAAGCCCGCGACCTTGGCGTTGGATTTGAAAATTTGTGCGCCGTCGGCCTTGGGTCGTCTGCGACGCAGCAAGAGACGCTAGGCTCCATGTTTAATCCTATGAATATCTTTCATGCCATCCAGCGGCTGAAGCACCCTCCAACGCGTAAAATCCTTTCGGGATTCGAGGGTGTAATCCGTCCTGGAGAGATGCTTTGTGAGATACATTCGAGCAGGCAAAATCAGTCTGCTTACTCTATTAACAGTGGTACTGGGTCGTCCCGGTGCTGGATGTACAACACTGCTCAAAGTCCTCGCCAACCAGACGGAGGATTACCGCGCTGTGGAAGGAACAGTTTATTACGACGCCTTGTTATCCAGAGATATAGAGAAACATTTCAGGGGCGATGTGCAGTATTGTCCCGAAGACGATAGGCATTTTCCTATGCTCACTGTCAATCAAACACTATCTTTTGCCGCCAAAACAAGGATGCCTCATCAGCGAGTTCCAGATCAAGATAGACGTTCCTTTGTTCAATTTGTAACTGATATTACCATGACAATATTCGGTCTTAAGCGTGTCGCCAATACGCCTGTTGGAGATGAATCTATCCGAGGAATCAGTGGCGGTGAAAAGAAACGTGTTTCGTAAGATAATTTGTTTTCAACGAGTTGGACATACTGATCAAAGAGTAGGATCGCGGAGGGTTTCGTCACCAGAAGCCTTCTCCATTCATGGGACAAGTAAGTGAAATACATCTGAGATGCTAGCGATCCATGTTATGTCTTAGTTCTACTCGGGGCCTTGACTCTAGCACGGCACTCGAATATGTTCGAGCTCTTCGAATAGCCACCGATGTCATTAGACATACAACCATCGTTTCGATATACCAAGCCGGCGAACAACTATATGCGTTGTTCGATAAAGTTTGTCTTATTTATGAAGGCCGCATGATATACTTTGGACCAGCCAATCGCGCCCGCCAGTACTTTATCGACATGGGCTACAAACCTGAAAATCGGCAAACCACTGCAGATTTCTTGGTTGCAGTAACTGATCCGCTTGGGCGGAAACCGAGGAAAGATTACGATGCGTCTATCCATGGTCTCCTTCCACAGACGTCTGCAGAATTTGAATCGAATTATCGCAATTCTGATCTGAGAAAGTGGAACCTTAAAGATTTGGAGAAGTACAAGCATGATTTTGTAAAGAAGGAAAAGTCGCGTTCTTACCGAGAAAGTTCAGTGGCAGAGCACGGGCGACTTGCACGGAAAGGGGTTTGTGTATCCTATCAATGATTTGCGTTAGCGAAGCTCACGCTTTCGAAGAGCCCCTACATGATTTCCTTACCGATGCAAGTAAGGATTGTTATGTTGCGTAGAGCTCAGATTCTTCGAGGAAAATGGTTTACAGAGGCATTGCAGACAGCGTATGTCATTCTCAAATTGTCATGATACTATTCGCTTAGATAATTCCAGAACGTTCATTATACAGGCCATAATCATTGGTACCGTGTTCGCCAATCTATCTGTGACAACCTCGACCTACTTTTCGCGCGGTGGTGTCCTATTCTTGCAAGTGCTCTATTTTTGCATGATTGATTGACCCTGAATCGTCTATCAGTGCCATCTTCGTCCCGGCTCTGTTCAACATGTCAGAAATTCCAGCTCTGTTCTCACAACGTCCAATAGTACACAGGCATCAAAGGGCTGCCATGTATCACCCCATGGCTGAAGCAATCGCAATGACAATTGTCGATCTCCCAATAATTTTCGTCACGATGGTGCCATATACCATCATCTTGTATTTTATTGTGCATCTGCAAAGAACGGCTGGTCAATACTTGTAAGGTATAAGCCTGACATTCTTGAATTCTGCTGACTACTGCGTTGCTCAGTATCTTCCTCTTGTTCGTCTTCACGGTGGCAGTTTCATTGAGAGCCTTCTTTCGCATGTTGGCAGCTATGTTTAAGTCGGAAGCACCGGCCCAAGCAATATCTGGAGTGTTGGTTCTCGCGTTATCATTGTATACTGGCTACCAGATTCCCAAACCTTCCATGATCGGTGCACTTCGTTGGATATCCTACATCGATGTTCGTCCTGATGTCACTATTTACGCCACCACTAACAAATTTTCAGCCATTACGATACGCTTTTGAAGCTCTCATGGTAAACGAATTTCATACGATAAACGGCTTGTGCTCTACCCTAGTCCCATCCGGGTCCGGCTACGAAGGTGTTTCGATAGCGAACCAAGTTTGTACCGTTGTAGGATCAGTGCCCGGACAAGACAGGGTGGACGGAAACAGTTTCGTGAACCTTTCGTTTCAATACAGTTATAGTAATCTCTGGATGGTGAGCAGCATTACTTATGTTATGCGACTCAAGCCTGAGCGACTGAACGAAGAATTATGGTATTATATGCGCATTCGGCGGTGGTTTTTTCTTGCTCCTAGTTTTCTTCACTGAGTTCAACACGGGTGTTGCTGGAGAAACAACTGTCCTGAAGTTTATGCGAGGTGGCAAGGCACAGATTATCCAAGTAGCAGAGAACGAGGTCATCGATGAGGAGAAAAACGGTCCCGCTATTGTTGAGTCAGAAACGGTAAGCCAGGCTAGGGCGACAGAGGCAGAAGCCAAGGAGGCCTTGGCGGACCAACCTAGAATGACAAACGTGTTTTCCTGGCAACACTTGACTTATCATATCCGTTCTTCTGGTGAGGATAAGACATTGCTCGACGACGTCTTTGGATTTGTTGCACCTGGAAAGTTGACGGCGCTAATGGGAGAGTCCGGAGCAGGAAAGGTACGAGGATTTATCAATTTAGATCCTCTCAATCAATGCTCTCTTATAGACGACGTTGTTAAATGCGCTTGCTGAGCGCATCGGCTCGGGAATTGTTACCGGCGACAGATTTTTCAATGGACAACGTCTTCCCCCTGACTTTCAAGCACAAACGGGATACTGCCAACAAATGGACACGCACGTTCCATCTCAAACTGTTCAGGAAGCATTAGTGTTTTCAGCGCGCTTGCGGCAGCCGGAAGTCAGTGTCTGTTGCTGAGAAAGACGATTAGTAAGGAATACATCTATGTTTCTTATGTGAAGGGAATTCACTCTTCTCTAGCGCTGAGAAGTGCCTCAAAATGTGTGGCTTGGGCGAATTTGCAGATGCCATGGTGTATTCGTTAGGGAGCGAACTTCGGAAGAGGTTGACCATTGGAGTGGAGTTGGCTGCTAAGGTACTCCTTTCGCACGCTCGAAAAATTTGACGAATACTAAGTGGTATAGCCGCGGTTGTTGTTGTTCCTGGACGAACCGACGTCAGGTTTAGATTCGCAAAGCGCTTGGTCTATCGTTTCGTTTTTGCGTGACTTGGCCAATAGCGGACAGGCGATCCTCTGCACGTATGTAGATATGTTCGTTACATTTTGGTTTTCAACTAACGCTTCTCAGAATTCATCAGGTAATAATTTTGTATGCGTACGTTGAACTTACGCATCTCACATACTTTGCTGTAGCCGTCTGCAGAATTATTTCAGGTTCGCCAGCGTCGTTGCCTTTTGGGGGGATATTTATTCAAATATTTTACTCTTAGGTATTTGATCGACTCCTGCTACTGCAAAGAGGCGGAAAGATGGCGTTTTTCGGTGATATTGGTCACCATGCAACGAACTTGATCCAATATTTTGAGGAATCTGGATCACGCAAATGCAAGTCCGACGAGAATCCGTAAGAGACACTCGGTTTATTGTTTACTTTGACTGAATTTGGTTCCTAGTGCCGAATTTATGCTCGATGTCGTTGGAGCCGGTGCTACCGCTACCGCGGAAAAAGATTGGCACAAAGTTTGGTTGAACTCAAGTTTATTCAGGACAGAATTCGAGATCCTGGAGCATATCCACGAAGGGGGCCGAAAGCAGCATCCGGTAGGCGCGACATTTGATGGAATGTTTGCCATTCCATGGTTATCTCAAACTACACAACTGATCTTCCGACAACACCAATTTTATTGGCGTGCTCCTACCTATCTGGTTTCAAAATTAATGCTCAACATTATCGGAGGGTTATTCATTGGATTCACGTTTTTCAAATCTAAAGCCACAATTCAGGGTACACAGAACAAGATATTCGTGCGTTACACTACCAAATGAACTGTGTTGAAGTTGATATAATTTATAGGCTATTTTCATGGCGACCGTACTGGTATGTACCATGCTCCGATCCTCTCTTGTTGGATTTTAACACAAAGTACGATAGAGCGCGCCTCTTTCTAATCAAATAGTCAGTCCTTACATTAAGGTGTGTACTCGTGTCAGACTGCTGTCTTCATTCTCAACCCTTCAGATGCGTACAATCTATGAAATACGGGAGCGTCCAAGCCATGTCTACCACTGGTCGGCATTAATCACGGCTCAAATGATTGTTGAAATACCCTGGAATATCATTGGCGCGACCTTGTTTTTCTGTTGCTGGTATTGGACGGTGGGCTTTCCGGATTCAAGAGCGGGTTACACCTACCTGCTTTACGGGTTTCTATATCCACTCTACTTTTCTACCTTTGCGATGGCAGTTGCGTCCATGAGCCCTTCACCGGTCATTGCAAACCTACTTGCCTCTTTTTTGTTCACTTTTGTTCTTACATTGTGCGTCTAGTGGCGTCTGGTTCGCAGTGTCGATGTAAACTAACCTTTTCGAAAGCAATGGTATTATCCAGCCTTTCCGCCTGCTGGGATGGTGGAAGTGGATGTACCACGTGTCTCCTTACACGTATCTTATTGGAGGGCTAGTTGGCCAAGGTTTGTCACTTCTCGTTCGTTGCCGCGAAAAGGGACTCATCTTTTTCCAGCCGTCGGCCGTGGACCGATTCAATGTGCACAAAAAGAACTGGTCACCCTTGAGCCTCCGTCAGGGACAACATGTGGAAGTTTCCTCAGCACATTCATCTCGCAGAAAGGTGGATACGTGACTAACCCTGACGCAGGGGCTGGTTGTCTGTTTTGTTCGAGTGCGACGACGGACCAATTCATCGGTCCGCAGTTTAACATCTTTTATACTCAACGGTGGAGGAACTTGGCGATATTCTGTGCCTATATTGCCGTTAATGTGAGTCTGGGATGCGTGGGTTTAGGGGTCAAAGTTGACGCGACGGTGTCTAGGTGGCCTTCGTCTACGTTTTGACGTATCTGTTTAGAATACGTTCGCCTTTGGCTATGATTGCAGGTCTCAAAGATACGATTATGCACCACAGACGCTTGGAGCCTTCACCAACCTCGGTCCCTCCTTCCGGAAAAGTAGAGTCGCGGACCACTGGGGTCTAAACTAATGGACGAACTACATTATCGTCTAATGTATCGCTCTATTGTATCTCATAGCCTATGAATGACACATACTGTTCAATTTCTAGAAAAGGCTTGTGCATGAAAGTCTGTTTCGGTTTGGGTCTGGATAAGAGGAAATGAACAACACAGGTAATGATTACGCTAGTGATCATGCGAATGCTGCTTGCGATCCTTTACCCGTTTCGCCAAAGCCACGATTCTCGCCCCTTGCAAACGCTCTTGTACATTGAGCCATCGTCACGGATCTAGAAAATTTGGATTAACGTCAATTGATCTCCATGACGGAAGACATGACACCTACGCTCTCGAAATGGGGTCCGTCATGTAGAAATTCTTGATCGGCCACTCGAACGGCACGGCCTTCGTACTTGCACCCCTCGTCTTTTCAGCCAATACCTTGAGGCCTGCTAGAGCCACGTCCGCCGACGTGCCTTCTACAACATCGTATCGCACCAACGTAGGCGAGATCTCCCACATCCGGTCGCGCAACGCTAGAACGTCATCATAGGGTAACGGCGTACCGACGGTTTCGGAGACGGCGCTATTTGATGAGACGAATCAGAAGAAAGAAAAACCATGCGAAAAATGGTCAGCTCACCGGATGATCTTCCAGTCTTCCCGTGATGCACCCGGTGGCGGGACAGCGGCCCGTCCTAGTTGCGTCCTGCCCTCAGTGTTCACCCAGGTCATTCCCTTCTCTGTGTAGGCCGCGGCGGGCAGGCACACGTCTGCGAGCTGGGCGCCGAGATCGCCATGGTGGCCCTGGTATACCACAAATGCGTCCTTGGGTATCGATTTAGGATCGATCTCGTCCGCGTTGAGGAGGTAGATGAATTTAGGAGTCGTCTTGGATGCTTTGGCAGAGGGCGTGAAGCCAATGTCGTACGCAGCTGAGCGGGAGGCGACGCGTTGTAAGACACTGAAGCCGTTCCAGTCTGGTGTGAGGAGTTTGTCTTTGTTCTTTTGGACAAAGTTGGATAGCTGGTGGTAAACGGCTGCGCCGTCCGGGTGCTCCGCGACGGCACTTCCGATGATGATGAGCGGTCGCTTGGCAGACTGGAACTTGGCTGCAAACTCGCCTTTTCCGGCGACAAAGTCTTGTACGGCCTTCACATCCGCGCCTAGGTAGTCATATCCGTACGCCGTATCTATGCGATCACCGATGAGGCCCACCTCAAGGCTTGTATGTAGCCAGCTCTTGCGGATGCGAGAGTTGAGGACTGCAGCTTCATGTCGTGGGTTGGTGCCTACTAGCAGGATAGCATCCGCTTGCTCAACGCCAGGTATTGTTGAGTTGAAAAGGTAATTTGAACGAACATCGACGCCATGTACAGGCGGCGATGTCCCGCCGACTTGGTCAACAGCAAGGTTGTCTGAACCGAGGCGATTGATGAGATCCTTGAGGGCAACGAGGGATTCTGTATCGGCATGATGCCCTGCAACAGCTTGAATCTGGTCCCCATGTGCGCCTGATCTAGCAAATCCGTTGGCGATCGCAGATAGAGCTTCCTGCCACGTAGCGGCGACGAAGCGATCGCCCTCCTTGACAAGCGGAGTTGTCAATCGTTGGAAGGTGAGGCCATCGTAGGCGTAGCGAGTTTTGTCGCTTATCCATTCTTCGTTCACGTCGTCATTAGTACGCGGCTGTATACGCATGACACGTACGCCCCTCGAGTCGACACGGATGTTTGAGCCTACGGCATCCATAACATCAATTGACTCGGTATTTTTCAGCTCCCAAGGACGAGCGTGGAACGCGTATGGCTTGCTCGTCAGGGCCCCGACAGGGCAGAGGTCCACAATATTGCCAGACAGCTCAGAATCCATCGTCTTCTCCACATACATCCCGATCTGCATGTCGTTACCCCTGCCAGTTGTACCCAGCTCTTCAACACCTGCAACCTCATTCGCAAACCGAACGCATCGCGTGCATTGGATGCAACGGTTCATGGAGGTTTTGACGAGTGGCCCCAGATCCTTGTCCTCAACAGCACGTTTGCCCGTTATTTCGTGGAATCGTGAACGGTCTGAGCCGTAGCGCATGGACTGGTCTTGAAGGTCGCATTCACCACCTTGATCGCAAATGGGACAGTCCAATGGATGGTTCGCCAACAGGAATTCCATCACTCCTTCTCTGTAGCAAATCAGTACGAGGGCAACATTGAATGGAATCACGTACCGTGCTTCATGTACTAATGGTGTATTCGTCCAGACCTTCGCTCCAGGCATGGCAGGCATGGCACTGAAAAAGGGTTGCATGAAAATTCAAAGTTCGAACGCGTATGCACGGCGTACCAAGATGCTATAGGTTTCGGTGACCGTTCAACCTCGACTAGACACATCCTGCACAGCATACATGAGCTTTAGAGTGTCACGACCTGGAAGGTCGGCCTCACCGACAGTTGCCAGCAACAGCAAGCCTAAGCCAGGTTTTTAACATGCCTGCGCTCGCAATTGGATGTGAACTCTCACCTATCATGATAGCAAAATCTGAACACGTAGAATAACTGTAAGCCACGTATTGGGGAGCATACAAGGAAAAGGTCACCTTGGTATTGTCGCTCCCGCAGCTTCGCATGCCTGGATGAGCGCAGAACCTAGCGACTCCCTCAACATCTCCGTCTTTGCTTGTATTAGATGGAAGCGTACCCTGAGGGACTGTGACCTCCCTCCCATCCACCGTCAGCGTGATGTCTGCATGCCTTGCGGACGTAGAAGGCCATTGCACGGCGGCCTGGATAATTAATGAGCGTGATTACAAGCTATGCCAAGTATGACGGACAACACACCGGCGCGGGACGAGTTTGCGGACGTGGCTGCCTTTCCGAGTAATCCCGCCGATGAAGGACGCGAGACGAGGCGCAGCATTTTAATGGATGTTGCCGCACGATGCGTTATAAATGCGGCAAAATTAAAAGCAAAAAACACCTGAGCGCGGAAAAGCGCGGAGCGTCTCCTTTCCCACGCTTCAAGCGGAGCTATAATATCGACATCTCATCATCTCCAGTAAGGTTGGTCCATAGTAACCATAACCACCGCGTCAGATAAGTACATCATGCCTTTCCAACCGTGGATTCATCGCATCCAACTCTATGCGCCTGCCCCCGACCTTGGTCCTGTTTGTTCTGTCAATACCTTGTGTTTGCGCCCCAGCCACAGCAGAGGCGGGAGTAAGCGTGTTTAATCAGCACCATGATATGGATGTGATTGCACCATTGTTGGCACGTCTGTTTTTTCAAAAAAAACTTGGCCCTCTCAAGCAGAGGGAAGGCATCAACTGACCCACTGCATCTCTTATAGGAAAGGGGCCGAGGTGACCCCAGTGTCTCCAGTCCGGCTTTAAATTTGAGGCACGGGCGCGCGGGCCTGTCGCAATCGCCGAGACAGAACTGGAAAATTAGTGGTCCATCCTTTAAGGAGAAGAGTATGTTTCATGGACAGCATGCTGGCAGCGGGACATCTGGGCAGAGAAGCTTTGTTCCCCAGGTCTGTTGTCACATCTGCTTACAAGCTAAATCTGATGCGGTTACATCTCCGTCGTAGAGTCATTGCAACCCTCATGCCAGAATCATCCTCGCCTGGCACTCCATAAACGACGACAATAGTATGTTGTACGGCGGAGAAACGGCATACGAGGTACCTTACAACATATACCATGCGGACGTAGTCATCAAGGAGATACTCATCAATAGCGATGCTGATGAGATTGTCGCTCGCCAACAGATCGCGATAATGGATAAGGTGATGCAGCTCGTTGGCTGGGGCGTTATACACCGAGGCAACCAGCAGATCTGGCTAGTGGTCCAGAAGCTGCAGGGCATACCTGCAGATCTTGCGTCGAAAGAGATTAAACAACTTGCAAGAAACATCTACGCGACGCATCTTAAGATCCGGCTTCCAGCAAAGTGCGTAGTGCTAAGAAATTTTCTGTCAACCCTAGATGCTTTTGCACCAGATCTTATTTTTTTCCCCCAGTGTCGAGGATGAACAAGACAGGTACAGACTTGTAAACACGGGTAACGAGGTGATTGGCATAATTGTTGGGTGGAGTGGGGGAGAGAGTGTCTATGCACCGGTTCTTTATGTGGGACCGAAGATTATTTGTGTCCAGGTCCGTCTTGTCTTATCTACCGCTCATAGACCAACCCTGATGATATATATGTGTGCATTGTAGAACGATGGAACATATTGCGACCCTAAACCTGATTTGGTCCGCGCCCGGGAGGGGAGCAAAGATGCAATACAATACGGAGGAGAAGATGCGTACCCTGATTTACATGGCATATACAAAATGCCCGTAGTCATCAAGGAGATACACATCAATAACAAGGCCGACGAGATTGTCGCTCGCCAACAGATCGCAATTATGAAGCAGGTGGGGCAGTTTGTCGACTGGGGTATTATGTACCAGGGCGAGCAGCAGATCTGGTTAGTAGCTCAGACATATCAAGGTGTGCCCGCGAAGTATGCGCTGCTCGTCGATAAAAGCCTAAACAACGTCAAATTGAAAAGTATTCAAGACCGTGAGAGACGCTTTCTACGCGTCGGTTTTGCGGCTGAGGCTTCCAGAATAGTGCGCTGTGTTCGTGAACCCTTCTGTCGCAGAGCTAACATTTTTTTTTCCCAGTGCCGAAGATCGATTCAGGTATAAGCAAGTGAATGGTATATGGATTGGGGTAATCGTCGGGTTGAAAGGGGTAGAGAGCATTGATACACCTGTTATCCGCACGAGTCCCGAGATTATATGTTCCATTCCACTAATATAATATCATACCACACTTTCTTGACCCCAACCTCATCGCGCTCAGCGCTCATACATCGTGATAGCTACTTGAACATCTCCTGAACGTATCTACTTAATAACCACACCTCCTGCTACTGGTTGCATGCTGGTTCCAAGTTGACACATGACAAATCGCAAAATCCACGCAGAAAACCTGAATCGTATCAGCAGGGCGATTCAACTTTTGTTGGCTTGATATATCGTTATTAGTAACCAACGCCATAGATGTCAAGATTCCAATCATAGAGAACTGCGTCGCTAGGCTAGGCTGGCCCCTCATCTAAAATCTCCATCGCCATACGGGCCATGAAGTATCGCAGAGCATGGTCTGTGTCAGTCTCTTCACGACACCTCACCATTTTGTGGTGTTCAAGTCACTCAGGGGAGAATTAGTATTTAGTAGTCGAGATTCGCGACACCGATTACATAATGAAAGACGCCAGATCGATCTGGCGTCGCTGGCGCTTCACCAAAGCGACGAGTGTGCAACGACAATATTCTAGGTTCACCAGAATGGCTACACATATGCCCCGCTTAGCAACCGGATCTTCCCTTATTGTGAAGGTCAACCCCCGTTCTCGCGAAGTCACATTTCGCTCCCTACCCACCCCTCAATCCCATGCCCCTTTCCCCAATTTTGATCCTCACCATTCTGTCATTGGCTTATCAGGTGTGCTCGTCAACGACGACGAAAGATAACGAGCTTCCGGGCCAGCATGGAGCTCTTGCACCGTTATTGGTACGTTTTTATCTTTTGGACCTTGGCCACGAACAGAACAAGGTATGGGCTGACCGAATACGCCTCTTTTATGTTAGAAAAGAAATGATCGATCGAGATCTTCCCCCGATTCCAGCTGCGTGGGCTTGTCTCGACGATTTGTGCAGAACGGGAGGACTGGGGGTTCGTCTGGCAAAAAGGAAACGGCGCCGTTTGAACAATATGCTATCAATAAGGTATCCGTAAACGTGGCCTCTTTGTCCTTCAAAGTATCCGTGCCCCCGGTCTGTCGTCTCATCTTATCACAAGCTAAATCTGATGATATTCGTCGTAGGGGGAGAAAATCCATTGCAGTGCCGAACCTAAACCTGCCTTAGCCTGGAACAGGCGGGGTAAGATGATAAAATACGGGGGAGAAACGGCATATGTTGTCCCTCCCTGCATTTACAAGTCGACCGTGGTCATCAAAATCATCCTCATCGACAGCAAGGATGACAAAATTGACGCGTGCAAAGATATTACTATAATGGATCATGTGGAACAGTTAGTTGACTGGGGTATCGCGAAACAGGGCGACCGGGAGATATGGCTGGTGGTCCAGAAGTCCCTGGGCATCTCTGCCGACGCTGTGCTCCGCATCAATATGCAACCCGATGAAATGTCACGCATCATTAGATTGTCAGGCATAACACCATCGAGAGGGATGGACAGCCACGCGAAGTTGGACGGCCAGGCAAGGATGGGTGGCCAGGAAACGAGGGACAGCCAGGAAACGACAGGCGATATTAGACGACGACTAGGCGAAGCGGACTTGAAAACGATCCGAGAACACGCAAGATACGATTTTGCAAAAATTTACAAAATGAGGCTGCCAGAAGCGTATGTCGTGCTCGTGAACCTGTGTCGGCGCGCGTGTTTGGATATCACAACTGATGTTTTTGCCTAGTGTCCAAGATGACCAAGAGAGATATAGATATAAGAACAAGGGAGGCACGTGGAGTGGTATAATTGTCGGGTGGAAGGGGGGAAAGAGTGAATTCGTCCCCAGTGCAAAACCGGAGAGGATACCGTCTAGCTGTCTACAGGTCCGTCGTGTCTCATCTACTGCTGATCACAGTCCTGATGATATCTGCATGTCTCTCGTAGAACGATGGTGAAAATTGCGACTCTAAAGTAGCCCGTGCATGGCGGGACAGGATCAAACCGATAACCTATGGAGGGGAAAAGGCGCACGCTGTTCCAAAAGACATTTACAATACCGCCGTAGTTATTAAGAAGATGATCATCAAAACCGATGCTGACAAGGCTGTCGCTAGTGAAAATATCGCAATCTTGGAGCGGACGAGACAGTTTAAGAGCTGGGGCATCGTAGACCAGGGTGACCCAGAGGTTTGGTTGGTGGTCCAGGTGTGTCTGGGATTCAAAGCGAAGGGTAAAAAAGAAAAAGAGGCAGGATTGATCCGAAGAAATGCCCGATCTTTTTACCGGACGAGATATGGAGTTATACTTCCACAGAAGTACGTCTTTCTCGTGAACATGTCTGAGCCAAAGCTCATTTTCCCCAGTGACATGGATAATCCAGAGAGATACAGATTCTATAAAGAGAATGGCGAATTGATCGGCTTAATTGTCGGGTGGGAAGGGGGAGAATTTCTTCGTCCTTTACTTAAAAAAAAGTCTGTGACGATATGTCTTGATCCATAGATTATGTCTGAGCCTTAAGACACGTGACTTGTAGTCTCCGCCTGTACCGGTTCTCCAGTGCTGACCTCGCATTCCAGGCATGAACTGACCCATTATCCGTTCTTTCAACTACCATGGATCTCAAAAACACTTTGCATCGCAGAAAATCCAGCAAAGATGCAGACGAAAACACGCCTACCGTTACGCAGCATGCACCCATCTACGCTGCCTCTCCCCCCCGGAGCCGCGTTTATTCGACGCCCATAGGCCATGCACGGAGCCTGGCCACTACAGGTCCTCTCTACGACGACTATCATTCGCCAACTTCACCCTTTAGGTCCTCTTTCCAGCTCGCACCCGCGCCGTTAGGGCGACAAAGTCACCACAGAACACGTTCTGTCTCCGCCTTCGTCCCTCCTTCCCCATCGCCCCTCTCTGCCTCCTTCCCAATCAGCGCGAGCGCAAACGATGCCCTGTCCTCGACTAGTACGCCCATCACCTATGTTTTTCCCTCATCCGCCTCTGCCCCTCCAGACACCCTGACAAACCCGATAATCACAACACCCATCTCACCTGGGCTCTATCCTTTCCCCCCTGTCACACAAGTCCAAGTCCAAGCGCAACCCCAAACGCAACCACCATCCACGCGCCGACATTCGCGCGTGCATTCACGAAACCTGTCCGTCTTCTTTCCCCGGCCGGGGTCGTTGCCGCACACAGCTGAGGAGCTCGAGAATGGGAGAGAAGGACGAGGAGGAGGAGAGGCGCCTGTGAGCGATATACCCCCTGCAGGGCCCAATGTGAGCTGGAGACCAGGCGACCGGCGACCCACCTCTTTGCCGTTTCCTGAGCTCCATCCGCCGACGACACCGCTCGGGGTCGGGTTCACATTCGGGGGTCGACCTCCACGCACGCTCTCCTCTGCGTCTGCGTCTGCCGCAGCAGAGCTACCCATTCCCCCGCCTATGACTGTGACCACCCCTAGCTCCTCCTCGTCCTTGATGACAGCGAGAAGGGGACATCACCACAAACACTCGCTCTCGCACAACTTTTTCTCGTTTCTTGAGCCTGGCGTTAACGTCGGTGTGGACGTGAATGGGGTTTTAGGGAGTGATGAGCTGCACACGCTCCCGACTCCGACGCTCGTGTCGCCCTGGACGAGGGGACCCTCTCAAGGAGGCGGCGAGGATACCTCCCCGGTTGATACCGAGAGCACGTCGTCTATAAAAGCATCTTTGGCAGCTCCAGCGCCTTCCCCTTCCCCTTCCTCCCTTAGCCTTGGATCTAATGAAGTGGGTACGGCTGCAGCTGGTCGTGGTGCGAGTGTGATAGGAGTGGGCCAGTTTGTGGTGGGAGCGTGGATGTGGGTTGTTGGGCAGCAGGTGGGATCGTTGGCGTGTACGGGGCTGGGATACTGGGTCGTGTTTGATGCGATTGGGGTGGGTATTGGGAGGATTGTTCCCCGGTGGATGAACGCGAGGAGAGGGAGAGAGAGAGAGAGGGAAGAGTTTCGAAGACCGTTTGGGTGCGTGTGCTCGGATCCTCTTCTTCTTACTGTGTGTGCTGATGTCGGGCAATGGCAGGAACGCGCGCGCGGAGACCGTGTTGATGTTTGCACAGGCGGTTTATCTCATGTTCTCCGCTGTGTATGTGTGCAAGGAGACGGTAGAACATGTGTTATTGAGTGCAGGACCCAGCGGTGGTGAAAAGCATCATCACCACTATCATATGTCGGATGAAGATTCTGGGTGCGTCTGTCCATTCTTGTCTCCCGTGAGCACCTCTAATCCGAATCCATTCGTAGTATCCATTTTCCCATGTTTTTGCTTTTGATCACGTTTTTGTCGCTCACGAGCACGGCATTTTTGTATGACAATCACGCACGGCTTGTCAACGGTATGCATGCTTCCGACATGAATAGTATATATCTATTTATTGGCGTGGGCTAGTGACCAATGTGCGGATACCCTCCTTTGCCGCGTTGATCCGCTCCGTGTTGACCGCTACCAAACGGACCTACCTCGAACCGCGACCGACGACACGGATGGGGCTCGTTCTCTCCAACCCGTACATTGCCAGTCCTCTATTCTTCTGTTTTGCGATACTCTTTGTGGCGCTATGCATACCTTCGTGAGTCTTCTCCGCTCTCTTGATCGCTATGCGTATGCTCACACCGTGGGGCACCGGAACAGAGCCCAACACGAGGCGTGCGATCTCGTCCTCGCGGCCGTCATTACCGTCGTGACGTTCAACGTCGCGTACAGGGCGTGTGCTGTGCTTGGCACGGTGCTCCTCCAGACCGCGCCACCGAGGCGGTTTTCGGGCGGGCGGATGGAGATGTTTTTGAGGGCGATGAAGGAGGTGGAGCGACACCCGCAAGTAGTGCACCTTCCTCCGCCACACATATGGCAGCTGGCGGCAGCAGGGTTGGAGCACCTTGGTGGTGGTGGTAATGGGGAGAAGAAGCAGGAGGGAGGGCAGTCGCATATGGGGCAGTTGGTGGTGACGGTAGAGTTGCATGTGAAGCGGGAGATGGGAGACGAGGAGGTTTTGAGGCTGACACGGTGGGCGTGGGAGCGGTGTATGTTGGCGCTGGGAGGGGGCGGGCAGGGCGAAGTGCCCGAGGTGACGGTGGGCGTGGTGCGCGGGTAGCAACGGTTCGGTGGGCGTGGGAGTGTGACGTATTGATGCATGATGACGTCGTTGCAATTTGAAATGCATCAGTCGCATATATTCGCGCGCATATTCCTTTCTTTCGCTCCTCATCGTACCATGCCTTTCACCATTGATATCGCTAGTCAGTTCGTCCTTCACGATCTTCCTGGAATATATTGACTCGTCGCAGAGAAATGCATCGTCGTCACGGGCGGCAACCGCGGGATAGGTTATGCCTTTTCCTGCGCGTGTGCTCAGGCAGGCGCCAACGTCGCCGTGATATACCGGTGAGGATCACGTTTGTACCACTACCTTCCCTCTTACTGACGTTCGCATTATCAGGAGCTCGAAGAATGCAGAACAAGTCGCCAAGGAGATTGGAGAACGCTTCGGTGTCAAAACCAAGGTCAGCGCACCACATATATGCTCGCAATTTGTTCACGAAACCGCTGGTGGCAGGCATACAAGTGCGATGTTTCCAATCCCGAGCTGACGAACGAGACGATGCGCACAATCGATCATGAGCTTGGACCTATCACGGGTCTCATCGCGGTAAGAGAAAGCTATGGCTTGACAGGCTGCGTCCTTTTACAGAGACTAGAATGCTGGCGTTTCCGTCGTCAAGCCCGCTTTTGAATTGACAAAAGCTGACTTTGAAACTGTCTATGATGTCAACGTGTTTGGCGTTTTCAACACATCGCGCGCGGTTGCGCAGTGAGCATCAACATCCTCCCCAGTTGTAGTCGCTCTTGACATTCGTAAATTTTTAAGGTTATGGGTGGAACGAAACCACAAAGGCTCGATTGTGATCACGAGCTCGATGAGCTCCACGATCATCAACCAAAAGGCTAAAAATGAACCCCTCACTCAGGTTTGTACAGTCTGGGTGTGTTTGGACACTGACATTGTTAATACAATGCGACGATTAGGTTTTCTACAACTCGTCCAAGGCCGCAGTGTCAAACTTGGTCAAGGGTCTTGCAGCAGAATGGGCAAAACATGGTATCCGCGTGAACGCGATTTGTCCTGGATATGGTTAGGACAACTTCTAGCAGACTTGTAGTATGATTGAGCTCACTGCCGCAGTGAAAACGGACCAGACGTTGCATATGGATCCTGAAATTCGCGAATATCAGGCGAAATCTTTGCCTTTGGGGAGGTTTGCCGAGGTATTCCGGATTCTTTGTATCTCTCTTGCATTCTGATGGGTGCATGATGTAGCCGCACGAAATGACGGGTCAAGCCCTTTTACTGTTGTCCGACCATGCGACGTACATGACTGGCGGGGAATATTTTATAGACGGGTGCGTGAAACTTTGAAGATATCCTGGCTGCATTGTATTTAATGGAGCATGAATAGTGGCCAGCTCGTATGGTAGATGAATAATGTAAGAGTGGCAGTGAATCGTGACTGGCGCTGCCAATGTACAATAGCATTGATAAGATTGGACATTTGAGAACCACCTGTGGCCGTGGGTCAAACAAGTTGTTGACCTGGGAATTGCTTTCCACATTGGAACACGTAGCTTAACTGCCTTTTATATAAATACGGCTCAACAAAGGCACTCCTCTACCAATGACGAATGAGCGACCTGCCACACCTCATCAGCCCCGTGCTCCTACAGCCACGACACCCAAAACTCCAGGAGCAAACAGAACACGGCCACCCGATACAAACCATACGCCACACAGAAACAAGACGCACTCTGTCACGTCATACTCCTCGTCAAAGACCCCAAAAACAGACGATGTAGAATATACGGCTTTCTGGGCAAATCGTCTACGAGAAAATAGTAGAATGTGCAATGATATTGATGGATTCCTTTCCGACTTCGTACCTGGATTTGATCCCGCCATTCCATGTCCAACTGGCTTGTTCACGGAATACCGTCCTAGAAAAGCGATAGAAGACTGCCTAGGCATGGTGCGCTGCGCTTCTCCTTGATCATGACAAATTGAAACTCATAGATGCATAGGCGAGAGCGCTAAACAAACTCATGACGTATATACCACAAGAACGTCGGATTGCATTCGCTTCTACGCGAAGCGTGACTTTCCCACCTCTTTTCCCATCAGAGCACAGGACAAGACCGGACGTCTCTGGTACTTATCCTGGGCAAAGCTTGCCTGACAAAAAAGCCTGGACGTGGAATTTATGCCCAATCGATATCGAAATCAAGAGCACTGCAAGCCAAGACCCTGTCACTAACTCGAATCAATTCAAGCCCGGCAAGAAGCACGATTCGACATTAGCTCAAATAGCGAAAAATGGTCGGAACATACTTGCCTCGAACGGTGCTTGTTTTTGCTTTGTCATCGGCGTTTACGGAGATGCTGCGCGCATCTATCGTTTTGATCGGGCATGCGTAGTCATTTCGCCTTCCTTCGAGCTTCGGAAGTCCGATGTTTTATTCCGCTTTCTTTGGCGCATTGTACATCCTCAGGTTTCTCTGCCGCCCGATGGTAGTATACCTTCTGTTCCGAATCTTTTGGGACTCGATGCAACAATCACGGCACTAACGGAAGAAGAGAAGCTGTGGTTACGGCAGACGCTAATCGATAAGCATAACTATGAGGAGAAAATCGCGGCAGAACGTGCGACCCAATCGAAGAAGGTGCTAGCCATGTATGCGCCTCTTGAACCTGATGAGATTCGTCCCGAGTCAGTCATGACATGGTCCTATACGATTGGAAGGCCTTTATCGCAATCTTCTGGTTTGTTTGCACGCGCGACCAAGGTCTGGAAAGTCCTGTTCAAAGAGGATCCCGATCATTTCTTTGCGGTGAAAGACGCATGGCGACATGTTTACCGAAATTATGAGCTTGATTTTTATGACCACGTTCGTAAACGTTACAAGTCAGCTTACCCTTCTGGTCTGGCGCGAGCAATGGGAGGCATCGACTTTGGTACGCATCCAAACTTTCGCATGCAGCACAAAACAGATAGTTTTGAGCCATACGAGCTGAACGAAGACGAAAGTGCAGAGGGGGATGACGAGAACAGTGAACAGGACGAATTAGCCGACGACGAAGAAGGCTCTGAGTATACCGAAACAAGTCAAAACGAAGAAGCAGGTGACGACGACGACGACGACGACGACGAAGCACGTTACGATGAAGTTGACCACGGGCAAGAAACAGATTACGAGGAAGAAGCGGACCGTGACGAGGCAGACTTTCATGAAGTAGGCCAAGACGCGGAAGCAGACGAGGGTGAAGAACAAGGGGTAGCTGGGGAGTCCGCATATCTTTCGGCCTCAGATGAAGGCTATGGCGACCCTTCGAGCCGTCCGGAAACGCCACCTATCTCGGAACCTGCTTCTGAACCTAATACAGGACCATCATCTCCAGCCATATCAGAAGAAGCTGACGTATCCGGAGGCGGTTCTTCATCTCCATCGCAAGCGATTCTTCCAGAGCAAAACTTGGTCGATCTCAACCGGAGTCACACGAGAACGACGTTTTACCCTGTAGGCACGCCAATTGAAACCTTCGTTTCCACGAAACAATTTGTTACTGCTATTAGGGATGCCATCAAAGGTGCGCCGACTCCAACACGGTTATTGTTCATATTAGCTTAATCTAAGCATACAGCGCATCAGTCGCTCACGGAATGCGGCCTTCTCCATCGGGACATTAGTGCGAACAATATCTTACTAACCCCGAATCAGGAGGAAGGAGGATTCCTTCATGACATGGATTATAGTACCTACATACCAGAGTTGGACAAGTTCGCGCGCGAGGGAGAGGCAAACGATTCTACATTGGTTTCCCAACCTTTGATAATTCCTCGCGGTTTGAAAGAAATGACGGTAGGTCGATAATAAGTGATAAATTGAGTTGTTGTGTTCAATTGATGACTTAGGGAACGTATCAATTCATGGCGAGAGAAATTTTGAAGGGAGACATCTTGCACCGTCCAACTCACGATCTCGAATCTTTCATGTGGTTAATCCTGTGGGTTGCCCTTCGTCGCGTGGACCACAGACAAAGTTTGGGTGATTTGTATGTAGCGCTTGACCAGAGCGAGAATGTGTCGGCAAGACTGGTTAAATTGGCATGGCTTCTTGAGGTACATAATGGCGAAAAGCAAATCAAGGTGGTAGGAAACATACCACTTTCAAAACTATTGCTTCAGCTCTGCAACCTTTTCCATCAACACAACGATGTAGATCATGCTCAGGTGTTGCGCTTATTCGAGACTGCACTCCGATTGCGAAGGATGGCCGACGAATGACTACGCGCGCTTCTTATCATATCCCCCAAATCGAACAGATATGAACCTTACCTCGGTGGCGTCCGTACATCAGCCACCAAACGCCCACCTCAGGTGGAGATCGATGAGCGTACGAGTAAGAAAAAGAAGGCATCGCAGCATCATCCAACGACGACAAAGGGTCAAGCACGTACGAACCGAGTGCGAATGAGGACGATGCGCGTCACACAAGAACCGCGCGGAAAACAGTAGGCGAAAGACCTATGCGAAATATATTTTTTAGTAGAGTTACAACAAGTATACGTGGAAGACTAGCGAATTATGGACCTGGAATGGTTGTGGGCACGGTGAGGGGAAGTTACGGTGCCACTTAATTAATCGATATCCATTTTATTTATAAATGTTAAAACTTGAGGATGAGAGAATGATGGCAGCCTTCCCGGCACCGTCAAACTACAAACTAAAGTGTGACTTTGCGATGGATGATCTCGTGTGGACGTTCTCGTGCGTGGTGCATGCGTGATACTCGTTGAGGCTGTGCGCCGTTAAACTTCAAGCTTCAAGTGGAACGAAACCTAAAAAGGCTCGATGCCAGTGGCCATCACGTCCCCGCCGGTTGAACTGCGGAATCATACATCAGCCAATGTGAATGGTGTGAAGCTGAAGACTCTATAAAGAATGACTCGAGATAGTATGAATTGTTAACTCGGCTTCAAGTCTACTCCGATTCTGTTGTGAGTCACGCCGGGTCTTGCGCGGAGAAGCATGGTATCCGGGTGAATACTAATGTATTTCTCCTGGATGAGGGGTCACGGTGTAGGTCGGTGAAGCGGAACAGCGGTAGGTTAGTACTCTTTCATGCAAGTACTGCGGCGAACAAAAAATTTTTTTTTTAATTTTCGTCACCTGAAGAAAACAATTGAAAAACGGATCAAAAGCTTTGTAAATGAATTCCGAGGTCGACTCTTTATGCGAGGTAACGCGGTCCCTTTTAAACCTTGGCTTGTATATTTGAAATGGGTCCTTGTCAGCGCTATGCGTATAGTAAGTACCCAGTACGCAGGAGTATAGCCTCATGAAATGACATTCATGAGGCTATGTTGTTTCATCCGGGCGATCGTGCGTTGCATGGCATGACAGGCGGAGAGCATAACCTCAACAGCTCACATGGCAAGAACAGACACGAGGCCTCGTGTAATACATAGATTGACTAAAAAGGTATCGCATGTTCAACGCTCACGCCTCGTGCAATACTTGCTATATATGTCTGACTCGGCACCTGCCAAAGTAGGCATCATCATGGACCCACAGGCGCAATGCTGTGGAAGCCTTTTGCACGAGCGGTGCGTCGACCAGGTCAACTCGCGGCCCTGAGCGCCTCTAACTGCTTGATATGAATCATTCCTTGAGAATAAAGTAACCGCTTTCTTGTATCCCGTTCCCTCATCTCTCCGCCAAACGTCCGCTAGTCAAGCACGAATACCGTGTTTTGGCCTACACATCTGTCATGGATTCCACCTCCCATTCACTGTTTTGCCACTCGTCAGCCCTGAAATGGGATTCAACCCGCGCCACTCACATTGTCCAACACTCTCTGTCCAAGCAAAAGACGAAACGCAGAGCGTCGTACCACGCCTACTTGGACCTGATGCTGTTTCTCATTTCCACGTATCACGAAAGTGGTGGAAAGAAGAGAACGTCACTATACGGTGAACGATGGCGACGCCACCCAGTTCCACGAATCGGTCTCGGCCGATTACCAGTAGCTCGCCGTGGAAGCACACCGCCGAGCTTGTTATCAAGCTTTATCTCTGCATCACTTCTGGATAATATGTCCAAACCGGTGTGTTGCGAGATGTGCGCTACAAGGAGAAGAAGCCGGGGAGCAATCGATTTACGCGTGCAAGTTGGAGATATGTTGGGCCTAGAACTGGGTTGTCGGCCCTTGGCGTTTGGAATCGTCGAGTGGCGTTTTGATCAGGATACGCTCCGTGAAATTACCGCGGTGTTGTGCTTTGGACTCAAACAGACTCGAACTTCAGCGTTAACATTATTGCCTGCACCGATCGCACCCGGTAAGGTAGGAGAACGGCACGAGAAGGATGTAAGGTTGCTTTTGGAAGAATTTGAGGAAACGTATGGAGAAGTGTCGGGAGACGAGTACGCGGATGATATTGCTGCTTATATGATGGAGGTGGAGGTGAGGTGCAGTTCCCGGTGACTATACGTCAGATGTAAACGTTTAGGGTCGTAAAAGATGACATCTTTACCGCGGGAAGACATTTCAACCCTGGATCAGCGTTTCATCGATAGACGGGCATGGGCCATCAACGAACTAGGACGGGCGTGGTCCAGTCTCAAAACCTGGCTAGACTATTCAGAGGAAACGCTCTGGATAGCAGTGAATATTTTTGATCGATATTTTGCCGTTTCAAAGGATACTATGACGTGGAATGGATGCCGCCTCCTAACACTGGTCGCGTTATTCATGGCGTCGAAATACTGGGAGATCAGTATACCGAGTTTGGCCGACCTTGCGAGGGTCATTGGGTTGGAATATACCCAAAAAGGGTTCCGACGTGGCGAGGATTTGGTGCTAAAGAGCTTGGACCATGTCATTTATGGCGGCTGCTCGCCTTGGTTTTGGCTAAACCGAAGAGAACGGAGGCAGCAACAGGGTGGTGGGTTGACGGAAGCAGTAGAAGATTTTTTGGTCCAACTGGCCATGAGGAACCCTCGATTTAGCGCGATCCGGCCGAGCGTGGTGGCGGCTATGATAGCGTACACCGTAAGCCGGATGGAGCTCACCGATTCAATTGTTGAACAATGTGACGTATCTGAGAGAGGGTTCAACTTGCTGGTTGAGAGCCTCCGGAGAAAGGAGCTGAAGGCATCGTGGGTGTACAGGTGGTACAGGCGGCGAGAGAGGCATGGGGCGTCTGAGTTTGCGGTGCGATGGGCAAAGGTGCATGGCGACGGCCGGTGATAGCACGGGATGGCGTCGAAGCTAAATTTATCGACGTCCGCATGCTCTATTTATTACTAGCCTGCTGCCATTTCCCTTCCTTCGTTTTATTCCTTTCTCCCGACCATGAACTACCACCGCCACCCTTACAGTGGCTCAGCAGGCTATATCTATGCAAACGAAGTGCGTCCAAATAAACACTGATGCTTTGAAAAGTGACTCTCATGTCGTCCCGTTTCACCGTCACAGTACCCGACAGGTCATGAAAAAGCCGGGGCAGGACGTGCTCACTATCCTTATAGCCATCTCCAAAGTTTCGTACCCGTGAGCACGTTGTCTTTCTACCTTGGTGACAGGCCATGACATGACGTGTCGCGTCGTCATGGCGGTTGCGCACACTCTTCAGGAAGTGGCTTCTTCTGAATCACTGGTGCTACCCTACATGATTTCTACACCACCTGGGTTGCCATGCACTCCTCCAGTTCTGACCACACTTCCTTTAACACCACTGGCATCCACACGCGCATCTACGCACTGTGAGACTACGAGTTGTCGCGAAACTCGGGCATCCTTTTTGAGCTCGGCAAGAAGTACAAAAAGCATAGACCGTTTGTTGTCTCCGTTGGATTCGGGGTGGATCGGAGATCCAGATCCGTTTGCAGCCAGTGGCGCTCGCTCTTTCCGAATCGTAGGGAGTGGGAATACGTCTCATTGGAATGACAATGTGGCCGGGGATGGTATCGAGGGCGACATAACGCCAGGGGTAGTGTCGCAATGGTATAATTATAAAAGTGAAAGAACGTGTTGGAGAAAGCGGATCAAAGTGAGAGTTCTTTCTTAGCTCAACTAATAGCCTGATTTACGATATGCTATCACAGAAACATATTGGAAGGGTGCTGAGAGGTATAAAAAGCCTGATGCACGTCCATTCATGGAGAGCCCGTTCCCGCGTTCAAATCGAAGGTGACACATATAATTCATGAGAGTAAGTCTGATTTTGGACTTGGGTTGCGTTTCTCTAACGAAAATACAGGCTTTGTAACATCCCTTGTAGAATTTCCAACGCAATTGTTGTTGTAATTTTGAAAGCTGTGTGTGTAATCGGCTTTTGATTGTTATTACTCCATTGTCTATTATCGGACTATACAAACGCGAACATCCTATTATATTATCCACCAAGTTACCCAGGGTGGCAAAGACGTGTATTCAGTGAACAACATCGATCTTGCTGGGAGGACGGGCCAGCAGGTCGTTGCTTAATCTTCCCTAGGAGCCTGAGGCCGGTTAGGATCCCGCGGCTTTAGGCTCCGCCTGCGGCGCGCCCATCTCTAGAAAAAAGCGTTGAGCACAACGCTGTGGAGTTTAAGTGAGAAGGAGACGAACAGGCGCCATTACGCTTCGCTTGCGGCGGGTGTTCTAGTACATTCGAGAGGAGTCATTGAATCTAATGTTATGTGGTTTCAAAGAGAAGCAAGACGAACAGGCGCTGTTAGACTTCGCTTTCTGGCGTCCTACAATCAAGAGAACGTTGAACCCTACTACTGTGATTTTAATAAGAAGGGGGGACAAACCTGCCGAGCATCCAAAACTGTGACGCCCACGCGAGGTGTCGCGGAAAGGTACGCACATACAGAGCCACTGACTGAGAAGACGGAGAAGAATAGCAAAGCGAATTGAGATACACGCATGATGTTCGTTGGAGCGAGGACCTGCCTGAGGGACTTGTCACGAATCAGCCGCCCTTTCAAATAGGTGATGAAGATGAAACTGGGGCGCCATAGCTGTGCACATCAGAATCTCCATGCTGTGGGATTGCGAATGATGGCGATACCGAACTGTCAATCAATGGCATCATTACGGTAACCGTAACCGAGCAGGCCAAAGCCGATGATGCCCAATAATTTAATTCGACTTGGTCAAATTTCCCTCTATGATCTGCCATTATTCTAAGTCCGGATTAACATTTATATGAAAAGTCAGGTTTACACTTCTCTATTTCGGAGTTCCCGAGCGTTCATTAGGGCCTGCATCTTGACAATGTTCAAGGGCATGGAGTGCGATGGTGTGCACCTGACAACCCGTAGCAAGGGCAATGAAGTACGAGACTCTTACCCTCAATTTGTCTTCGCTCACCTAACAACTTCTGGCAGTGCATATCGACTTATACTCAACGTCGCAGTCACGACCCGGACTGGGAATGATATTGTGGAGGACATTGACAGCATTCGGAACGCCCTTTTTCTAAACGCAGTCACTCACAGGCATCTGGGGAAAAAATGTCGCATTCTTGGTGGTACGTGACCCTTGCATGATGCCTCATCGGATGATCCTGATGGTGGTAGACACCTAACTTTGCCATGGACACAACCGACATCGAACCCAATGCATCACCGACAGAGAAAAGGTGCCATACAGCACATTTCTTTCCTCCCCATGTACAGTCCCTTCCCTTTTGGAGCTCCACTCCGGATGCCAGATACTGCTGATCAATGGCCACCGGACACTATCTTTGACATTGTTTATGGCGGCACTGTGCTCTTCCATTTCGCTCCTAAGATGTGCTCAACGATAGTTGGCAAAAGTCCTTCTACCCGGAAGGGGTCACGACCGCAGCAAACGCAGAACAAGCGGCAATTAAGAAACCAGCGCGACGAGGCCGATGAGAGGAGAAAGCAGCGGTATGAAAATCGCCGAAGGGCGGCAACCCAACTATGCCGACATGCTCGTGATGCTGCCATATATCATGGTGCACCAGGATCAGTTGATGGCTGTTTGCAGAGAAGCCGAGGAGAAGAGGGCTGCGAGGGAGCAGAGACGTGTGGAGGAAAAGGTTATGGCTTGGGCGAAGGATGTCTCTTCTGCCGGCGTGTAATACCCCAACCTCGGATTTTTATTTTATGTGGTATAGTCGCTATTGACAATGTGCGCATCCGACTGTTCGTGAAACTAGTGGGTGTCGGATTTGTCGGATTCTGCGGTTGTGTTCGACTCAGATGATGTCGGGATTACTTTTATAAACACAGAGCTTAGACTTTAGTTTAAGATAGAGGCTCGTAAATGAGAAATCAAGTACGGTCAGAGGTGGATGTAGGACCTCGTACATCAAAGCCCAGCCGAGCCCCGGCGGTGAACAGTGAGTGAGTTACAGGGATACCTCGGCAGCGAACGTTTAGGGTGTGCCCTTCCCGCGTTCATAGACGAGAAAAATATAAATGGCGCCTGAGAGTGCATGTGTTGTTAGGATAGCGATGTGACAATATAACAGTAGCGCGAGGCGCAGACGTCGTGTATAATGACGGGATGCGGATCAAGTACGTCGGTCTGAGATGTACCAAGTGCGGAGCCGGGAGTTATACAATGCTCCTAGAACCAGCACGGTGTTTTTGACTCGGGGTAGACCGCTGGCACTAGCGCCACATCGATTGCGCACGGAGAAACGTCCTATGGGACATTTCAACAAAGTACGTTGAAGCATGATTTCATGGCTTGATGCATGTATGCAAAGGAAGTCATTAAAGCACCGTTAAAACTAGAAAAGTGACGATGGAAGATGACGCGTTAGCAAATTACATCTTGCACGACTGTCGAGCAGGAACGTCGACGTGAAACCCAACCCATGAAGCAGAATGAAAGTCTAAATATTTCGTGTGCCGACATGGATTCAATAGTTAAATCTCATCACGATGACAGCATCAATGGGTTCTCTGGAGAAAACTGTGATGGTGGATTTGTGTAATTGATACACTGACAGTGTTTCTCACATATTCCTTGCCTGTCACATCTGCACCTTCGCATCGACTCGTACCCCAGACGCTCTTAGCAAAACTCTTCTGGATCATGAGGAGCAGGAGAATAGAGTGACCGTGCAAATCCCCAATCGATGATCTCTGCACGCCATTTTCCGGTGTAGTGATGGTAGACAAAGTTGCCGTCATGCAAATCCCTATTATTCAAGTGATTAGTAACTCTAGTGTGGTCACGAGATGATACACATACAGATGCACCATGTGGTAATCATGGGCGTACCTCTCTATAGCCTCTGTTTGAAGAGACCGTATCAAGGAGGGAGGTGGACCGTTCGGGCCAGCCCGGTCACCCATGTCTAACATAACGATGTAATACGTCCACTCCGTTACGCCAGCCTTGCTTTCAACACCCCAGTCGATTAGTTGGTGTACTGCCATCAAGTTAGAGACTTCGGCAAGGACCAAGTGGTGTCCTCGGGTTGTATTTTCCTTGATAACTTTCATGACAGCGCGAAAGTCACCGATTTCTTGTTCTAACCTGTAAACCGAGCCAAATGACCCGGTAGCAAGCAGGTATTTTGGGCTATTCCACGCTTTCCGGATGGGCCTATAGTTGTAATGCGGGAACTAAAAGCTCGGGTTAGTCTTGCTGAATCATAAACCTGGTCCTTACCTGCGAATGTGATTGATGCGATGACGGTGGTGTCTTTGGTGGCAGATGTGGTGAATTTTGTCTATATGACGCTGGATCAGGAGGAGCAGGAGAATAGAGTGACCGTGCAAATCCCCAATCGATGATCTCTGCACGCCATTTTCCCGCGTAGTGATGATAAACAAAGTTGCCGTTATGCAAATCCCTATTATTCAAGTAATTAGCAACCCTGGTATGGCCATGAGATGATATACATACGTATGTACCATGTGGTAATCATGGGCGTACCTCTCTATAGCCTCTGTTTGAAGAGACCGTATCAAGGAGGGAGGTGGACCGTTCGGGCCTGCCCCGTCGCCCATGTCTACCATAACGATGTAATACGTCCACTCTGTTACGCCAGTGCTTTCAACACCCCAGTCGATTAGTTGGTGTACTGCCATCAAGTTAGAGACTTCGGCCAGGACCAACTGGTGGCCTTGGGCTGTATCTTCCTTAATAACTTTCATGACAGCGCGAGGGCCACCGACTTTTTGCTCTAACCTATAGACCAAGCCAAAAGATCCGGCAGCAACCGGATGTTTTGGACTATTCCACGCTTTCTGGACGGGCCCATAGCTGCAATGCGGGAACTAAAAGCTCGGATTAGTCTTGCTGTTCCATTGAATCATAAATCTGGTTCTTACCTGCGAATGTGATCGATGCGATGACGATGAGGTCTTTGGTGGCAGAGGGGGTTTGTGTTGTTTATTTGAATCTAGAGCCGGTCTCCTTGGGGGTAGTGTTGGTGGTGGCTGTCCATATGATGCTATTGGTATTTTTAGCGGCAGAAGGGGTTTGTTTAAACCTAGAGCCGGTCTCCTTGGCGGTAAAGGTGGTGTCTGTTGCAAATGTAACGCTATTGGTGTTTTCGGTGGTACAGACGGGGGTATTTGTCCGTCTTGCGCCTTCGGTGGCTGAGGTAGAAACTGTTCATGAAATGATAATTTAATCTTTGGTGGCCTTGGGGGTGGTGCTTGTGCATACGGTGATGATATCGGCTGGGACTGCAGCGACCCATCCCTGGGTAATAATGACGGCACCTGGGACGAAAGCGACGTAAAATGAGATTCAAGAGGAATAATGGCACATACCGAGAAAGCTAACTTAGCACCGCGGCGAGCTTCCAGTAACGGTGGCGGCACAGACAGAGTAAGCGGGAAACAGCAGAACAAGGCAAGTAAAAAGATATTTTGGTGCATAAGTCACGTAGCAAGGTGAGGACCAGCCTACAGGTGAGCCCACTCCGGCCCGAAGGTTTTATAGTGGCCCTGGAGAAGGCCCCGGCACATGAATATCTGATATTGCAGATTCATAAGGATCGGTCGCATTAAACACAGCTCTGGTATAATATATTCTGTTGCGAAGATGAGCGCAAATTGAAGAGCAATAGAATACGTGTACGTGAAACCCGAATTGACGTGTGGGGTATGTATTGTAGATCCGGGTCTGTTTGACGAGTTAAGCACCTACGTCATAGTATTTTGTCTCTCGCGTTTCAAGCTTTCAAGTTTGGAGTCTGACTCCAAACTTTGTTGCAGACTTCGTCGTTGGCAAGGAGGTCAGTTGTCCTGAACTGGCAACCGCTACCGCCGAGCTTTCTGCATTTTGATTTCATTCTTTCCAAATTTTACGTAACAGAATCGATCATTGCCATGAATTATCTTTCCTGGGCATTACGCAGACCTGTAGAGTCGAGTTACGAATGAATGCAGGCAACCCCAAGTCCTCCTTTCTCTTTTACCATCATCTTCTTGCGGGGTGTTGGTTCTTAGTTGTAACAGTGTGACCGCGCAGATGACGATCGTATACGATGGGATCAAGACGATAGTATTGACGGGGGTAATTCTGAGTCAGTGCATACTAGATTGTTTGATGGACTTTATGAATTCCATCACTAATGTCAACACTTTACTCTTTTGTGGACTAGACTTTCAGAGACCAGACCAAGGTCCTGCTCTCCAAAATCATCCCGTCTGCTGGCTCCAACAGAGCCGCTGGAGTCTGTAGCCCCGGCTAAACCAGCAGCGGAAAAGACCGTTAAACAGCCGAGTCGGGCCCTGCCAAGGTTATCCTCAAATGTAGACCTAGCGACGATCGTATCCAGTTCCAAGAAGGGAAATGACAGGTTTGAGGCATCGCCATGCTAAACACCGACCGGCGAGATATCATATCCTACTAAACCCAAGCGGCCTCGATCAAGCATTTATTATACACGATGTTCGACTTCTCTAGCTTTTTCTACAATTCAAAAAGTACTCAAGCTTGACTTTCTGTCACCTTTGCCTTGATAGAATCAACAACAGAGGGGTCCGCGATCGTGCTCAGATCACCAAGCTGGTCACCCTCACCAGCTACAATCTTTCTCAGAATGCGACGCATGATCTATTCGCCCCCAATAGTTAGCATCTATTAAGAGAGAGAGAGAGAAATCCAAACGCTTCCTCACCTTGCCAGACCTCGTCTTGGGCGAATCGGGGACGACAATAATTTGCTTGGGCGCAGCAATCGGTCCAATCACTTTTCGTACAAGAAGGACAAGCTCATTGAAGAGCCCCTGTTCGTCTTGCGGATCATACTTGAATTCGCTGCACAAATCCAGGTTTGACACGTCAGCCACCAAAAAAAAAAAAGTTCTTTTTTCACAACCACACTCACGGCTTCAACGTCACAAACGCCACCACCGCCTGTCCCGTCAACTCGTCGTATTTCCCGATCACCGCCGTCTCCGCTACGCCCCTGTGCTGAATCAGCGCGCTCTCAATCTCCGCCGTGCTCAGCCTATGCCCGGACACATTAATTACGTCATCGACACGACCCTTGATCCAGATATACCCATCCGCGTCTCTCTTTGCGCCATCCCCAGTGTAGAACACACCGGGGTACGGCCGCATGTACGTGTTCAAGTAGCGGGTATGGTCTTTCCAGATTGTGCGCGCGATGGAGGGCCAGGGACGCTTGATCACGAGAAGCCCCTCCACGTCGTTGCCCTGCAGCTCGACGCCCGTCTCGGGGTCCAAGATCGCGGGCTCGATGCCGAAAAAGGGGACCGTGGCTGACCCGGGCTTGGTCTCGATCGCACCCGGGAAAGGGGTGACGATGATCGAGCCCGTCTCTGTCTGCCAAAAGGTGTCGACGACGGCGCACTGTCGCCGCCCGACGTGTTCGTTGTACCAGTTCCACGCCTCCGGGTTGATGGGCTCGCCCACGCTCCCGAGAATGCGCAGGGTGGAGAGGTCATGGTCCTTAACGTGGTGCTCGCCTAGACGGCGTAACAGCCGGATGGCGGTGGGTGCAGAGTAGAATTGGGTCAGGCCGTGTTTTTTGACGGTTTCCCAGTACCGGGAGGGCGTGGGGTATACTGGGGTGCTCTCAAATACGGTGGTGGAGACGCCGTTGCAGAGCGGGCCGTAGACGATGTAAGTGTGGCCAGTGATCCACCCAACGTCAGCCATGCAGGCAAACTTGTCATCTGGATGGACGTCAAAGACGTACTTGAGAGAGAGAGCGGCGCTGAGGAGGTATCCGCCTGTGGTGTGCACTACGCCTTTGGGTTTGCCTGTCGATCCAGAGGTAGTAGAGGATGAAGAGAGGGTCTTCGGAAGACATGATTTCGGGGGGACAGTATGGGGAGACTTTGGCAGTTTCTTCGTCCCACCAGAGGTCCCGACCTTTGACCCACGGAATGGGGTTGCCGGTGCGCTTGAGAACGACGACGTGCTCGACACCAGGGCATTCTTTGAGGGCAGCATCGACGATGGCTTTGGTGGCAATGGTCTTTCCGCCACGCCTTCCCTCGTCCGAGGTGATGAGCACACGCGATTCGCAGTCATTGATGCGGTTTCTGAGGGATTCGGCGGAAAAACCAGCAAAGACGACAGAGTGGATGGCGCCGATGCGAGCGCAGGCGAGGAAGGCGGCAACGGCTTGCCATGCCATCGGTAGGTAGATGGAGACGGTGGAGCCCTTGGTGATGCCGAGAGATTTAAGGACATTGGCGAGGCTACAGACTTCGCGGAAGAGTTGGGAGTAGGAAATGAGTGCGCCAGTGTTGGGTTCATCGGCTTCATAGATGATGGCAGTCTAACGAAAATTTATCAGGTTGTGATGGAAGGGAGTGGGACAACCTACTTTGTCTGGGTGCTTGTACGCCCATCTGTCTACACAGTTGTAGGATGCATTTAGTCCACCTTCTGGGAACCAGGCGATATCGCCATGTTCAAATCCGCCGCTCCTGACCGTTTTGAATGGGCGGTCCCAATGCAGGGTTTCTCGCGCCATCTGGGGATATGTTAGATAACAGTTATGTAATAATTGAGTGGTTCATCGACGATGGGAAGATTAAATGTAAGAGATCGCACACACCTTTGCCCACCAAGCATCGGATTCATGGCCGATCGTTTCGGCGTGGGCGATCTGGTAAGCTTTGATGTTGGGTCCTACATGTGGAGTGTTAGGGCCTTGTGAAAGGCGGGGAGCCACAGGATGGACGGGTATGCCGCTAGCGTCAGTGGACATTGCGTCTAAAATGGCGTCTGGAGAAGAGAATGTAGACTGATCTGGAATTTGAGGGAGATCTGGACTTGTTTCCGCAGCGCCAGGGGAAGGCGGGAGCAAGGACAAGTGCAGTGGAAAAGGAAGAAGGGCAAGGGGAAACGGAATAGGAACATGTGGGATATTTAAGCAGTGATGCTTGAATGGGCCTAATGGGCGCATGGTCTTGTGATCTGGGCACGGGGGTTGATTTTTCAATACTTGCTCTTCAGGTGTAAGTTCTTTTAGTCTTTATCGCCTTGGCCCTGCCCTCCGACATTCAGAGGCTCGACAGGGGCATCTGGGCATGTGAATGTGACGGCTGAGTCATGTCACAACACGTGGGTTAACATTTAGCCACTATGGTGAAGAAGCGGACATCTCGGAAGGAGAGAGAGGAGTGGGACAGCGACGCGTTGGATGGGGATTCTGAGCCGGTTGTCGAGTCTTCTGATGAGGAACTGATCAAGGGGAAGAGAAAACGCGCCGAACGGAGTCCGAAGAGGGCTCGGGTGGCAAAACGAAAAAAGGTGCAAGCGGAGAGTGATGAGGAGCTGGAATTGGATGAAGGCCAGGAAGTCGTCGGTGTTGTTGTCAAGGCGCCGACAACAGGTCAAGTGCCGCCGGGCCAGATATCGAAGAATACGTTGGATTTCTTGGATAAATTGAAAGATCCAAAATGCAATGACCGTCAGTGGTGTGTGCGTTGGTCGTGCTTCTTGGACAAGGATAATCAACTTTTGGGGCAGGTTTAAACTGCACGAGCCAGTGTTTCGTCAGGCTGAAAAAGAGTGGAAGGATTTTATCGACAAGTTTACGGACATGCTGGTCGAGGCTGACCCCCAGATTCCGCATTTGCCAGCAAAGGATGTGGTGCATCGGATTTATCGTGATGTAGGTGATTGTGTCCTGGCCTTGTCTGGCGAAGTTGACGGTGGGGCAGGTCAGGTTTAGCAATGACAAGACGCCATACAAAGGTAATTTTTCCGCCAGCTTTTCGAGAAGCGGGAGAAAGGGTATCTTTGCCGGTTGTAAGTGTTTCATTTCAGACTAATGACTTTGCATAGCCTGACGTTTATTTAGATCATGTGTGAGTCAACCCTCCATCCAGCTAAATCTAGTTTGGCTGAGATTGATTATCTGCAGGTCAGGTATGTATATCATTGCCCTTGCGAGGCAAGACCCATGAAAGTGCCCAGTCAAACCCGGGAACGAGAGCATCGTCGCAGCCGGTCTGTGGTGCCCAGGCAAAAACGAGCTAGCAACAATTCGGTACACGACCGTTTTCTCTGATGACTGAACGTCTCCACTCAACCATGGCCCTCACAGCTCCAACATACTGCACAACTCGGAGCCTCTGAGAGACGTCGTCTCCTCGCCTGAATTTGAATCGTACTTTGGAAAAGCAGAAAAGCATCCAAAGGGCGAGCGACAAAACATATTTGGGAGGGACGACGAGCTCAAGGTGGCGCCCAAGGGAATCGACAAGGAGCACAAGGACATTGATTTGCTGAAATGCCGGAGCTTTGCGGTGGCGCACCGGTTCGGCGACAGCGAGGTGCTGGAGGCGGGATTCAACGAGCGCGTGCAGGGAGTTGTGGCGGTGATGAGGCCGTTTGTGCACTGTCTGAACGAGTTTCTTACGGTCGGACATGACCATGAGGAGTAGCTATAATTATCTGCTGACTAATGCGCCTGGGAACGCTCAAAGCCACAGCCGCACGTCGCCGTCTTTCTTTTGCTTCCGCCATCTGCCATCGCTTTGCTGCCCCCGCCCAGGCTGCGGGACGCTCGGAAAAAGACTCGCGAGAAAACTAGCTGCGGCCAAGTGACACGCAGGCAGGTCGCAATACGGCCAGCAAGGCCCAACAGACGCCAGACATGTCCTCGAACCAGGCCTCTCTTGAATCCATGCACGACCTTTCCCTTCTTGCCGCCCCCTCCACCGACGTTATCGTCACATGTCTCCGCGAGCGCTTCATGTCAGACTCCATCTACACTCGCATCGGATCTTGCGCCCTCGTCGCCCTCAACCCCCACAAATACGTTTCCTCCAACTCCGATTCTGTTCTGCACAAGTACGCCACCGAATATAGAGACACGTCAGATGGAAAAGACAGAAGCACCCAGCTCCCCCCGCACATTTTCCAGATTGCCAACAACGCCTATTACCACATGCGGAGAACGGGACAGGACCAGTGCGTACTTTTCAGGTAGGAAAGTTTTTGTCTTGTGGCATCGTACCCATGTCTAACTGTCACGCCAGCGGCGAGACGGGCAGTGGCAAATCGGAAAATAGAAGATTGGCTATCAAAACCTTACTCGAGCTAAGCGTCTCTAACCCTGGCAAAAAGGGTTCCAAACTCGGGTCCCAGGTTCCCGCCTCGGAATTCGTCCTTGAATCATTTGGCAATGCACGCACCCTTTTTAATCCCAACGCCTCGCGTTTTGGAAAATACACTGAACTCCAGTTTACCGAGCGTGGGCGTCTTTCTGGTGTAAAGACGCTCGACTATTACTTGGAAAGGAACAGAGTCGCAGGCGCCCCTTCTGGCGAGAGGAACTTTCACATATTCTATTATTTGGTGGCCGGGGCTTCTCCAGAAGAGAGGGCTCACCTTCATCTCAACGACAAAGCGACGTACAGGTACCTTGGCCAGCGCCATCAAGCACATGTTGGCCGGTCCGGCGCTGCAGTCCAGGGTGGGCGGGATGACGACGCGATGCGGTTCGATCAGCTCAAGGTCGCCCTCAAAGCCATTGGGCTCTCCAAACGGCACGTTGCCCAGACCTGCCAGCTGATTGCGGCCATCCTCCACTTGGGCAACCTCGAGTTCATCATTGACCGCGGCAGAAATGAAGACGCGGCAGTCGTGCGCAATATGGACCTTCTCTCCATCGTGGCCGAGTTTTTGGGCGTACAGCCTTCCGCTCTGGAGGTTGCCCTGAGCTACAAAACTAGGCTCGTCAAAAAGGAGTTGTGTACTGTATTCCTCGATCCAGATGGGGCGTCCGATAACCGTGATGACCTAGCCAAGACGCTCTACTCCCTCTTGTTTGGCTGGCTCAACGAACACATCAATCAAAAGTTGTGCAGGGACGATTTCTCAACTTTTATCGGCCTATTTGACCTCCCCGGCCCACAAAACCTTTCAAGCAGACCCAACACCCTCGACCAGTTCTGCATCAACTTTGCCAATGAACGTCTACAACATTTCGTTTTGCGTAGCCTGTTCGAGAGCCATGTGGCTGAATACAATTCCGAGGGCATATCGCGGTTTGTCCCTGCCGTGCCTTACTTTGACAACTCAGAGTGTATCCGGTTGTTGCAAAACAAACCGGGTGGGCTGATCCACATCATGGACGACCAAGCTCGGCGGGCGCCCAAGAAGACGGACCACACCATGGTCGAGGCATTCCAAAAGCGATGGGGGAACCATTCTTCTTTCAAAGCTGGCGCCATGGATCGGAGCGGTTTCCCAACTTTCACGGTGAATCACTTCAACGGCCCAGTGACCTATTCGTCCGAGTCATTCCTCGAGCGCAATTTGGATGCGCTTAACCCCGACTTTGTGTCTCTCTTGAGGGGGAATGTCATAGATACCTCAGATGCTCCAGGGAGCGGGATGGGTAACGATGGTAGTGGGTCCGTCAACCCGTTTGTAAAGGGCCTCTTTTCTACCAAGGCAATTGCGACGGTGGCTCATCCTCGCAACGAGGATACGATTGTGGCGGCGCAGCAGCCTGTCAAACCCATGCGTGCGCCGTCGACGAGGAAAAGGGGATCGGGATCGGTTGTCAGGCGGATGCCGACGTTGCTGGAGGGCGGGGCAGAGGTTGAAGAGAAGGACAGGGACAAGGAGCGGGACGACGACGAATTCTGGGATAATGCCGGTGGTAAAGGGCAGGACACTGGCAAGCCCTGCGTTGCGGGCGAGTTTAGGGCAGCGTTGGATACGCTGTTTGAGACGCTCGATGAGACGCAGCCCTGGTATGTTTTTTGCATCAACCCCAACGATGCGCAGTTGCCGAACCAGCTCGAGGGGCGGAGCGTCAAGGGCCAAGTACGCAGCATGGGTTTGGCGGAGATCGCCAAGCGCTGCGTGAACGTGTTCGAGGTGTCTCTGACTCCGCGCGAGTTTTGCGACCGCTATCGACAGGGACTAGAAGGTGCTGGTTTGACCGATGGAAGTGATCGAGATTGCGTCGAGCAGGCGCGTGCGGCGTTTGGGCTGGAGGAAGCAGATGTGGTCCTTGGCCAGCAAAAAGTGTTCTTGTCCCAATTTGCGTTTCACAAGCTCGAGGACCAGGTACGATCGCGGGATGTCGAGGAACAGAAGCGGAATCGCATACGGGCGGCCGAGGCCGAGGCGGGTCTGGAACCGCGCAGCATGGGTGACCCTTATGGGCCATATCCTGGTTCGGCGGAGGGCGATTACGGCGAGGCGGGTGTGTTTGGAGCGTCAAGCCAGCATTTGCCCCTCGTGGCCAATGCGTCTCCCTTCCAGCGGGCGGATTTATACGACGACGAGTTTGACGAGCGCAAGAGCCTGCGGAGTGACGATTACGATGGGCGCAGCAACTACACGTCTCAGCGGGATGACACGTCAAACTATGGCTCGGAAAGCTATGCCCCATCGAGGAACATGTTCCAGGGAGCGGATAGAAAGGCTGGGTTGCTGGAGAAGGAGGCCCTCGCGGGCGAAATTCAGGAAGGAGAGACGACGGAGGTGCTCAAGGAGAGTTCGGCGCGCCGTCGATGGGTAGCGCTCTGCTGGCTTTTGACGTGGTGGTGCCCAAATTTTGTATTGCGGTACGTCGGGCGGATGAAGCGCATGGACGTCCGGCAAGCTTGGCGGGAAAAGCTTGCGCTGAATTTGCTCATCTGGTTTATCTGCGCTTGCGCCGTATTCGTGATTGCGATTCTGGGCAGGTTGATTTGTCCAAAGGAACACATATACAACACCAGTGAGCTGGGGGCACATACGACACAGCTGCATCCCTCGGCGGTCTATACGGCGATCCGGGGAGAGGTGTTTGATCTAACGACCATTGCAGCGATGCATGGGCGCGTCGTTAGCGTGGTGTCGACGAAGAGCGTCTTGTCGTATGGTGGCAAGATTATTGATAATATGTTCCCAGTCCAGGTGTGTTTATTCTGCCTTGGGCCTAGAGGGATGCGGAGGCTAACGTCCGCGTTATAGATCAGTGCTCTGTGTAACGGTGTATCGGGCTCTGTCAGTCCCTATGTCGTGTTCAACCCTACCAACGTCACGGACCAGAATGCCCAATACCACGACTTCCGGATCAGCACCACCGACTATAGGCCCGACTGGTACTTTGAGACCATGGTAGAAATGCGCTATCTGGCTCGTGTCGGGTTTGTTGGCTATACAAACAAGGTCATCAAGAGCATGGCGAATGCGGGTCACTCTGTGGGTATCTACAATGGTTATGTGTATGACCTGACATCGTACGTGACTACTCCGCCTGGGAGGCAAGGTCCGCCTGGCACTGTTGCGCCCGGCGCCGACACGAACTTTATGGACAAGGGCGTGTTAGATGTATTCAAAATCTCAGCAGGCGGCGACGTCACCAAGGCCCTCAACAATCTCAACCTCGACGCTGCAACGCTGGAACGTCAGAAAGTGTGCTTGCGGAACCTTTTCTTGATTGGCAGACTCGATAATCGTGATTCGCCCCAGTGTCGCTTTTCGCAGGGCATTCTGCTAGCATTGTCATTCTTGATGGTGGCTGTTATTGGGTTCAAGTTCCTTGCTTCTATCAACTTTGGAGCAGAGAGAGCGCCGGAGGATCATGACAAATTTGTCATTTGTCAGGTGCCTTGTTATACCGAAGGCGAGACGTCTTTACGGCGGACGATCGATTCCTTGGCCCAGCTCAAGTACGACGATAAGCGCAAAATGCTGGTGGTCATTTGTGATGGTATGATCGTTGGATCGGGTAACGATCGGCCTACGCCGCGCATTGTGCTTGATATTCTGGGTGCAGACCCGAATTTGGATCCAGAGCCTTTGAGCTTTGTATCTCTCGGAGAGGGCGCCAAGCAACATAACATGGGCAAGGTCTATTCTGGGCTATATGAGTGTTCTGGGCACGTCGTTCCGTATCTGGTGATTGTCAAGATTGGCAAGCCGACAGAGAGACAGAGACCGGGAAATCGTGGAAAACGTGACTCGCAGATCGTATTAATGCATTTCTTGAACAAGGTGTGTTGGGAGTTTTCCCTGGGATACAGTCGAGTGTCTAAATATGCGTGGCAGGTCCATTTCAATTCGCCGATGAACCCACTCGAGCTGGAGATGTACCACCAGATCAAGAATGTGATTGGTGTCAATCCTACGTTCTACGAGTATCTCTTCACCGTCGATGCTGATACGACGGCGGATCCACTCTCGCTAAATCGATTGATCTCTGCGTGAGTGTTCACGATAACTTGCTAATGACGTATCTGAGTAAGTTGTAGTATGATTCACGACAAGAAGCTTCTTGCCGTATGTGGTGAAACTCAGCTGGCCAACGCGAAACAGTCTATTGTGACTATGATGCAGGTCTACGAGTACTTTATTTCCCACCACATGGCCAAGGCATTCGAGTCTCTCTTTGGTTCGGTTACCTGTCTTCCTGGATGTTTCACACTCTATCGCTTGCGCACGCCAGACACGCATAAGCCACTGCTCGTATCGAACCAGATGGTAACAGATTATGCCGAGAACCGGGTTGATACACTACACATGAAGAATCTGTTGCATCTAGGTGAAGATCGTTATCTGACAACACTGCTGCTCAAGCACTTCCCCATGTTCAAGACCCAGTTTGTGCGCGATGCGCACGCGTTTACGGTTGCCCCCGATGACTGGAAGGTTTTGATATCCCAGAGACGACGTTGGATAAACTCAACGGTGCACAACTTGGGAGAACTTGTCTTTCTGGAGCAGCTCTGCGGCTTTTGCTGTTTCTCGATGCGGTTTGTTGTCATGATTGATCTACTCTCCACGTTGACACAACCTGTGACGGTGGCCTATGTGCGTCCTTGTTTATCAATTGACGTGATTGCATGCTGATTTGAATTTGAAAAGATCGTATATCTGATCTACGAGGTCGCAACTGGCACGGACCAGCAGACAATTCAACTGGCGCTTATCATGATTGGCGCTATTTACGGTGTCCAGGCCCTGGTGTTCATCATGCGACGCAAGTGGGATATGATTGGCTGGATGATATTCTACATCGTTGCCATTCCTGCGTTTTCGTTCCTACTTCCCCTCTACTCGTTCTGGAAGATGGATGACTTTTCATGGGGTGCTACACGTGTCGTACTTGGAGAATCTGGCAAGAAAATCGTCATTCACGTAAGTGTCTCCAGGTTCAAACCAGCAAGGCTCACACTGTAGCAGGATGAAGGCAAATTCGATCCGAAAGCCATTCCTCTCAAGTCCTGGAGTGATTATGTAAGTCTCCCGCACGTGAAACATGGTATAAGCTGACACGTTGCAGGAAAACGAACTGTGGGACAAGGAATCAAATCACAGTATTGGTTCATGGGTGCCGCCAACCAAACTCAAGGAAGGTTACGCTGAATCTCACACTGCTTCTCTCTATGGCCGCGAAACATATTATGAACCCCGAGCTCAGTCACCTGCCCCATCTCAGTTTGGGGCTTTCCCTCCCCCCGGCTACCAATCTGGCCGCAATACCCCACTATCTCACTTCCGTCCTCTCAGCGAGGCTAATATGCTACACCAACCCTCTCCATCTCGGCCTACAACGAACTACTTTGATATCCCGATACCAATGGCACAATCTCCCGGAGAGGCTGAATTGCCACCTGGTGCCCCTTCCGATAACGAACTGGAACGTGCCGTGCAAGACGTACTGAGGAGGGCAGATCTTAACTCGGTTACGAAGCGGGAAGTTAGGCGACAGCTCGAAGAACGCTTTGGGATGGACTTGACAACGCGCAAGGCAACGATAAACACGGCAATTGACCGTGTGCTTTTGAGTCACACGTAGAGATGCTCGACTCAATCTCTCTCTTTTTACTCTGGTAATGGAGCGGACTTGGTGTACGACTTTTTCTTGACACGATTCTTTCTCATATATCTTGCACATCAGCCACATTCTCTGCTTACGACGAACAAACAGTGACGTATAGATCTTTCCGTTCGCTTCTCTCTGATCCTGAATCTGTTATATGCAAGTATCCATACCCTACATTAGGACAATTTGTTACCTCAATATCGCAGGTACATTCTATTAGAGACCCGGCTATATAGGACTTTTATTATTTTCATTATTCGCAATGCATAGGTTCGAGATTGAACAAGTAATGATAAACATGTCAGCACTAACCCTCTGTCCGCGAAACCTGTTGCTATTGACCGGAATCGTGATTTGGAACCTTTGCAGGGTAGATGATGACGGCAATGTTTGGTATCCTGAAACACCTCACGCAGCTCACGGCCTTGTCTAGCAGATAATGAGGAAACATTGGGGTCGCAGCATAGGTTGGAGAGCTGCTACAAACGCCTCGTCAGGTTCACCAAGGACAACCCCTCTGTGGGCTCCTTCAATCGACATCGAACGGTTGATACAAGCCGCGTACGACGAGCTCCAGACACTAATCTCCTTTGTCTTGACTAGTTACATACGGGGGCACTGCCCCGGTTGTTCCTTGTAAATACCGGTTTCCTCTCAATGCGGAAAAAAATACGATCGGAGACTCTTTGCTATGAGTTATATACATGTGGGAGGAGGCTTGATCCAAACGCGATTGCACTATTTATTTGAACTGGGCTCATTTAAAAAATGAATTCGGTCTTGTTCAGCAAGGAGATAAGATATAATTTACGAAGATTTAGCTTTGGTTGCTGTCCAAAATGCAGTTTGGTATGTATATCCCATCATCGATTGAATGTTATTGGTGTATGTCGTATCAATCCGACGTTCGTTCTGGTGCGCCGTTGAAAATTACAGAGGTACTGATTACAATGGAGGAACTCACTGATAGTTCAAACCCAAGTTTGCGTGCTAATGCCTTTACCTCTTCTAGCGTCAGCTCAATTGAAGGTCCGTTGGTATTGCTATTCTCCCAATGCCAGAGGAGAGGTCCCAGATTGATCCACACCCCGCCCGGGGCCAAGATCTTGTGTATGGTCCGAATATAATTCACAACATTCTTGGCCTACTTCGACTCGTTAGGTTATCGGACCTACACGAATGTTACTGACCGTATCGATGAAGAAGCACTGTCAGTATAGCGTCCCATTGCCCATGCATGCGGTTCGTGTGGATCTGGATCGCCCTCCATAGACCTCTTCGAAATCGCCTAACGACTGCCTTCATACATGCCACGATATGTAGAGAATTTAACTAACCAGCAACCAACGAAAAGTTGGCAGTCCGAGGAAGGTTCGATGGTAGCACGTTGGGGAACTTGACCTGGTCGAAGCATCGCCTCATAATTTGGTACATTTGAGAAAGTGTGAACGTAGGGATAGATCGTATGTTGGTCAATTTGATTTGTTCTGTGTTATTCCGGATGTTCACTGCTTTGTGTGCGATACTCTATTAAACGTAACACACCTATTCAATAGGAAAAACGATGCCAGCAACATATAATGCGAGAATTCATTCCCCTGACAGGAGAAGCCTGGTAACGCCTTTGTGTCAAATGTGGATTTGGTTAGGACGTGATACTTACCGAGATTCGCGACATCCCAGGCAAGCCGCCCTAGCCCCGCACCAGGTACTAACACTCGCAATGATCCCCTGTCATTCGTATCTGAGCGAGATCTACATGAACATGCACGAGCAATCAACGTTACCTCTGCGATTCTGGAATGTGAGAGTAGTACTGTAGCAAAGCGTCTTTAATCGGCTTGTAGCATGCCTCTCTCTCATGCTCTCCCTCACATCAATCTGCGTAAAAACCACAGTTTTGCTTTTGACACACCCAAACGTACTTACTTCGGCACTCCAGTCTCTTACAAACTGCTTTAGAGTGCTCCTGAGTTTGTCCATGTCGTTTTCCGAAGGCTTGAATCTGGAGCAATTTCCAGCGCTATGTGAGTGTGTAAGTTGAAGGGGATGGGGATGAGGGCGTGAGTGGATAGGGGGATGAGGTGTGGTGCCTTCGATGACGGTTAGCGAGTGACCAGATCGAGGAGCAATGAACCAGTGAGGGCGAGTCTCACCTGGTTCTAATACAGCACCAGCCGTAGATTCATCCTCTAGCTCATGTCCAAATATCTCCGGATTTTCGACTATTCGCTGGACGAATTGATCATTAACTAAGATGGCCTCATCAACGTCATCGACCCTTTTCTTATATCCCAAACTATCTAGTATCTCTTGATCCGTTCTCGGAAGTTTGTATATGTCTCTGCGCCGTTTATTGTTTGCTGAAATCTATCGTTCGGCGTCAGCCCGCAATCGGCCTCTCGGATAAAACGGACACACCGAATACCGTGCATAATTCCGGAACGTCGTGATCACGTCTTTGAAGTGCTTGCGCTCTAAAAATTGGATAAAGTAATAACTTTTCCGATAATGTAATCGTACCTTCTTCAAGATCGGCCTCGTTGAGTGGCATTGCTAGTGGTAGGTAGCGCCTGTGGTCATCAGTGACTGATCTAATATTTGTACTTGTTTTGCTACAGCTTCCACTTCTTCCAATATGGTGAGTCTTGCGGTATTCTGTGCTGCCCGAAATCGACGTTCTGTTAGGCTCGAAATGAGGAAAAGGCGCAGTCTATGCTTTATCGTTTTCGCGAAGCCCAGGCGGCGGAGCTTGGCCTTGGTACCCGAGCGGACCGCCGACCCCGTATGGCGAGCGCATGCAAAAGTTTGAGAGAATGTGAACGATGGAGAGGAGAGATTCTACGAGAAATAAGCCGGAAGGTTTCCAAAATCCAGGACGGTGCGTTTCTCGCTTGATTCAAGGACTCGGCTGGCTAATCTCGTTGACAGCTGGTTTGACCGATTATGAGGTCAGGGATCTGAACGACGAGATTAACAAGCTGTTACGGGAAAAAAGACACTGGGAGAATCAAATTGTTGCATTGGGTGGTGCAAATTACAGAAGAAATGTAGCCATGTTGGACGCGGACGGTAAAGAGGTTCCAGGGACAAAAGGATACAAGTATGTGTCTATCGATCCTTTTTCTAGATCTAGCTCTGAACTTTAGCATCTTCCAGATATTTTGGACGAGCGAAAGATCTGCCAGGCGTACGTGAAATGTTCCAAGGCAGGAAAAAGGAAGAGGAAGAAGAAAATCAGGCTTTGGCTTTCTACAAAAAGTTTATGAACCGAGGCCCAGCATATTATGGAGATGTAGACGAGAACGATGGAAAACTGCTTCGATTCGAGCAAGAAGCGGAGGAAGAGGGTGCGTTCTGAGTCTTGTGAATCTATACGTATCTTCGCGTTAGGCTTATGCAAGTTTCAGACTGGGATGAAGCATATGCGAATTTGAAAAGAAGTTCTCCATTTGACTCCGAACGATCCAATATCACCTGCCGCGGCATGGCGCCGAAGCTTTACCACATATCGGTGGCGTAAAGACCAGTTCAGGGTACTTCGACCGCCAAACGTAAATCGTCAGAGGACGACGAGACAAGCATGTCCGTTGATGACGATGCTTCAAAACGAACGAAGGTTGATGGGGCCATTGTCTTGGCGCCACCTCCAGTCCTGGAGAACGAAGTCGGTGCTTGTGCATGCGAAAGCTATTGCTGCAAATATCCCATTCCTTAAACCCGAACATGTTTTACCCCCCGAGTTGCCAACAAGGCAAGAAATGGAAAATATCCTACTAGAATTACGGAAAAAATCTCTGGTAGAGGAATATTTTGGTGATGGTGATACATAGACACTTTTGTCAACTGTGTGAGTACTTGCTCGTACTAGGCCACCACGAATTTTGTAATCATGAAGTACCATCTTAGTTATTTTCCCTTGTTTTTCATTACAATCAACTGGATAATGAGAAGGGATGATCACCCTTTGTCAATTTGCCGCGCTCGCATGTGGAAGGCCAAAATCAGTTGAATACATCTTGATCAGTTGCCACGACGCTTTCCTTGTCCGACTGTTGCAGTCCCATGCGATAGAGCAGTCACTCACATTCGCTGAGTCGTATGATACCAGTTTGGTTGGACGTGGTACAGATCACCTACAGAGGTAGTTGTGTGAGTAGCAGGAATGCCAATGCTAACGCCGCTCCCAAACACTGTACGGTACTGCGGTATAGGCTACCACCGCTATGACGCTGAAATAAGGAACGGTGAACTCCGTTCCTTACAGCGGGTCACTGTGCGCGCAACTCCCGCCGGTTATTCGTGATAGCAAAAGAGATGTGGTTATATGAGATAGCCTGAGATACGTAGTATGACCTACAGAGGTGGGTGTTTGAATGTGCAATAACACTCTTCGCGGGTCCCTCATGGAATGATGGAAGTTCAGGAACTTCTAACTGAGATACTGTACTATCACCAGATCTTGAGCTTGAGGATTCATGTTTACCACTGCAAGACTCAGTCTAGATGTGCAACTACCAACTGTAACGCACTGCACTGGCCCGAGATTCCTGAGGAGCGCAGCTGCCAGGAGACTCTGAGTCAAGCCCTTGCATTATTCCTGCTCACATACCGCTCCGAGCAGTGCATAACACTTATCGAGCTCCGAAGAATCTGAAGGAATCTGTTTTCGCAGCGTCGCCACAATCACCACAATGCTTCCACGGTTCCACCGCAGTCATGTTCTGTGGCACGAGAACCACAGCCGTTCGTTCCTAGGATAGTCGCTTTGTTATACGGAGAGCTTAAGTTGTTTTGAAACCTGACGCGATCGCATGGTTAACGTTTTTAGTCCAGAAATATTAATCACAGTAGTTGATGGATACCCAGCCGAATTAAGTATCTCCTGGGACCAGGCAAGTCGCAAGTGGACACCAATTCATAACTGCAAGACGTCCAAGCTGCCTGAGGGAGAGAAAGACAAAAATGGAAACAAAACGAGAAACAAACTAGGCGACGTTGGTTGATTCCAAAGTGGCTATCACATCAGCATTTGGTCAGTGCGTCCTTAACCGTTCCTCGTTGTCCAAATTGCATTTCTAATATACCATGATCAGTTACACATCTGATAAGCAGATCAAGCTTCCTCCCTGGTTCCAGGCTGTGGTGTCTCATACAACACCTGAAACAATGCCAGATGGGAAAGCTATAGTTACTGACTCAACTTAATCACTGTCAGAAATGCAATCAATAACTGTCGGGTTTAATCTTTGGTTATGTGTAGGCATTGGGGTAGGAGATTGGAGTAGTGGCTGTCGAGGCAGAGGGCATCTAGAAGTGATGATAAGTTCTGAGCATGTCGGTGATAACCAGTGAATTAAGAGATGAGAAAAGAGGATGGAAAACGGAAAACCGTGAGTTTGACATGAGCATTATGGGATCACTTCAACGTAGTCAGGTGAGCCAGGTCTGGGAGGATCTACGCCGATCAACAAGCCTGCCTCCATTGCAGTAAGCCAAGAAGCGACATCATCCCTGAGCTTCCATCTTATGGGGTCGTCAAGTCTGATCCCACCAGGACCAGTCCAATCCTCTGTGGGAACGCACCAACGCCGACCTTGCGTGTTGACCAACGCGTTCCAGTAATCGGCACCGCGGGGATTGGGAAAGATCGTTGGAAAACATGGATCGAGATATCTGATCCCGCTTTTGTGCAATAATTGCTTCACGTGAATTTCATCTCCCTCTATTTCAACTGCAGATTCCCACTCAGAGTCCGATTCGTCCTCCTTGCGCAGGATTGATTCTCCAAAGTCGATGACGACAACCCGTGAGGGTTGCTGGGAGAAGAGAATATTGTCTGGACGGAGATCGCAGTGAATCACGCCGTGAGATGCGATTGAGCACACAGTTGTAATCAACAAGCGTGCCAACGAGCGAGGAACAGAGCTGGGATTAATTGTTCTGAGACTTTCACCAGGGATATACTCGAGGGCGAGGACGTGAGGAGATATAGGACGGAGCGGATCAACAACGAGATTTCCTGAGGCATAGCAACGAGGAATGCCTACACCCTGGAGGTCTTTTAAGCGCAAGTATGCGGCTAGCTCCGAGTCGAACGCATCTTCGGTGTTCCTGTAGAATTCTTCCTCCCAAAGCAACCTGTCAGAGTCAACATAATCCACCTCGTTGTAATCATCGAGATGCTCTTTGCGGGAAATAGCTTTACGGCGCTCGGCTGCTACAATTTCAAGGGACAACGACCAAGGACGGTCGGGAAAGATGGAGGATCGTTCACGATCGTTGATAAAGCGCGGGTCGTATACCTTGAGGATGACGGGGGATGGTATTCCAGATATATGAGGCTGTAACTCAACAAGCAAGACCTGGCTTTTTGTGAAAGGAAGGAATGGCTTGAGAATGGAGGCGTTGCATTCGAAGACTGCCTGGTCGACTGTCAAGGAAAGGGTGAGAGTACGACCAGGCGCAAAGAACTGATCTGCGGGTGAGTTTGACATGGGTGCAGGTCAATGTCACACCTATAAGGCAGTGCCAGGGGGGTCCGCCCGGAAAATTCCGAGACTGCGACACCCCCCACAACCTGAACAGCGTTTCACATGGGGTCCGCCCTGGTTCTGGGGTCCCTCTCTGATTATCTGCGTGATCGTCATCTGCTACTACTTCTCCCCCTCTCTATACTGTGTCTGCTGTGTTCGCAATCCTTGAACAATGGAAAATAGCTCTCCAACACAACAATCTATGTCACTACTGCTTCCAAATAGTTCTACTATTACTCTGCCAATCCTTTTTGATCATAACTGTGATCAACAACTTCTATACATGGCTCTCCAACAAAGAAGACTCGTATACAGTAATGTAATGTAGTTTGCTAAGTAGTTATTATATCATTACAATGTGAATATAGGAAGAGGGACAGTTGCGAGGAATGAAAGCAGGTCACAGATCTACATCATGTAGACAATCAGAGAGGGACCCCGGAACCAGGGCGGACCCCATGTGAACGCTGTTCAGGTTGTGGGGGTCGCAGTCTCGGAATTTTCCGGGCGGACCCCCCTGGGCAGTGCAGTACGTAAGTATGACGTTTTTCTGTGACCCAAAATTTCAATCTCCGACTTGGGAGCATCACTGAAAGGCGACCAACTTATATTGCATTAAGACGGTGATACAATGGCATGTATATGTTTTGTGCTCCACATTTGTGTCTCGACAGGCGAGGCCAGGCCTGTGTTTGAAACTCCTGTGAGTCGACGGTGCAAGTGGATGTCGTAGACGGAGGGATGGAAATGAATATTGCTGTTTTTTTTGGGATTGGAGAGACAGGAGACTCGGAGGATGCAGGGGTTGCGGGACTACCAATCACGACCGAGTTCTCCATCGTCATGGAAATCACATCTTTGTTAGTGTGGCGCCTGAAAGGATCAAGCCGTGCTTTCCGGTGTGACCTTCATGCTTTCGTCCCCCAAGCGCTTTCCGCGCTCAATAAAGACAATTGTAGTCAACGGCGTCTTCTCATCCCGACGTAAGTTCCTTGACGATGTTACTATATTAGAGACTCAGACCATCATCGTCCTATCGGGGCCAACCCGAGCTATGCAGTGCAATTTCGTTTTTACATTGGCTTACTTCCATCCACGTTGTTGATGCCCATCTGAGCAGCATGGGTTAATTCCATGGTACGGAAATCATCTTTCAACAAAGCCAATATTCCTTTACAATGTACAGGCATGCTGCGGCGTCTGCAAAGCATGGAGGAAGCAAAACTGGTCATTTCGCATCCGATAAGCTTAGTTCCCACTTCCATTGCATTTTCAACTGGCACCACGCCAAAGTTTGCTTCTCGTTTGAAGTAAGAGTTTTTTCGACGTTTTACTCAAAACCGATTGTCAAATGCCCTCATTTCATGTTAATTAGAGACGACATTGAGAATATATCGATTTATCTTTCGGGGTTCGATGGTAATGTTCCGGCGCACCTGTTCCCCGGGACGGAGACCAGGATGCGTTAGTTTCGGTTGACAAATTTGTCTGTTTAAGGTTTGCCCGGCGAGCCGTGGGTCTGCACTCATAGATGACTACTCAACCAGTGATTCGAGATAAACCATCAAATAAAGCGTTTGAGGAGAATTCGGGCATCAATTGAGGCATCCGCGAGCATATTGTCGGTATAACCAGTCATAATTGGTAACAAGCCCGCTCCGACCTAGAAGTTCGAGTGAAGCTTCCACCGACGGTGAACCCATGGATCTGTTTCAATTGAAATAGAAGCTTGGAAACACGGGCATGCGATCAGGTTTATTTGATTCTGCTTCGCTCTCCAAGTGGGTCATAGGCGGAAGCGGGCTGGTCAATATTCTGGAATCTGAATGTATGTAGATGGCATCGCGATGATTTCGGATTCACGTCATAAAATAAACGTCTTCGATGCACGTTCATAACGAAGAGATAGGCCTGTCTGATCCACAGGACATGTTCAGCGGACTCAGGTATTGTAGCCACCGCGAAGTCATGCATCGCAAGATCAGAAGAGCAAGCTCCATAGGGGACGCGACCTACCTAGGTGACTGGCACACTCCAGTCTATTTTCAGCTTCGAGTTGGATCCTTCGAGAGGAAGTGTACGTCTACCGTCCTCAGTTCCGCACCTGGACGTATTCCTCAAAAATTGCCATTTGATAGGTATACGAAGTGCCAATGTATCCCGCAACGTGTCACTCAGACCGAAGGCAATTTATCGCGGCTCTGTCAATGCCCGTAAATTTATGATTCATTGCATCATGTTCTGGTCCTGTATCATCGTACTTATAAGTACAGCCTCTGACCACGCATTACAGACTCTCCCGTCAAGGACTGAACATCTTTTCTCTGAAGTTCCATATCCTGTACAACACCCATATCTCATCCCTGCAAAATATGGGCGGCCTTGAAGCAACACTTGCGCCCGACGGAAAGCCTATAACGCCTGGGCCCAAGTTCCCTCTCGGATTGTTCTCCACCTCGATCAGACCATATCTTGAACTAATCCGAATTGAAAAGGTAGGTTGATATCGCTTGTCTATTAGTTGTTCTCATCAGTGATCAGCCGACGGGAACGCAATTGATGTTTTGGCCATTTGGTATGTTCAAACTGCTATCCCAAGTGACTAACGCACCGAAAAATCTTCGACAGCATGGTCGCTGACAATGGCGGCGTACCGAGTGAACTTACCCCTCCAGCCGTTCTGGACTGCGATTTTTAAATATCTTTTCTGTGCTTTCCTCCTGAGAAGTTCAGCGTGTACAATCAACGATATCTTTGATCGAGATATAGATGCTAATGTCGGTATGTGGACCTCAAAGAACGCGAATGGGCAGTTGACTGACGCAAATGCAGAGCGGACGAAAACCAGACCTTTAGCGAGCGGTCGCATATCCCTATTCGAAGCTTCAGTCTTCGCATTTGTGCAGTATCTCGTTGGCATCTCTTTTTTCTACGTTGTTGTTGAAGGCCCAGCGTACGTTCCGATTAGTTCGGGTTTCAAGGGGCTGACAGTGGCCTAGTCTTTATGTTGCTCTTTTCCAGCTTCTTCCTCTGTGAGAGTCTTGGCAGCGTGATTTACATGAAGCTCATCATGGTTTCAGCTTTGCAGTTTATCCCTTGCTCAAGCGCATTACTTATTGGCCACAGGCCTGGCTCGGTATTGCGATGAACTTTGGATTTGTCACAGCGTGGCTCGCGACGACAGGTTCTATAGACATACACTTAATACTGGCGGCGATGACAGGTTGCTGGTGGTAAGCGCCGTTTTTTCTTTCGAAAATTTCCAGAGTTGACGTATATCTGGCAGTTGGACCATGTTGTACGGTGTGTAGCATGTCCACCCCGAGCCGCCAAAGATCTAGTAACACGAGAGCAACAGATACCATCTATGCCTGCCAAGACAAACGTGACGATGTAAAAGCTGGGGTACGCTCTACAGCGATACTGTTCGGCTGCTGGATTCAACCGCTCCTTGTGGCGTGTGCCGCCTTATTTGCGTCAATGCTGCTCGTCGTGGGATATCTTAATGACCAAGGAGCCATCTACTACCTACTTTCTGTTGGAGGCACAGCCGTTCAGCTAGTCTGGCAATTTTCCACCATTGATCTGAACATCCCATCAAGTTGTTGGGGTAAGCAACCCACGATTGTTGGCGTGCATCTACGCTTACCTGCCCATAGACAACTTCAATTACAACGGCCAGCTCGGTTGGGTTGTTTGGATTGGACTCCTGCTCGATTATTTATTCAAGGCAGGATCTATCTGTGTACGCGATGAGATACGCACTCCGCTGGCACGTGCAGCCATTCTTGTAACTTGTCGGTTCTCGCAATGAAATGTGAGCGAGTGCATACCGGTTACATCCGGCGTAAAAAATGTAATTTGCTGCGCCTCTCCTTAAAACTGCAGCTTGCAAAATGGACACTGAGGGATTTGAACCCTCGACCTCACGCATGCGAAGCGTGCGCGCTACCCCTGTGCCAAGTGCCCATGTTCCTGAGTCGTCGCGAAGATTCCTGTCGTGATGTGTAATAGAAGTCGGATATAGTGTCGGAGTTCTATCGGCAGCGATACCAGTAACCGAGACGTAAGACATAATGCATAAGCGACGGCCCGGCCCGTTCGTTCATCACGCTCGCGAGAGACACAAAAATGTCCTACGATATTGGACAACGACTTATTCTACCCGCGGTAAGCATACAGTCGACTCTGTAACAACCCATACCTGTAATAACCCATTCTGTGCTAACCCATAGGTTCTAACATCTACCAAAATCTAACTGTCTGCCAATGCCTCTCCCTTAACCCATACTCTGTGATAACCCATAGTTTTGGGCGTTCACGGACCGGTATGGGTTATTACAGAGTCGACTGTATCACTCCATACCTCGGATATATCCCTTAGATAACTAATTCTGTTTTTAGACACTATCCAATTCGAGTGAAACGACGGTCTTATCCGCAAAAGTGAGTCTATCCACCTCTGATTCGGACTGATGCCCCCCATTCCTAAAAAGGGATCAACATCCGCCAGGTCGATGGGAAAACCGAAGATCAGCCACAAGTTGATCTGACACTGTGCATCCGATTCTTGTGCTCCTCATTTCATGCAGATGTCATGGTGGCGTGGACACAATCGCAATACGAATATTCGAATGACCAGGAATATACACTCGTAGTATAACTACACGGCAATGCAAAAAAAACATCCTAGCCATGCACGGGTTTAGTTGCTGCCGCATTTGCAGCTGGAACAACACAATCAACCAACCATTCCTAGACACACTTGCAGATGTACATACCTGTCTCCACAGCGGCACGTCCCACCGTTTTGTGTGCAGGGGCAAGCGTAGGAGAGGGGAACATTAACGTTCTGGACGTGCGTGAGTATATGTTAACTAGTAGTAAACAGCATCGGCACTAACAGAGTGCATGATGATTCCGATTGATAACGATGAGATGATGAGGTTGAAGGTCAAGTTAGGTTTCGAAACTGGCGGTCAGCGTCCATCTCCCTGGGCTTTTATCCCACCCGAGGGAATTACTGGAGCGAATGAGAACACGAGTTATTCTTGGTTTAATGCTGTACCTCGGCCCAAAAATATTATGCATTAGTCATCGGAGGTCATCGGCCATCGGTTATAGATAGATTTAGATTGTTCAACAAATGTCTCACCTCGGCATATCGGTTAATTCCTATTGCAGTTGTAAATGCTGCGTATACAAGAACGTGTTGTCCTCGATGTAAAGTAGGGACATACATGAAATTCACGCCAGGGCCGTGAGTACTCTATTAGCGAAAAACGGTACGGCTCTTGATGGACAACTTGTCGCAGGACACCCTTCTTGCGTGCTCAGGTTGCGCATATTAGCAGGCGTCATATCGTACTCGCTTTCAAAAAGGTAAACTCGCCACATTGGCATTTATCGTCATCCTACAGTATGCCACGCAAAGTCGCTTTAGTTTTGTCCAATTCAACGTCTTTCTCAGCATCCTGGTTTCGTTCAACATACTAGAGCCTACATACTTCGATTAAACATGACCAATAATATTCTGCGATACGTATGGCTCCTCGAGGTACTTGATCTCCTCAGGCGTGAGTTTAACGTGGATTGAACCTTACAAGTTGTTAGACATGGCTCGCGGGTTCCAATAAACACCTACCGATGATATCCTTCAAGTGACTTATGGACGTCGATCCGATGATAGGCGCCGTCACATTGTCTTTGGCCATGATCCATGCCAAAGACACTTGCGCCATGGATACACCGCGCTTCTTGGCGATTTCTTCGACGTGGTTAACGATGACGGAAGTGGCCTCAGATTTGGCATAGGACCCGATGAACCTATTTTGTACAGTTATGATGTGAGGTAGGATGCGTGGAGAAGAATACACGACTCACCGGTCAACTTGGCTGCGCGTCGTGCTTTCGGACAAGGGGCGGGTGAGCAGGCCGCGTCCAAGAGGCGACCAGGGGATGGAACCGGCACCAAAATACTAGAGACTAATCAATCCATCAATGGATTACGTTCTACTAGGCAAAACGCACCTTGAGGGTTGGGAACATTTCGCGTTCTTCCTCACGATAAACCAGGTTATAGTGGTTTTGCATGGAGATGAAAGGTGTTAGCTTGTTTGTAATGGCGTAATCTGGAAGAGAACATTGCTTAGTCAGTACATGACATGATAGGGTTCAAGGCGTACTCTGCATCGCGTGGACTAGGAATACGGAGTTAGCATTGGGATAGCAGAGTAAAGGTAATGCGCACATTGCCATGCCCAGCACGAAGACATCCCGATATAGCGGACGTATCCAGCTTTAACCACGTCGTGAAGCGCCTGCATCGTCTCTTCGATAGGCGTCTCATCATCAAAGCGATGGCCTGTCGTCATGGGTGTCATATAATAGAGGACCAGGAAGGAAACATACATTGCAAAACATCGATATAGTCCAATTGAAGCCGCTCCAAACTGGCCTTGACTGAGTCGAATATATGCTAGATGCGATAGCGATTGCTGAGACGAGATGATCATGATCGATGTAATGATATCTACCTTTCGGCTTAATCCGTGCTGGTTGACGTAGCCAAGCTCGTCAACATTGGCGCCCCAGAGTTGTTCATTTTTTTTACGTCCAACCGTAGAATAAAGCTACACCAATGAGGTGAGTGTATGCATATAACTGTTAGTTGAAGACAAATCAACCTTGGTCATGACAACGATTTCTTCTCTGGGGAGTTTGAGCTGCTTGATCGCTTTTCCAAGGACGATCTCAGACTCTCCGTAAGAGTATACCTAGTGCTGATCAGCGCGAAATCAGTGATTGCGACGACGATACGTGCATTTGCGGTATCGAATGTGTTGATACCAGCCTCATAACTATGCAGAGGCGGCCAACGTGAGGGCGGATTGCGAGAAAAGAGGGGAGAGAGGAGAGACAACTTACGCAATCCTGATGTGTTCGATAGATTCCACTTCTGGCAAAACCCAGGGCAGCCATTCCGGCGATCCGTAGGACATGCAGCCCAAGATGATCTTGGAGACTTTGAGCCCAGAATTGCCAAGGCGAACTGATATAATGGTGTGAATATGATGGTCTCGAGAAGTGCGTCAAAGTACCGTAGGGCATTCCTTTTTTCTGCAGATTGGCGGCCATATCGAATACTTCTGCCGGAACGTGACACGCGTGAGTCACATCCCCCAACGTTAGATTTAAGCTTGATAAATATTAATGTTGATTCGAGACGAGTGTAAGTAAATAGAGCGAGTGTGAGATGAAAGGATAGTTAGTATCACACCAGTAAAGGGGGCTAACGTTGCCTATTATTCCCCCTATATAGTGTCGCGACAGTCTGAGACTGTCTTAGTGTGATGTCACATACGTGACTGGCATGGTCCTATGCTTGCTGCCGCTATCGCATTCGACAAAGCTAAAGCATGGCTAGTACTCCGGATTCTTTCTTTCAACTTCCATCATGTGACACACTCCTTGTGGCCGTTCTCCTGGGTGCGAAATGCAAGACCGATGTCCTGTCTTTCAAGGACCTCCATCGCGATCAGAATGCTCTCGCAATCTGGAACGACAAGAAGACCATCAGGCGTCGCGTCTATCGCACATGGCCCCGCAATCCCGACGGCAAGATCATCGTTCTAGTAAATAGTCGTTTCGGCAAATGCACCTCCAACAAGATCCAATTTTGGGGAGCTACGCTTTGGGACTTTTTTTGGGTCAAATGCATACCGTCTGCGGAGCAGCTGATCACGATATCTACCGGCAGTAAACTCTCAAAATGGATGATCGAGCATAATGAAACCGAGCATGCCGCCTCTGAAATAGATTGGGCCAAAGACGAGCACGCCCCTCGTCAAATCTTTCCGTATCCTATCGCACGTGCTATCGAAGACCAAGAGATGCGCATCCGTTTAGGTATATGCGGCGAGTCTATGCCGAGAGCCGCAAAAAAGAAAAAAGAAAATCAGCCGGTTCGCTGAGACTTATTGATCATATTGACCCCCTAATATCATCGTCAGATCGCAGCCCTCTTTCGCGCCGATGCCTACCCAACACCCTGGCCCCTTGTACCTTTTAGCTACGAGGCTCCCAAGATCGAGCAACGCTTGCCTTTTCATATGCTGCCAAAAAAACTCGTCGTTCACGATCCGTGGGGTCTTCTCTCAAATCCAGAATATCCTTCGTACGAAATTTACCATGACTGGACTTCTATGCAAGACAGGACGCATGTCTACAAGTTATCGTTGAGCGACAGTGGCAAAAAGCGCATAGAATCAGAACTCAAAGCTCGCGAAGAGAAAAAAGAACAGGACCGCTTAGAGAGGTTAGAAAGATTGAAGAAAATAGAAAATATTCCCGAAGGGTGTGACGGCTTCATGCTCACTCCGATTAAAATGGTTGCTGGCCCGGCAGAACCCCCCATCTTCGTCGCTCATGCCATCGCTCCTGATCCTGAACCAGTTGAGGAAGCACACCTCTATATTTCGCCGGGGAAAATCATCGGAAAAGGCCACCATTCGTTAGTTCTTCACGCCGAATGGGAGGTTCCCCGTTCGCTCCTCGTTCCAGACGTATTGTGCTATGAATGCATTCTCGAAGATGTGCAAAAGACCCTCGCTGCGGCGGACGGTGCAGATGGATCTCGTAAAGACGCTCAATGGAAGGAGAAGTCGGGTCTCTGGGAAAAGGTCGTTGACGTGAAGCCGGAAATTACCTTGGATATGGTTTCTAAGAGTGGATCTGATATGGGGACACACGTTCATGACCATGGTTCTAGCAAGACGTCATTTCGATATAGCGGTCCTGCCAGAATCGTCAAGACGAGCGTTCAGTGGCAGAACGCCGAAAGAGGACCATACTGCTCTCACATTCTAAAACGCATGCACTTGGACGAGCGAGGTGATTTTACAGATACCCTTCGACCTCATCCGCTCACGGCTCGTGTCTCTCTCGTCGCTAAGCTGTCTACCGGCGACGAGCATCTCGACACAGAAGCAGCGAATTACCAAGACTTCCCAGAGCACTTTTTTGAGCATTGGACTGGATACAATATCGTTCCGCCGCTTCATCAACCCACTCCTGTCAATGCGGTCATTCCTCAGTTCTACGGGTATTATGTGTTGGAATCTCCCAAATACAGAACCATGAGTCCGATCCTGTTGATGGAGAATTGCGGCGAACAGATAAGCGTGTATAAGCTGAACATGGATGACAAGTTCGTTCAGCTCCCTGTGTTCGTTCTCTACTGGCGATTAACATGACCTTGACTCTTGCAGGCACGAGTGTGCGGCACTACTTTACAAGTTCCACGACGCCCGGTACGTGCACGGTTCCGTTTATGAGCGGAACATATTATGTCAAGAGGGACCTCTTGATAGACCGATGTACCAGCGGGGCACGGGCGAGTTTATGGAGGATAGGCGAAAGCACGTGTACCGACTGATCGACTTTGGACGCTCGGAGAGGTACAAGTACGCAGGGCCTAGGATGATGGAGGAATCGGAAGTAGGAGAGCTGTTGAAACATTCTTATTCTTGGTACGGGTTTTAGAGTTGGCTGTTGTGTTGTCGTTCGAACGCGCAGGGTGGCGCGGTCACGTGAGCGAAACGCCTTCCCCTTTGCAGCCAAAGCGCGCGCAACCCGACCACCCACACCTTTTGCCTTTCGTTCCCATTCATCCGCTCCTTCTCTTTTCCATGTCCTCCTCCTTCCTCGACTCATACGACCCCCTCGACATCATCGGAAATGGCTCCTTTGGCATCATACGCAAGGTCCGGCGCAAGGTCGATGGAATGGTAACCAACTTGATCCACACGCGCGTGTCGGCCCTTCTGATTTATTTTTTTTGTTCCGTTACAGATCTTTGCCCGCAAAGAACTCAACTTTGAAAAGATGAGCGAACGTGACCGGAAGCAGATTGTTGCTGAAGTGTGAGTGGCTAGTGGCCCTTGGCTTCTCCCCTCCAACTTGGACACGAACGCTGATCCTCGCCTTTGCGCAGCAACATCCTCAAAGACCTGAGCCACGAGCACATTGTGCGCTACATCGACCGACACGTAGACCGGGACGCTGGGATCCTCTACATCCTCATGGAGTACTGCGGCGGCGGGGACCTATCGTCCATCATCAAGCAGGCCGGAAAGCACAACAGACCGATACCCGAAGATACTATTTGGAATTACTTGATGCAGATTTTGCTCGCGCTACATCATTGTCATCATCCTAATGGACATGCTCACGGACATGCGAGGAGTAATAGTAGTAGTGGTGGTGGCGGTGGCAGTTGTAATGGTAGTACAGGCTGTGGCACTGGAGGTGCCGGTGCTGGTGCCGGTGGTAGTGGTTCCATAACTGACGGAGGTGCCTTCTGCGATGCAGGAGGTAGGGATAGAAGGGCACAGATTCTACATAGAGATTTGAAACCTGATAATGGTATGCCCCGCTTTCCTTTCCACCATCGAACACCCCCCTCAGCTGACATGTTACAGTATTCCTGGACGAGAATAATACTGTAAAGCTGGGTGATTTTGGTCTCTCAAAGGCACTGGCACAGGCCAGTTTTGCCAACACATACGTCGGGGTGAGCCCTCCTTCCTTCCCTCCCTCCGTGTACGTGACGAGGATGAGGACAGACGCCATATTACATGTCACCCGAGCTCATGCAAGAAAAAGCTTACGACTCGAAATCTGACATTTGGTCACTCGGCTGTTTAATTTACGAACTATGCGCTCTGAAACCTCCCTTCCACGAAGCGAAAACTCATGCAGAACTTAGTATATGTATACGGTCCGTCCTTCTCCACTCGTGACGTTCACGATCTTGACAAGAGTAGAAACGGACGGATACCCCCACTCCCGCGAGGCTATTCCCAAGCCCTATCTAATGTGATAAAATCCATGCTTAGTTTGAACGTAAGAATTGTTCGCCGGCGTCTGATGACACTCAACTCTGACGTGCATTATTCAGCCTGCGATGCGACCGTCGGCGGCCCAGCTGCTGCAGCATGAAAGACTTGAACTTGTCTTCAAAGTGTCCGAGACAGAAAAGATGTATGTTTCCTTTTTTTCTTCTTTTCTTTTTTCTTTTACGACGAGACGCTAACTATTCCAGGTTGGCAACCGTGAAAGCACACAAGGCTGCCGTGTCCCACAAGGAGCGCGAGGTCCTCGTGCGGGAAGCTGCTCTCCAGGAAAAGGAACGCCACCTTGCCGCGCTGCTCGCGCAAAAGGACGCTGAGCTGACGAGCCTGCGAAAACACGCGGCGCACGTCCAGCAGCGAGCCGGCGTGCTGCGATATACACAGCAAGATCTCGATTTGGCCGTACAGAACGCGGTGGCAAGGAGAGAGGGGGTGCTGCGTGAGACAGTGATGAGGCGAGTGGAGGAGGTCAATGCTTCGATGACGAAGAGGGAAGAGGAGATTGAGGAGGCGGTCAAGAAACGCGAGATGGACATAAATCAGGCCTGGGCGAGGAGGGAGGCGGAAATTACGAGGGATGTGGAGATGAGGACCGATGCGGTGAAGCGAAGAGAGGAGGAGCTCAATGCGGAGGAGGTGAGGCTGAGCAGTATCAAGGAAGAATTGGAAGCAAAGGTGGCCACGTTGGAGGACTCGATCAAAGGTATGACGATTCCTGGTCGGTGCTTCCAGACAAAGGGTAACGTGTTGGTTGGTTGGGATACAGCTCGAAAAGAGAAAACACCACTAGAAGAAGTAAAGAATTTGCTTACGCCTCTGGCTCGGGTCCCACAGAAAGTAACAAAGGAACGGCGGCCTTCCCTGGACGCAACGCCCAGAGCTACCATACCTACATCTCAGACGTTCCTGCCTATCGAAACGCCAGGCTCGCGCGCCATGTTCAGCGACTGTGCACCCTCAGCCATGAAAGGTGTCGTCCTCACCTCTACGGGCGAAATACTGGAGACGCCCATGCCTCCTGAAGTAGGCCAGATATTCAAAATGACACCCAAGGTCGGCCTCAACTTTGCGAAGATTTTCGAGTTTGGTGCAGATGAGAGCAAGACACTCGATATCTCGGATGTGAGTTTGATAGCTAGCCCAAGCTCGAGGAAGGTGAAGGAGCGGAATGGACGCAGCGGCAAGAACGACGTTTCGAGCTCAGCCTCGTCCTCGTCTTCGTCCAATACAGCTCCATCGGCGGCGTCAAACGCCGTATCGTCGTCGTCGTCTGCGCAACCCGTGGCCAAGACGCGGAGGCCATCCACCGGCAGGGCATCAGCACCGGTCCCCCGGCGGACGTCGTTTACGCGAGCGGCGACGGCGCCCTTGTTTGGCTTTTCGAAGGTGAAAGAGACCAAAGAGACCAAGGGCGCACCTGGTTCGAAAGCGGGGCGGAAGTCCCATTCGCACTCGCAGCCTGCTGGGAACGGGAAGCAGCAGCAGAACGTGTCTGAGCCAGTGCAGAGGTCCAAGTCTGCGCCGCAGTATGATCTGGAGGATGAGGAGAACTTGCCGAGTCCATTTTTGAAGCGGGGGGAGAGGGTAGAGCAGGCAGAACGCGTGGAGCGGGGGAAGGCGCTTTGTGCATTTGTGGATGATGAAGAGGATCTGCCGAGTCCGTTTTTGAAGCGGGCAGAGCGTGCGCAGATGATGGCGGGACTGCCGGCGACGGTAAATGGTGGAGCTCATGTGAAGGCGGGTAGTGCCGCTGTCAAGGGCCTGTCAACGACGACAAGTGGTGGCGGTACCGTTGGGGCTGTGATGGTGACAGCGACCAGCGCAGTGACAACGACGGGATCAGGAACGGTATTGGGAATGACGACAGGAGTGGGAGCGGGGACGGGAGCGGCAACGAAGAAGAAGCCGAGTAATGGAAACATGCTGCGTGCGATGGCAGCTGCGAATAATGTGGCAGGGCGGAGGGGAACGACGCCAGTGCCTGGCGGTCCTTCGAGCCCGACTCGCGCGTCCGTGGCGAGAGCAGCCCAAATACAGGCTGACAGTCATCAGCACCCCCACCATCAATATCATCCTGGGAGACCCGTGCTTGTGCGGGATGGGAGAGTTTTGTCGCGGTCGTGATCCCCGCCCCAACAGTGAGGCTCTCACTATGGTTTACTCCTTTTGGCACAAGGCGGTGCGCGCCCCGCCCTCATTGCTCATTGCCTCAGCTTGGTGATGATGATGTAGTATGATGTCTCTTATGTGTACGTGCCTGGTGGCGGTTGTGTTCAAGGTCTTTTTTTAGATTCTAGTACTCTCACGTTTGCTGTTGTACGAGTCTACGTGTCACTGTCAATCCACGTAAGCGCAAAGTCATTTTAGCGCTTGTGAGTCAGAAAATGTGCGAAAAGAAGGGCTGCCCAAAGGGGCTGTGTCGGTGCCGATTGATGACATCGATGCGTGCCGTAATATGTGCACAGTTTGTCCCTGAGAGTGACCGACTAGTGGACACTACATTAGCACGAATACAAGGACAGTTGGATGCGCAGTCAAGCGTAGTTATATGAGCGCCCATGATTGGCGTTTCTGCACAGCAGCGCGGGAGGAAAACATACGTAAACTGCAACGTCACGTACCTTGACTCGGTGCTGCGGAGGCGGTGAGTGGTCAAGTGATCTTCGATTGAGTCAATCAATTGAACCTGACCACAGCTGTGCTGTGTATAGATTGTTCTGTCTTGTCGGCGGGCACGAGGCAGATAAAACGGTTGGATTGAAAGCTGATAATTCCCCACTCATTGCGAGCTGGTCGAGGGGGCGCCGCTACATCCGTTACATCCGTCGTCCACACATGCCCGGCAAACACGTCCACTTTGCCCCCGAAATCAAAATCTACCCGCTCAGCCCTTCGTCGCCCGCCCCATCCACCCCGCACTCGTCCTACTCCCTGCCCACCGTCAGCGACTCGGACGGCCCATTCACTCCGTCCTCGTCCTCGTGGTCTTTGCCCCACTCGTACTCGCCGCTACCCGCTATCAGCGTTTCTCTCAATCCGCACCTGGGCGCGCCATCCAAATATGGCAATGCGGCCCCTATCCCGCTCGACCTTGATAGCATGGACGGCCCCGCGAGGTCCGCGGCAGCCATCCCTCCTGCGGTGCTCTTCGAGCCTGCGACTTACCCGCCCCTGCCCTACCTCGTCGTCGTGCACAAGCGGCTGCCCTGGCACATCAGACTCGTCCCCTCTGATCCGTCGCGTGTCTACGTGACAGTGCAGGACGTACTTTATGGACTGCCAGCCTTCCTCCGCCAGCCTGCGAGCAAAGCCGAGTACGAGCTTATCCCGACCGAGCAGGCGAAATCGAACGTGTCTAACGCATATATGCGGCGCTTCAAGATGGCTGCAAATCAGGAGGCGGAGCGAGCGGCCGGGCTTAGGCGCGTCGATTTTTTGGAAGGGCGCGCCAGGTTTGGGGGCCTGACTCCGACATCGAAAGGACCTGAAGTCTGGGAATTGCACACGACGACGTGAACGTGATGACCGACGCCCTCCCCCCCCCTTTTCTCTGTTCGCAATGACGGTCTCACGTCGATACCCCCAGGACTTTACAGGATACCCTCACCCCTCACCTTTCGATATACCCATTCGCATTTTACCCAGGACATTACCATTATGCTGTTGCACTGTATCATTATCGATAATAAATGTAATCACAACTGAGTTTCGCACGGCCATTGATTACCTAAGCTGCCACGTCTTTTCAGTATTTTCCTAAAAGCACTCCCTCACCCGCTCTCTCAACCCAGTCATGAGCGGCTGTAAGGTTCCCTTGCGCATTCTGGAACAATTGACGACTGACGCTTTTGACAGTTCGGTTTCTGAATCTCGTCCGGCCGTTCCTTCCAATCCTTCCTGAGGTTTCTTCTCCCGATCGCAAGGCAAGTATGACAATTGCCTGGCATTGTTCATGTCGCCTGTACTAATTCATCTGCGTCGACAAGGTCCCCTTCAACCAAAAGGTCCTATGGACTGCTGTCACTCTCCTCATTTTCTTGGTTTGCTCCCAGGTCCCGCTCTATGGCATCATGTCGTCCGATTCGGCTGACCCGCTCTACTGGATGCGTGTCATTCTCGCCTCGAACCGTGGAACACTGATGGAACTCGGAATAAGCCCTATCCTCACGTCCGGAATGATCATGCAACTCTTGGCTGGCGCAAACCTCATCGAGGTCGACTTTAGTTTGAAGGAGGACCGTGCATTGTTCGGCGGGGCCCAGAAGCGTGCGTCTACCCTTTTGCCCTCCCTTTTTGGATTTTCCGCTTAGCACTTATCGCCAGTTTTCGCCCTCATCATCTCTCTCGGGCAGGCCACCGTCTACGTGCTTACCGGTCTATACGGCCAACCCCGCGACCTCGGCGCCGGTGTCTGTCTCCTTCTCATCATTCAACTTATTGCCGCCGCCCTCATCGTCATCCTCCTCGATGAGCTGCTCCAGAAAGGTTACGGTTTGGGATCTGGCATCTCACTCTTCATCGCGACCAATATCTGCGAAACCATCGTCTGGAAAGCCTTCTCACCCACGACGGTCAACACGGGACGCGGACCCGAATTCGAGGGCGCGATCGTCGCGCTGTTCCATCTCCTGTTCACGTGGAACGACAAGGGACGCGCGCTGCGTGAGGCGTTCTGGCGCGACCGGCTGCCGAACATTATGAACCTGATCGCGACCATCGTCATCTTTGCTGTTGTCATATACCTGCAAGGGTTCCGGATTGAAATTCCGGTCAAGAGCAACAGGTTCCGTGGACAAAGGGGGACGTATCCCGTCAAGCTGTTTTACACGTCGAATATGCCCATCATGCTCGAGTCGGCGCTGACGTCGAATGTGTTTATCATTTCGCAGATGCTGGCGAACCGATTCCCGGATAACTTTTGGTCCGCTTGATTGGTGTCTGGGAGCCAATGGATGACTCTCCGCAGCTCGTCGCCAAGTCGGGTATCGCATATTACATGTCGCCCCCGCACACGATCAAGGAGGCTGTCCTTGATCCGATTCACACGGCCATCTACATCACGTTCGTCCTCACGGCTTGTGCGCTCTTTTCCAAGACGTGGATTGACGTTTCTGGTTCTGGCCCGCGCGATGTCGCGAAGCAGTTGAAGGATCAACAAATGGTATACCCGTCTCATTGACGTGTTCCACATGCTTACCGGGGTTCCCTCGTTGGCAGGTCATGGCAGGGTATCGTGAAGGATCGATGTACAAGGAACTCAAGCGCGTCATCCCTACTGCAGCTGCATTTGGAGGAGCCATCCTCGGCCTGCTCTCTGTTGCTGCCGATCTGATGGGTGCGATTGGGAGCGGAACGGGTATCCTCATGGCCGTGACGATTATCTACAGCTGTATGTGTCGTCTATTTCTTTCCTGCTTTTTTCAACCTGTCTGATCAGCTCGGACAGATTGGGAAATTGGAATGCGCGAGTCGGGTGGACCGGAGTTGGCAGCGCTGGGTGATCTGTTGTAGTAGTTGTAATCGTGGCACATCGGCCGCGGTTTTTTTTACAAGTACGTTAGATAACTGAGGTAATGAACTGGGATGGGAGAAGCGTTATCTGCGAACAAGTAGACGATTTTTACTGTTGTGAACCAACCTGTGCCTAGATTCCTAATTTAGTGACTACTTCAGATTCACGGTGTTCACTCCCCGAACACAGAAAATGTACTACAACACAAATACAACTATGACTGTGTAATGTAATGCATGATGTTAGTTAATTTCTGCTTGGCTCAATGGTTCAAAGACATTTTTCCGATTTGCCACATTCACTGACATGCCCACATTGATCATTGTCTTGATCAAAATCAGCCCCGAGATTTTGATTCCCAATAAGTTTGATGTCACACAATTGTTTTGATGACACCTGATCTGCTGCTACGAATCAAGCCGATGCCGCCCTTTCAACCTTAGGCTGGTCCTCACTCCATGTACTCTTCTATGCTTTCTTTCCTCCTCCTCCTCCTCCTCCTCACCGCGTCCGCTACATGTGCTTCACCTGTGCATATTGAGCATCGCAGTAACAGCGTATTGCCAGTTAGTTCGGTATGATCAACACAGATCCCTCAACCGACATGTACGTTGACTATAGCCCTTCACCAGATCAACCGGAGAGGGATGTTAATGTGGCGTCCAGTGCTTTATTCGAGTCATGTTGAGTCTTAAGTATTCCTCATATCCATTCTATTGTCTCACTGGCAATATCTAGGACATCCAACATAAGAATAAAATATACCAGAAGTGGGATCTACTTCTTCACGACAGATCTCACCAAGTGCGATCTCATACTGACAATCTATTATCAATAAATGTTGTTGCCGATGACGACATAGAAATCACTTTTTTCAAAGTTGTGGTGGTTAGGACCGCAAACCTTGATCCTATCATGAAGGAAATAGATAATTTCAAGCAGAAAAAGGAACTCCTTGGTTGGGGATGGGATGACGACCAAAAGAACATCTCTTTCGTTATCGCGCTGAGATGGCGCCGGCAGCCTTGACGAAAAGTACCGTTCGCGCATTCCTTTCGAGTCGGTCCTTTCTTACAATTTTCGCACTCGAGTTCTGTTCCAACTTCAGTTGTAGATATAATACGCTGCCTGGATATATTGTCGTGGTTGTTCTGGTTATACAACTTTCCTTGTCGTTGCGGAGAAATGTCGTTTTCTCTACCTGTATGCTTGCAATGTCATTGCTCCGGAGAATTTGCGAGATAAAATGGCTATGCTGTACTGTTGAGCGACTATCCATCTGCCGCAACTACACCATTCACCAACTTCTCAGAGCACGCATTGTCGCAAAGCACAAGTAACGGGTGTCGGAACTTGAGGACGAGCTAACGACGATAAAGAAAGTAAGGAGAGTCATTGCCTAGACTTTCGTTGTTATCCAGGACCTCTGAGACAGTCATCGTCACTTGGCCTAGAGGGCCGTAGATTAAGTTTTGTTGTTCTGGCAGCAGCCCAGAATTAGTCCCGTCGTGCGCGCATATACCCCGCGTCCTTCTCCCCTAGCAGCGTTAGCATGGGGGAGGACATGCCCCTCTGAGCGATCAGCAGTCCCGATTCGTCCTTTCCTCCCAACCAACTGTTCCGTGAACCGCACGGGGCTGGGGCATAATATCCGCCAGACACGCGCGACGGAGAGTAGGTCCGCCAGGTTGCATAACATCCCGAAGAACGCGAGTACGTGACTTGTCTCAGATTGTAGAGCTATTCCTGACGCGAACGCCACTCGGAGCTTACCTGATCCTTGAACTTGGCTCTGAAGGCAACATCACCTGCCGAGTATTGAAAACAAAATAAAATCCATGTCATCGCTCAGCATAAAAAAATGCGCGAATCATCGTGACGCACGCATGCCCCTCCAAAAATATATGCGAAATGCCGCCGGAAACCTCACCCAGCCTCGGTAAAAGGGACTTGTCGCGCACATACCTGTGGGGCTGTATGTGTGGAGGTACTAATATGAGCAGCTAATTATTCTCCGAGAAGCTCTATTGACTCCGAGAAGTGTCAGATTAGCGGGTGAACCAGTTCAGAGTAACCTATGCAGTTGCTTCGCCCATGGCTCGCGGATATATAACGCGACCGAGTGGAGGTTATCCGGATTGTCTAAAATAAAAAATAAAAAAGTAGCGTGACAATCTGTAAGTCCACCTAGAAACTGTCGATACAGGCACTGGTATACGTTCTATCTTGAAACTCGTGGCGAGTATGGCTGGCGTTGCTCGCGTTCCTTCACCCAGCCGAACACCGTCTCCCTAAACAAACCCGGATGCCCAATCCAGGGCGTATGATCCGCCTCTGGAAGGACGACGGTTTTACAGTTCCGCCGTGAGCCCAGATACCGCGCGACCTCCTCTACATTCGTTAACCTGTCCTTTTCGCCGAGAAGCACCAACATCGGGAGATCCTCCCCTTCCTCTCCTGCTGCCGAGCCACTCAATCCGTTCAAGCCATTCCACCACGCCCCACCGTTAATGCACTCCCCCTCCTCCTCCTCCTCCCCGCGGCCAACAGCACCAAGCAACCCAGATTCGTCCTGCTCCCTCGTCACCAACTGTCTTGCAACCGCCCGAGGCTGGAGCATAATGTCTGCAAGACACGCACGGCGAAGAGCGGGTGGGAGAGGGTGATCTGGGTTGCATAACATATCGACAAAGGCGAGTGCGCCGGACTGAAAGTCGTCTGCGCTGGAGGGGTGCAGGAGTGGGGAGATGGTAGCAGCAGCGGCAGCGGTGATGGAGCGCGGGAGGATGGAGCCGGTGTGTGGGCACCCGTTGACGTTGAGGATTCCACGGAGGTAGGAGGGCGGATGGTGCGAGAGGATGTCGACGAGGTGGGTGGCGCCAAGGGACCTATACATAGGTAGCCACCACAGAAGGTCGGCCGGTGAGTGAGTATCATGTTGTTTGTGAGGGGAAAAAAGCCCCAACCTACCATCCAAGGACGTATGGACGATATACGTTAAACTTTTGGATGACGGCGTCAAAGTCATCGGCTATTCGGTCCGACGTCCAGAATTCATCGTCAATGGGTTTGTCACTCTGTCCATGGCCTCGCGTGTCGTACCGGATCTGCACAATAGTAATGATGTCCGAAGTGAGTGTTATGGAGAGGGCTGACCAGGTATAACCGCTCTACCCACTTTGGGTCGTCAAAAATGGGGTCAAAAATGACCGAGCTGAGGGAAAAGCCGTGTATGAAGACAATGGGGGGGTTAGACGGGTCCCCAAGTGCTTGTGCGTATATGCGAGTGCCGTCGGGGGAGGACACGTATGCGTTGGTTGGGGCAGACATGGGCAGAGTCGATCCGGCGACAAGGGGAAAGTGCCAGTTTATAAGCTGGTGTGTCACGTCGGATCAGATCGTGGTGAGGTCGAGACCGGCGTGTTCGTCTTTGTTGTCAGGTGCCAGAGGTGGGTAACGTCATTTCTTGGTGGGTCGCTTGCGTAGGGCTACATTTATGTAAATAAAACCAATTGTGAGCTGCACAAATACGTAGTAAAACTGTTGGTAGTTGGAACACTTGGCCCTGCTCCTACCGATCCATTTCGCGTCATTGAAGTTAATCGAGACTTGGTACGGTCTGTTCAATGGTGGAAGCACAGGAGCAAGTGATGTGAGCCTATTTTCATCCTCTGCACGAGTTTAACAGAAACGACTCGTGCATGGACACCTATGAGCAAACGCGTGAATGAATCGCCTTACTCTCCTTCCTTATGGCATGGTCAAGCCTTGCCATGATGCGATTCCGATCAACGCTGCGGCAGAGCTGGAGCGGCCAGAGCGGGCCGGGATGTGGCAACATGTGCAAATGACGGAGGTTGCCGCCCGCCCGCCTGCGCATGCCTCGTTTGAGCAACGTTCCAACTGACTGCAGGCCGTCACATGTTCAACTTCTGCCATATCAAGAACCGAATCTATTATAATGGAATCTGCGGTTCATGACAAACGCCGAACGCGTGATGCCCACTCCGATCTGTCTGTCCATGCCTTTGCCTTCAGTTACACCTTGAACCCGTCCATATCCATATCCACCTGCATACGGTCTTTCCGCCACGCACTCATTGTTATCCAAAGATGCCCAAAAATACTGAAGCAATAATTGCGCAAGTGTTGATTAACGATACATGGCGATCGAACTAAATGCAATTTTTGTAGGATTATGGGAGCAACGGGAACAGGCAAGTGTCTATTAAGCGTACTCGTCCTTATGAAAATATAGCCTCTTTTTTTCCAGGGAAATCGACTGTGAGACGATTCTACTTGACGCGGACATGAAGTAGCGATTTGACGTCCTTACTTGCAGTTCATCCGGCTTCTTACTAACGACGAAAATATTCGTATTGGTCATGATCTGGAATCCATGACATTCGACGTTGCTACTTCGCATTACATTGACAGGGGAGCTCGTCTTCGTGTGACGCTTGTTGAGACACCTGGTTTCAACGACTCCCGTGAGGGCGTTACTGACACCGATATCCTTGAAAAAATAGCTGATTTCTTACAGGATAAGTGAGTCTCAGCATTTTCGTTTCTTCTAGCGTCGCTAACTAGATATTATAGAGGAGGACGGAAGCTCAATGGTGTCATCTATCTACACCGCATATCCGACCCCAAATTCAGCGACACGGCGAAGAAAAACCTTAGGGTTTTTAGGGAACTTTGCGGTGATGAAAATCTCGGTCACGTCCGGCTCGTCACCACTCACTGGAACGCTGCTGGAGAGGAAGAGAAGAAACGTGAAACGGCTTTGGCCAACGGAGTTTTCAAACCCTTCATTGATGCTGGGGCAAAATTTATTCGCCACGACGGTGGATTCGAGTCCGCTAAGAAAATTATTTCAAATCTTGCTCGCAAAACACCTGTGAGGATGAAAATCCAGGATGAGCTGAACGCCGGCATAGCATTGGGAGATACGTCGGCGGGTGCGGTTATCGTTGAAGAGATGAACGAACTACAGAAGGAGCATGCGAAGGAGTTGGAAGAAATGAAGAAAGACCTCGAAGAGGCGCAGAATGAGAACAATGGGGACCTGAGAGCTGAGCTAGACAAAGAACGGCGGAACTTGGAAGAGAGGATCGCTCGGGTTGAGGATAACCAGATGAGACTGGCGACAATGCAGACGAACCTGGATGAACGATCTCAACAGGCTACGGGGCATCCCAGTCGCGTGGTGTATGCAAAGCGCGAGAAAGCGCAAGGGAAAGCAAGAGAACGCCTGCAGAATGACAAAGGACTGGGCGATGAGCAACGGAATAGTTATCGCAAAGGCAAGCAGAGCAATGGAGAGAATCTGACGACCACACGAGATGCTCTTGCAGGCGGAGACTGCCGCGAACAAAATAAGGAAGATATTCCGAGTCCTCGGCACCCACCAGTTCGTGACATTTCGCAAGGTACGATCAACGTAATTTTGGAGACATGACCTCAACAGTTTCGGCTAGTGATGTGTGCTAAACCTGAAAAGGCGCAGGAGGGACTTCGGAAGGGTGAGGGGCTGGATGGCGAGCAGAGGAACAATCATGACGAGGATAAACGGAGCGGGGTTGATATTCTGACCACCGCTCAGGATGCTACGGCTGGTGAAAACTGCCAGGAACGGCAACAAAGGAAGGAAAAAGTTGCGCATGATCGTTCGCAAGATGTGAATGGCGAATGGGTGGTATATATTATCTTTATGGTTTCACTCGTCGTGGTTGTTGTTGCGGTCATTCAGAGTAAATGAACATTTTCTGTCTAGTCTCTTGCTTATCAGTTTATGTGTATGGAAGTCCTCACTGACCAAGGAATGGCGGGGCTATCTGCACTAGCACATGTGTTGAAGGAGCATGCATTCCATTGAGTCTATATGTCAATTAGAGAGAGGGTAGTGACGAGATGAAAAACACCTTACTGTAGAGGTAGTCATGACTGTTTCTGTAGTTACACCTATAAGATTAGCAGCGACGGAGATGGGGATGATGAGGTGCAAAGTTCGTAGTTGCTGGCACCGTAAGTGACACCTGCACCTAAGTTCGTCTCCAGGATCTTAAGTTATGTCGCGTAAAGCGGGCATCCCCATCGACGAGGTCCTTAAAATGTTTGGTCTTGACCTGCTCTTCCCTGTTCTCCCCTTGTTCGCCAGATATATTACTCCAGAACGTCGTCAGAGCTGCGACTTCGTAGGCCTTTGTACCGCAAAGGACATCAGTATCAGAATACACATACGCATGAAGTAAGGATCGCGGAATTATTATAGGACACATGTGTCGCTGACACCTTCATAGTATCAACGATTACAACCCTGCGACCACTATCAGACTCGAGACTGTCCAAAGCGAAGTGCCCGAGAGCAGCGGCCCCGAGACTTTAATCTGCAACTCATGCGGAATATAATATCGATGATTTTCCTGTACGTGCAACTCATTACCCTGTGGAGTTTGGGAACCAGTTGAGTGACAGTTAGGGGTAGAAGGAGGAACACTTACGCTATCACCATCTCACCTTGACGTTCCGGCATTTCACTAGAGAGCAAACAGTTATGGTGTGCGCTTGATCGAGGCTAGGTACGCTGTGACGTTTATCGATTACGGCGTGCTGGCCCAGGTTCCTAAGTTGGCACAGGGGACATGAAGAATGCGTGTACGCATCGTGTCCTAGGTTGCGAATGACCTCCAGGCCTTATCACATTCTTCACCCTGTCGCGCAATCTCCACACGTCAGAACCTTCTCGTACTGGAACAAGTTGCTGAATATAGCGCCAGACCATGTATCCGGTGACTGTCTTGAATCCGCTGTTCTGACAGAAGCGTCCGTTGGAATCATCCTGGCAAAGTTTGGTCATGCCACAAAAACAGTATCAGCAAGAACTCTGCATTCACGCATATTCATATGTACGGGTCATTCGATTCAAATGGATCATCAAAACCGGCGTTCGTTATTCGCAGCGAATTTCGAATTACGATTGAATGTATAGTAATCAACTTCTCTTTCATTTCACATTGACCGCATGTTGTACACCGCAGTCATGAGCAAGGCATAGAGGCGCGACATACCATCTAGTCGCAATTTGGGTATTTTGTTGGTTGGGTTCGGATCGAGTCAACTTCTAAATGTGATCGTGCCTTTCATAGCAAACCTTCACCACCAAATCAATAGAACCGAAGCACACATTCTCTTTACTGTTTGGAGGTGCAGCTTGCGAAGCGCCGCGAATGGCCACGGAACGCTTAATCACGATTTCGCGGACTACGTGACTTCAATTGTGCATCTAGGTCTCGAAGCAAAGCTTTTCTTTCGTCGAAAGAAAATTCAAAGAGAGAGAAGCGAGGACTAAACTGGCATATTTCAGTTTCTCTCCAGGAACAACAGAGCGACCAAAGGTCATGGCATTTCTACCTTATGACGACACAATCCAGATGGCGGTGCCTCTGTTCACTGGCTGATCTATTTATCATAATGGTGCATTCAGTGCTACCTTTTTCCGTAAGTCGGTTAGGCCGACAGTGTTGATCCTTCACAGGAGTCGTATGCGTGGTCGTCCCAAAATTCAAATACGTCGAAAACTATTGTATCAGCCATCTCATATGTGATTTCGTTCCGTACGACTCAAGTATAGGTGCGTTGTTATGGGTGGGACGAGGAACAACCCATTTTCCCGTTAGTGATGTAAAAATATCCTTCTAGCTGGGTATGGGTGCACGAATGAGCTTCTGGTTTCCGTGACGAATGTTAGCTGCGGGAGAAAATGAGGGTAGCCTCTCTGTAGAAAAAAACAACTATCAATATTTACTGCGGTCATATAGCTTCCAAATGACGCGGGCCCATGGTATATATCGGCTGTGCTGAGTACATGCAGAATGCCAAGAGTGAGGTTTAATTATTGGATGTAATGGTACGACGCGTGTTTTAATGATGTGAAAAACGAGATGCAGGCCTCGGGCTTTAAGCTTTAAGTATAGATCTTGATTGAATTAAATTCAAAATACGCCTGTGAAAACGCGTCGGGCTGGAAATTGACATAATCTACAGGTAGGAACTCAGTTCGCACATAATTCGAGAAGCTGTATTAACTTGCCGACACATGTACCAGGGCACCCTGACAAAGAGTACACAGAGCCAGCCCAGTCGCCACCTTTTGTATGCAATTGAGTAGACGCATTATAGAGTAACAATTACTCACAAAAGGCCAGGTTGATAATGATATTCTGCGGAGCAAAGAAGCTATCGATGTTACAACTAGTCTTAGGGAATAGAGCATCTGGTGTTCCCTGATTATCTGAGTATCAAAACTGTCATGCATGTTTCAGATAAAGTTACGAACCCAGTTATCTGGATTGACGCTGCCAGCATCGCTACTGACGTCTAAAGGGACTGCATGGTTCCTTGGCCAGAACCAGACCCTGATTTGGGGATCGGATCTCTCCATTGCGTACCAGCCGCCACCGATGCTATTAAACGACGGCCCGTAGCTTTCCAAGCTAGAGAATCTTACGCCACAGCCCTCGTTTCTGGCAGCATTGACATCACAATCGATGTTGGTGGCTGATCTAATTAATGGCTCCGGAAGGCCTTATGAACAAAGCCAAAGGAAGAGTTGTAAATATACGTGCCCAAGTTGGTTTCGCGATGATGGCATTGTGCAACCTGAAGTCGTGTGTAAAGTGGCTGCATTGGGAGATTGGTCATTAACACCTTCCACAATGTCGATTTCGCCCTGTTAAAAGACGGGATCAGAGGCGAGCAACATAGATATGCATTACGATTTACCCCGTTCGGCCAATTGGGCCCGCAAGTCCATATCGCTGGCCAAGTTCTAAGGTAGTTGGGGCTTTTGGCTACGAGCCTTGTGATTGAAACTTACCCGCACCCTTGGGGTATATTATTCAGGTCGAAGCTGCGTTTTGCATACATACTGAGATGGCTGTAGGTGCAAATTGTGACACTTACACCAAGACAACGCTAGCGTAGGTATTTACGGACCGAATACGGACTGAATTTCGTCCTGGGCCAGTTTGGATCGAGTATTGTCGTATCATCTGCCCGGAGAATAAACATGTTATCATTTGCATAAGTCAGATTCTGCCTAATCGCGGTGGCCTCGTCGACATAATTTCTGAGAATTTACTCTTAGAACCATATAATGATATATAGTTAAGTGAGTGTGTACTTACACTCGTCCATTTGTGGGATCAGGTATGTTTTCGAAAGTGAACGCATTGTAGAAAGCCAGTTCCAACAACTGCTACTGTTGAGGTTGTATACAGTTCCGAACACCGAATTAGGCGACATGAAGCCAAGAAACCAACACCACAGGTAGACTCTTCATCGTTTGAAGCGGCTTGAGTACACAGCGAAGGTGGAAATTGTACGAGACAGCCTTCCCCTCGTTTCTCTAATATAGTCTCCTGGTCCCTCTTCATCGTCTGATTAACAGGGGTTACATTACTCATCCGTGTGTTCCGAGTCATGTGGTAGAGGTTGAGAGAATAGATTTAAGATAGTCAATCGGATTGCCAATAGGGCCTAAGATCGACGATAATGTGGAGTCGATAATCCGTCAGATCCGTGCAGGCTGCGCGACTGAGCATGCGTTGCGCAGAGATAAGATATATTGCGAGAGACTCCCGATCGTCGTGAATCTTCATCAAAAGTAATGTAGGCATAGACGTCTCTGGTGTGTTTTAAAGATCCGAGCAATCTTCAACAGTCCTGCTCACGGGCGTCACCTGGAATGAGGGTATGCCATAAAGAGCTTGCATCCGACAACTTCCCGAGTGGTTAAAAGATAAGGCAGATAAGGGCGTCAGGTGCGACAGCACAGGATGCCACATTTCGAATCGACACATCTTGGAATGACTAGCTTCGATAGAACGAATAGTGCGCATCGTGTAACATGAACAGCGTGAGAGACGAACGGTCCGTTTCCTTTGACAGAAAACTGCCCGATTCACATTCGTGTGATGTGTCTGGAATAGAGTTAGACACATGAAGCACGCGCCGGCCGCTCGTCGTTTCTCCCACGTATAGAGTTGGCCATGAGACGCAACGACCCCAAAACAACCTGATTTTCATGGTCAACTATTTATTGCTTGTTGCGGCGGTGCCCATTGAAAGTATGATGAAATGGTTCAATGCTGACGTCACGCATTCGCTCTTGGACCCGAACCACCACCTTCCCGTTTTGGATTAGCAACCATGGCCCCCAAAGGTCGTGGTTTTGGTCGAGGGCGGGGCTCTGCCCCCCCCTCCTCTGGCTCTTCTCATTCATCGCAAGGTTTGGATCCGCAGTTGGACGAGGACACTCGTAGTCGGATGGCCGAGAGTATTCTTGGCGCTTGCCGTAGTCTGGTAGCCAAGGGGCGCCCTGTGCCCCAGTCGCTTCTGGACGAACTGGCCAGCGTCGGAGGCTCCTGGCCGGAAGACACGTCTGCCTCAACCTCAGGGCTCTCAGACGCCTACATCGATTCATCGCTCACCCCGGAGATTACTCGTGAAGAGGCCTCCCTGCTCGGCTTGCCCTATGAGGGGGACTCGCCAGGCTACGACGACGACGACGACGTCCACCCAGATGTTGACCCAGACGAACTGGCAACCAACTGCTACATAGCTCTAGAATATGTACAAAAAGCCCTTCACCAGGCAGATATCACCCCCCTCTCAGGGATGCTCCAACTACGGTCATTGTGGGCCTTATTGCATGCCCACTTTGCTCCTTCGACCTCCGGCTCTTCCCCGGCGACTCCTAGGGCTACAGGAGTCCCCACCGTGGTTCTTCCACCTTCCACCCCGCTACAGCAGATGACGACGGGGGACTATGCCCCCCTACCACCTGCTACTCCGATGACCCCGGGAGGTCTCATGGTCCCCCCCCCCGGTCACTCCTTACCACCTCGGATCTCCGAATCTTCCTCGCTTCCACCCGGCTACCCCAGCCCCGTCAAGTGGAACCCCTCGCCCCCCGCGCACGCCGTTCACACCTGGAAGAACTAGAGTTCCAGGACCGTCCTATGCCGTCATTGCTGCAAAGCCCCCGCTTGCACAACCTGCAGCCCCCCCACCGATCCCCCTCCACACTAAACCCGTTGTCTCCACCACGACAAAACACGTAAAGTCCTGCCTTACACAAGGCATGAAAACCAACAAGGTAGTTCTACGCCCCGATGGCGACGGAGCTACCTCTAGACCGCCGGCCCCTTCCATTTTGGCTGCTACTTCACTCGAGACTAACCGCATAGTCTCGGCCTCCTGGACCTTACGTGGGGACTTCGAGGCAATCCTCCAGAAACCCCCCTCCTCGTCGGACGTCGACAGGATTACCGTCGCACTGCGAACTGCCACCTCTGGGGAAGTTACCCGTTTGGGCCGCCCCACCACCTCCGCCATTAAATTTCTCCATGTCCCGACCTCCCGCCCGGACGGAACTGGATTTACAAACTCAGACGTACAAGCTTGCATTGCCGCCCACCCAAAATGGGCCGATGTGGTCTTCTTCAAGCCCCCGACTTTCGTTTTCCCCAAGCAGGTGGGACGCGTCGTCCCCCTCTCCGGCACTGTCAAGTGCGAAATCTTTGACGACCGCGCGGGTTCCCGAGCCCGCCGTCTCCTCCAGACCGACGTCTCCTTCATTGGAACGCCCCGTCGCGCGCAACCGTGGACAACGGACAAGCCCACCCCACAATGTGGGGTCTGCCTCAGATGGGGCCACACCTCTCATCGGTGTGTCTCCCGGCTTCCCTGGTGCGCTTTCTGCGCCAGCAATCACCCCTCCTCGGCCCACAGCGCCGCTGCCGCCGAGAGCGAATCACCACTCGCTCTGAAGTGCCTCAACTGCGATGGTGCACATTCCGCCATCTCCCGACTCTGCCCATTCTACGGGGCTCGCTTCACACCCAAACCGCTGGCCACCCTCGAAGCCCAGCGCCTTGAACGTGTCAAATCCCACAGACTTGTTAGGTCTCGCCAGCGTGCCAATGCACGCCTTACCCGTCGGCCATCCAATCCCGCGGGGGCCTAGTTGGCCCCTCACTTGTTGTCTGTTTTCGCACGCAGGTCTAGATCCTGCCTCTGCATGTAAATAAGTTCCGACTCACGCTCTCGGCTTTGCATTACTCGAACTACTTAGTTACAATTAGGTAGTCCTCCCCTTTTGACTGGGGTCTATGTGGTACTCAGGTTGCTTAGACCAATAAATAGCTATTCTAAAAAAATAAATAAAAAAAAAAATGCTGACGTCACGTCACACTGTTGCATACTAAGTTGAGCTCATCATTCACGAAGAGAATGCTAGAAATGTCAATTTCTGCATCAACAACAACATTGAGCCGCAACGTCGTTCTCTCAGGCAGATGATCATGGCGTACCATCTGTTTGTTTACCGCCTAACCATTGTGGACCGAAACGGAACCTCAGAAAAGGACGGGCATCTAGATCAAGTCATTACAATTTGCATTAATGGTACAGATGCAATACATCTATGAATACACTATCAGCCAGCATTTGGCATTATGATTTGCAATGTTGTATAATGTGTCAAAAATGGAGCCATGATCAATGCATGCACGTGGATGCAAAACGAGAGAAAGAAACGAGACTCAGCTCGCCTCTTGAACGTGTGCCTTGACAAACAGCGTCGAAAACAGGTACTGCGAAAGCTGCGCATCATGGAGTGGTAAATGGCGATATCCTGTTCAACCACCATCGTCCCCGTCAAAGGACACAAAGACGCGAAACAACGACTCACCGTACCCCAAACTGCCCAACGACACGCAAAAAATCGCCAACGGATCCTCATCCTCTCTATCCTCTTGCCTCACCACAAACCTCACAAAAACCAGATCCCACATATCCCCCACACACTCAAACGGGATCTGGATCTGCTCCTCCCACACAGGGTTGAACCCATTGTTCTTGACCGCGCTCGTGCGGTACGTCACCGTTCGCGCGCTCGTCGCACCCGAACTCGAACGCGACCTCCCATCTCGACCATCCCATCCCTGCGCCCCTCCACCTCCACCTGTCCCTCACCCGCAGACCCAGCTGTCCACGTCCCAATCAGGCACATGCACCGTCACCTCCACATACGGATGTACCACCGCCCTCTCCGCCATCTCCCGCCCACTCGAGTCCTTGGGGCGGGGCAGCTGCTGGGCCGAAATCACCGTCAAATCCAAAAAATGCTTCCTCCTCTTTCCCAACAGCAGCGACTTGCCCGCGGAGCTATCTGCCCACAGCGCGGCAGGCTTGAGGACGTACCCGCTCCGCCCATTCCGCTGAAACATCGCATGGTTGATCATGAACCCCAAATCGAACGTCTGCCAATTCATCGCGACCAGCTGCGCGCCACAGGACCAGTACCGGTGCGGCTCGTAGTTGGTCGAGCTCACCCTCAGGCTCTTGGGGTACACCCTCACCAGATGCGTGCGGCAGTGCTTGATCAGATCGACCATCCCAGATCCGTCGTCGCTGGCCTTGATCATCTTGTTCGCCGTCGTCTCCGAGAGCGAAAACATGTGCTCGCGCGCGTACGTCACTTTCTTGTTGATCCCCTGGAACTTGACCCCGACGGTGTAGATCATAAGGGACTGAAGCTTGGGAGAGATTTTGGGCTTGGGGTCACCCCCGCCCGGGGTCGGAGGCTGCGTCGAGGGGGTGGGAGTGTGCATGGCCTTGGGAGAGCGGGGGCTCTGCGGCACCCCACTACCGTTCCCGTTCCCGTTGGCGTTCCCATTCACGTTGACATAACCTGTACTCCCAGCAGACGAAGCCACGCGCCTGACCCGCTGTATCACCGTTTGAATGGATGGACCGAGCGCACTCTTGGGCGGAGCCGTCCCACCCGTCGTGGACACCCTTCTCCCCAACCCAGCGTCCACCGCCACCTCTTGCAACGCGTCGGAGTCGGACGTTGATGAGGTCCCCGATGTCTCCGCAAACACCCCGTCCGTATCCCCACCAGACTCGTGCCTCAACGCCGTCACGTCTTTCGTCTACCCCGAGACATCGGTCACCAACACGCACACACGCACATGCACATGCACACGTACCTTGAACAAAATCTTCCCCTTGAGTTCCTCGGGACTCGGCAAATCGCCCACCTTCAACTTGCCTAACCCGGTCCCCTCCCCACCCGTGCCAGAACCCGCCCACCCAGGCGCACCGACCAACGCGTCCCCAAACACCTCTACCAAAATCTGTGCCACCATCTCCTGGCCAGGCAGGCTACAATGCATCTCTGCCGAAATCACAATCGGGTAGACCGACGCCACGAAGCCGTACTTGCCAATCGCCTGGCACACCTCGCGCAGGGAGACCTTGGAGGTGAACGTCTTGCCGTGGAACACCATCGGCTCCGCCTCGCCCGAGGGCCCGTCGTAAATGTCCACCTCGACGCTCCGGCAGCTGTGCAAAAGGGCGCGGATGTACCCCTCGATGGTGCTCACCCCCACGAGCTGGTGCCCCACCAGATAGGTGTTGTGCGAAGACGCGATAAAGTAGTCGGACAGCGGCCGCGTCATGTCGTGCCACACTTTGCCGTGTTGGTCGAGAAAGGCAGAGTTGTCGGCCTGACATGAGGAAGGAGGTGAAGCCGTCGAGGGTCAGGACACTGCTAGGGCGCGAGTGGTGGTGGTGGTGGTGTTTGGGGATGGGAGATTTGCGAAAGGGAGAGGAAGGGCGGTGGATTGTCGCTCTGGGACTTGCCGGTCTGGGACTGGGACTGGCGCTGCGGCTCGGACTTGGGCTTCGAGGCGGCTCAGCGTACTTGTCAAACACCTCTCTAAGCTCTGCATGGCCGAGTCTAGACTATCACCTGACGTGACTACAATGATCGTCAAGGAAGGGCATGCTGCACACCTTTTGCACCTCGCGCATAAAGTACTCGAACGTCTTGAACCCAAACTCTCCAGTGGTCATCCTTGTCCTGGACGAGCTTCTTGTACAGCCTATCTATATCGGGACGGCCCTTGAGCAGCTTGACGAACCGCCTGAAATCGTCAAAGTCGAGGTATCCGTGGATTCTTCACGTCTGCTTGCTGTGCGTGGCCGTCAGTTTCGAACTCCCCCCCTCAAAGAGGATGGCTACGGGCGCACCTTGAACAGTCTAAACAGGCTCTCCGAGCTCGAGTGGATATTCATCCTCTTACACAGCCTTTCCACTTCTGGAAACCGCAGCCTCTCATTGTCCTCCAAATTGCTGCCCTTCCAATACTGTTTCTCCCACAAGGCTTGTCTGATCTCGAAATTGCCGAGGCCGGACATGAGCACCCTCCGGATGGCGTAGAGCTTGTGCAGGGTGGCGTCCCACATCCGAAACACGTCCACCGAAGGGCGCGATGAGGTGCAGCGTTTTGTAGTTACCATCGCGGATGTAGATGATCGTCAGCCAGCAGTCCTCGTACACCTGCGAGAGCTGGAACTGTTCGCGGTAGTACCGGGCATCGGAACCAGACCGCATTTCTTTGATGTTTTCGATGGGAACTGCAGGACGTGACTCGTTAGCATGCGGTACCGAACAAGACAGGGGGGGAAGGAACGCGTACTGATTCGGTGTCGGACGGAGGGCTGGATGACGTCCCACACGATCTGGCCGACGTCGGGGTCGAGCCTGACGACGACCTTTTTGCGCTTTTTGCTGGTGACTTTGGTCATCTGGGTGCCCTCCCTGAGCAGCGGGGGCACGTGGACGTCGAGGGCGGGTGCAGCGGCAGGCGCCGGCGACATGCTGGATGAGGGAGGCGCGCTGGGGGTGTGGGGGACGGTGGGAGGAACGTCGGAGTGAGCACGCGCGTGTGGGGGTGGCGGCGGCGCTCTGCGGTTGTTATTGTTGTGTTCGCGTCCGAATGCCTGAATCTTGCGCAGGGCCGAGGCGAAACCGGTCGCAGGGGACTGCTTGGACGAGTCTGGGACCGCGCTCGTGCTCGTGCGGCGGAGACTGCGTTGGCGCAGAATGGGGTCGTTCATCGTCAGAGAGGACGAGACATGGCTGAGGGCGACATGGGTTTAAGTACGTGTTTCGGAAGCCTGCTCCCCAGGTTTATGGCACGCGCACAGCCCTGGGCGCCTGCACTCGCGTCTCCCTGAAAATCCCAGCTCGCCGGGGCTCTGCGGGGACAATGGTGGCTGAGAATGGTACCAGTCGAGCAAAAAGCTCCTTGCAGGTACAAATAAGTCTCTCATACCGCAAGCTCCTCTCTCCATCGCCTCTCATACTCCTCTTGCTGCCGCTTCATCTTCTCTTCACTCCCCCCTTTTTGTTCTCCGAAGTGGGAACTCCACTCACGCTCCGTCTCTCGTTGTTCGCCCTTTCGTTTAAGCCTGCTATCTCTTGTTGTGCGTCGCGATAATCCGATTCACTTCCCGCGATGCACAGACCGAGCAGCCACTGATGTCAGGCTGTGTCGCATGAAACGGGCATTGAACAAGGTCCAAGGTCCTTAAAGAATTGCGCCTTCCTTGTTCGCCGGTTACCTTCGTCGTCAGAACCACAACCTTTTGTACCGCAAAGGTTACGAAACATAGCCAAATTCCAACCCAGAGACCGCTCAATTTTCGTTTAGTGTCATACCTAATAATCAATTTTTGAGACAGCTTACGTTTCGAGTAAGAATGCTAGGAGTGTCGACGATGGTCACTTTCAGACTTTCAGACCACGATCCTGAAAGGAAACAACGTGGGTATCGCTTGTCCTAGATTCGAGGCTGTGTCCACATGAACGCTGGGAATCTCCAGAAAGCGCCTGATCAACTAGTGTGATTTGAGATATCAGTCTCCGCGAGCCTGGCATATAGTAAGCTCACCGATGATTTTCTTGTAGAGGGCGACTTGCGAGTACGGTGGTTGTACAATTGAAGGTTTCAATAAGGGATTTATGGATTGGGAAATTTTGGTCCTGTATTCAGGGTTCAATATAATAGCAGCGATGCTGTGCAAGAGAAACCCGTGTTCGTATCGTGTCTCCTATCCTCCTATTGCGAGTGATCGGAGAAACTTCTGACCTCCACCTTTATCACATTCCTCACCACGTACAGGTTTGAGACTGAATCACTTTGATCATCCGAACACATGGGACAAAAATACAGCGCGAAACAGGTGCCGTGTACACGGTTGACGCACGAGGCACATCCACAATTTGTGCGCGATCGTGGCAGTGTCAAGCGTGCAACGTCGTTCGTCCAGACATATTCTGCTCCATTACCCAATACCAGATCTGCACAGCATGAGTGATATTTTCTAGCATCCCGAGGAAGGACATCAGCCAAACGCTATGTGCGCATTTGTATAACTGTAATTGATTAGCTTCTGCTACTGACACTTTTTGAAATGATGCTCAGAAAAGGAGTTGGATCTGAACCCCAGCTGACGTGAGGCACTGGCAGACATTACGCATCAAATTCTTACCTCCAGGCCCGCAAATAATCTGACCGGGACTCAACTCCTCTTCGTCGTCCTCGGATACTTCTATCCCACGGTATAGGATGCACTTGACAATTGAGATCAACATGTTCAAGTGTAGGACTTGCTTGTCCCAACTCCTGCAGCAAACGCGATTGAAGATCTTCGCATAATGGACGGTATTGTTCATATTCCATGCTTTTGCAGTATAGAATTAAGGTTTTGACGTTTTTAAACAGCGCAAGACATTGAACAAATTCAGGAAATCGCCATGGTTTTGTCAGAAGAGAAGACGGTCAATAAGTGCGTGATATATGAGGAAAGGTGTTTGCCTGTATGCTCGTATTGTAGACCACGATCCTAATATACGGATCAGAATTTGGGATACAAGTTGCCATTGTTTCACAGACCAGTCCAATGTCCTGTTCGGAAGTCCCAAGAAGATTAAGTGACAAACTCCTTCCGGTAGTAAACACGGGAGTTTTTGGCGGGATCGATAAAAAGCAGGAAATAGGTCCAGTGTACCAATTTTGTAGTCCTTAGGAAGGAGAACCTGCGATGATGAGATACTGTATTGTGATATAGATTTTCGACCCTGGTCAGGAGAGTGACGTCAAGACAGACGTGGTAAATCCCGAATAGGTGTAGTCCAGGTTGGTTGTCAATGATTCCTTCAAGTTCATGATTATGCTCCAAAAGCAAGTGTGCAGTCGAAAGTAATGGTTTCTGAAGAGGTATGATTCTTGCTTGGAATGATCGATCAGGAGCTGACATACTTTATGACTTGGCTTATCCCAGAGATATCTGGAACATTACTGTGGTACATGATCTGCAAATCGACCAAGCTAAGCAGCCCGTCCGCGAGTCTATGAAGGATGAAGCAAATCGCATTGACTGATCGATACACCCTAGGAGGTCCAAGTTGTAAGTGAAACGTTTTAACCAACGACGCCTTCCGTGTATTGGTAGCCAAAGTGTGTAACAGCGACTCCTCCTTCGAAGTCGGTCCATGGCCATTGCTTCAAGCGGGAGGTGATAATGAATACGAGAATAGAGAATGTGCTCAGCCACGTCGCGAAATGAGGTATGTAGGCAGGTTAAATCTGAGCATAGTCGTAGAATCTGATGCTGTACTTCCAGCGAAAGGTTTCCGAATCTCATGATTCTATGCATAGAAGCGTCGACCTGTGGGAAAGCTTACGTTTGAGACTGTCGTCCCCCTATGGAGTAGGGTTCGACAATTTTGAAGATGTTCAACATGGCAATACTATTGATTTTATGGTGTAGCTTAAACAGGTCCACATTAGTACAGACATTACATATCAATACTAATTCTTCAACGATTACAGTCCGCTCAATGTCCAGAACCAACAGTACACAATACAGAGTCCAGTATAATGTGAATTGTCCTTGAACGTACAAAAGTCCATGAAACTAGTGGCCTAAGAATATTGAAGCCAGTCTGCGAAATTCTTGTAAGGAATATTGCCAGAAGGGAAGGCAGTCCAGCCTTTGATAATTGTCCATTGACCAATGACATAGTTGACGCTGATGAAAATGTCGGGATGACAAAGCTTAGCAACAGTAGAAAAAACTCACTTTGGCCAGATTGGCGAAGGAAGCTTCGCAAGAGCGCCATAGAACCCGTCAATATAGTTCTGTTGGCTCATTACGCCATTCTTTGCCAAAGTATCAAACACCTTTGATCCCCAGCATTAGACATGATGCAACCAACTATACATAACGGCGACTCACAGACTCGGTAAGTCGAGGCCAGAATTGAGGATTGGTATTTCGCCCCTGCGTATTCTTCGCGCACGAGATGGCGTTACCGAATGCTTTGACACCAGCCATTATCTAGAATCGCGAGTCAAACAACAGTAAAGGTGATATCAGCCTGAAAGGGGCACGAACGGCAAGTTGCAGCCAAAACGCAATTACTGTCCGCATACGGATTCGTGAGGATTGTCTAAACAACGTCAAACGCTATGCAACAAAGCTCGAAGCGCACGAACCGGAGCGTTCAAGCAGACGCTAAAGAGTTGTGCGCAACTTGCATTGGGATCAGGGGCACAGGTAGGACCCGCACACGATGTGCTAGTGAGTGGTACATGGGAGTACTTGAGGAAGTCTGACAGATTTTTCTGGGGAACTTTTCCAGTTGAGCAGAAGTTGGTCCATCTAGATATGTCGTTAAGATCGCAGCGGAATCATCAAATCGCTGCTTACGCTACAATAATTGCCCAACGTCCAGTTACGAAATCAATCCTATCAACGCGTCACAAATCAGAAAAGACCAGCGATTCAAATACATACGTGGATGGCCAACGAACAGCACTGGTCCCAATAGCCGAAATAGCACCGTATGTGAAATCGACGAAGTTCTGCTGAGTGTACGGCGGAGGGTTTGCGACAGGTAAATCGAATGAAAGCGCTGGCAGATTGTTACTTGCTGGAACACTTTGATTCTGACCCGTATTCAGATTATATCTGCAAGTAACAGCTTGGAGGAACGAGTCCATGCCGTCGTGCCAATTCAGTCCAGCAGCAACGCAAGATTTGACGGAGAAGGGGTTTGAAACTGCGTTCTAATTTCAAGTCAGTATTGTGTCGTGTAGCTTTGAAAAGTCCGTACTTTATCCTTAGCACAAGTAACCGTCAAATCCATTGTGTACGGATAATAGGTCAATGGGCAGTTTGGTATAATGTTGCACGTCGTTGCTGGGCCCTTCACGGAACTGAAGTATTGGAACCAATCGACAAGGTTGGAGACAGGAACCTCCCCATTCGAACAAAAACCAGTCCACGCCTGGATGATGTCAAAACTCATCTTCACGAAGGCAGGGTCGATTCTGTATAGCCATCAGCAAAACTTGTATATGACGAGGCTTCATCTCCACATACAAACTCGTGACGTTAGGATTCGCTGCAGTGACAACGCCAGTGTACCATGTAGCATACGACTGGAAGGTTGCAAACTCTCCAGCGAACAGTAATACGACTGGCAAGCTGCACGCGGTTAATAAACTGACGCAGATGATAACAGGCCGCACATACTCCGGGAGGAACACGAGGGATGTCAGCACTCCGAGGTGCGTTACCGGTAGGACCAGAAATACGACAGAACAAGTTAGAAAGGAAAGAATCTGGATTGATCGGATAACATGAGGCCTGCTGCAACGCATGCTTCGTTGCTGAATGGGTCGGTTTTGGTTTTCTGAAATGACAATGAGCAAGTGACTGTAGGCCAATTGCAGGCTAGAAACGCACCAATGTATTGACGCATTGCTCAAAAACAGTGGCACAACTTGCGTCCGCAGGAAGGAGACCGCAGGCACCAGGAGGTGACGTCACAGGTGGAAATCCACCAGTAGCCGCAGCGCAAGTGACGCTGAGTAAAAGAGAGGACCCGACAACCCAAGCTGAGACCATGGAAAATGGAGGGCACGTCAATGGACTGGCTAGTGATGGTATTTATACCTGGGTAAGGGGCGCACAGCACAGCCAATGAATGACAGAGTTAAAGATGTCAGCTCCATCGGTGAATAGGGAAGCGGTGAGTAATTGCCGATGTGAGGGATATACTTGGGTATGGTGGATATCCTGAAACGCTCGCTGGTCATGCGACGCCACACTGCACATGCGTCATCAGCGCCTAGGACATAGGTTAATTGACCCCTGTCCGAGTTATTGTTGGGGCCAAACCTCGGCCGCTAAGCTCTGCAGCCTGGCGTAATTCCCATACTCACTTGAATCATAGGGAGAAAATGTATTACAGACAGTAGAAACCTGTACTACTCTAGCATGGACTTGACTTGTGCACATAGTGTGGTCAGGCTACAACGTGCCTGTCGCGCGTCACCAGACTTTTCGATGTGATGACGGCCTGGCATAGGCTGGCCAGACTTCACCGGCAGGCCTGGTGGAATGGTTTTGCGGGTGGCTGACGGCCAGGCACACACCGGGCCTGTCACGCGTCACCAGACCTCCAGCTCGGCTCAGTTGCCGGCTGTAGAGCCAGAGCTGACAAATCAGCTCTGAGAGAGCAATCTCGCGTTGGAAGCGACTATCGCCAGACGAATGTGATTGTGTAAGTTTTGAAAACGAGCATGTAATAGGTAAGCCGAAGCCGTCGTCTAAGCCGCCGGCCACGCTGATGCCGCGATAGATTTCTACCTACGTGAGTGTCCCCTCTCGGAGAACGTCCGCTGCTCTTCGTCTCGAACTGGATCCGATATCTCACGCCCTCTGCAAAGCCAGTGCGGCTGCTAGCGACTAGAATGCGCTGTCAGCATCCACTCTGGTGCATTGCCATGACCTGGACCAGGGTGAACTAGTAATGCCCTATCATTTCAACGAGGCACGAAAATGCTACTCGATTTAGGTATAGCTGATGAACATCTGTACCATTGCGCGCTGTACTTGTGCTCAGCCATGCTACTAACGCTATCACTCCAAGCTTACTACGCCTAACGAAGCGTCGATTCTGACATGGGAAAAATACGCATCGGTTCGGCTGGGGGCAACACTGGCGCATCGAGCGCCTCTCCCCAGATCCAGTCAACGATCTCCGCGTTCCACTTGCCGCTGCGACTTTTCCAATAAACGTAGTTATGGTCTTGATTTTTAACACTGAAGGCAAGAAGACTGCACACAGCCATTGGCGTTAGCTCATGCGCTTAAGAAATAAGGCAGTGACACTTACAGCGCGGAAAGTTGGATCTTATATTTGGTCCTGTACAGACGCCTTGCTTTTGTCTGCAGAGCGGGAATATTCTTCTTATTGAGTCTATTGCCCCAGTCTTCGGCAGCGTTGCCCACTTTTTTCTGGACCACGTACCACACCTCCACCTGTGTCTTTTCACTAGTTTCAATCACTTCGTGGCCTAAAGAGATCAATTGCTTGGCGCGGCTCAGCATTTGGAGCTCGGTTTTCCTCGCCGCTGCCTCTATGTAATTTCTGACAGCGAAGGTTCGTATAACGATTGGCCCGCCGTTGATCACGCATCCGGGTACATCGAAGACATGTTTGTCCTGGCCGTATTTGATAGGCTCAACTTTTCTTTTATTCCATATTTCGGCAATGGAATCATCCATACTTCGATCTCTGACCGACAAATATTTAACCCCATTGTCATCCGAGAGGCTGTACGCCCTTTTCTAAATCCTCCTGGTGTCAAAATAGACTAGAGAAGTCTACTTAGAGCTTACAGTCAACGGCGCAATGTCGTACGTGTTCAAATCCGTCTTAAAGGCGTAGTGGACGGAACATGTTGATAGCAAGAGTAAGAATATGGATGAAAACTGAATGAATGGCATAGCCAGGACCAGCCCAGGATGAAGATGACAAGACAGAGGACAGCCCTACTGATGAATGGACTTGACGACGTACAGCTGATACAGTTGCTTGTACTGATGAGCGTGTGAAAAACATCATGATGGATACCACGAATCTTTGGCAAAGACACCGAAACAATGGTACTTATGCCGGGTGACACGCGTTCAATGCGTGTAATAACCCACGTGAGTTACATATCTGAAAAGGCACGATGAAACCTAAGGTTGCATGCCGCCAGACAAAACTTAACGCTATTACCTGATCCCTCGTGTCTGTAAGTCTCGTCCCGCCACTATTTTTGCACCAGATCTGCCAGTGGTCAAATGGCGCTCTTCACCTCGTTGACAGATTGGGTAGATCAGCTTCGGTGGTATAGCAGAGCAGGCCGCAGCAAAGATGATAATACATCCTCTGACGAGATTACAGTACGTCGCCAAGGGCTCTGGAGTTTGGCGACGTTCAGTCATTTCACAGACTATGATATCTGATTATGTACACCGTGCGGGAGAGCGGTACGAGTGGTATCTGAATGTGATGTCAGATGCGCGAAGAGGGATACCGAGGAGCAGGCGGTTGCAGGAGCAGGCTTCGACCGTCCTACAACTCGCACGGCGAGCTCGAGTAGAACCGTGCACGGGTTTCATGCCAGACATTGCAAGGAATGTGTTTCAGTAAGTGAAACGTCCGTTGGGCCAGCTCCGTATGACAACGAGGACGTAGGCTAATGGACGAGCTGGTGTTATATTCGGAATATGAAGCAGGGCATATCGTCTTTCGGTTCGGTCGGGGTATGGAAAAGGAAGCAAATGCGCTAAAGGGTAAAATGGATGCTTTACAAGCTTTGTTAGAGGTAAGCAGCCACGACAAAATCAGAGACGGGAAAGCTGAATGCATACGGTGGCAAGGCTGAGCTCGAATGGAAGCGAAAGGAAGTTGCAGGCAATGGATGAGGCGTAGTTGTCATGTATTTGGCAAGCCCCGTAGGATCAAACACGGTCCAGCTAAACACACCGCTCTCGGCCTTGGCTCTGGTAGCCACCGTCTGACGGCTGCTCATATGAGATATGCTCACCGAGGCGATGAAACCAGGATGACCTGAACCGCAGCCTGCCCAGGGTGGCTGATGCACGTTCCCACTGTCCGGCTCTGCAGCCTTATTGTCTTTCGGCAGGCCAAACAGAGCCAAATCAAGCGTCAATTGTTCTACGGCCATTGTCCTGAGAGCAATGAAGACACAGATGAGCGCGGACGGGCCCTCGTTCTTTGCTTTCCCCCATTTTCTATCATGCATCTCCTGCTTAAGGAGGAGGCGCCGACGACGACACCAGACAAACGACCTCACGACATGCAACCCTCCCCGCGATCTTCTGTATATACTAGTGTAACTATGCAATCCGAAACAACCGTTCCTCAACCTGCACCCCAACTCATGCCCTCAATCCGACTACTCTTCTCTCTTCTTTCGCGGCGACACCTTCTCTTCCTCCTCCTACCCGCTATCCTCGTCTCCATCGTTGCAGGCGGCGTGGCTCCCTTCATGACTTATGTCGTCGGACAGACATTTAATGCCTTTTCTCAGTTCCCGCTTACACCACATCCGCCACAAGAGGCCAAGCAAAAGCTCCTCCACAGAGTTGGTCTGGCTGCTCTGGAACTCGTCTTGTTGGCCGTTGCATCTCTCGCTCTAAGCAGCATAACGTCGTGGCTTTGGATATGGATAGGGGAAACGAATGCTTTGGCTGTCCGGAGACGAGTCTACCTCGCGGTTACGCAAAAGGAAATGTCCTGGTTCGATACCAAGATGGGTGTCGGTGACACAGTCCATCCCGCCGACGGAGATGAACAACTCGAGCCAATTGGTGCAGGTGGCCTCATGGCCAAATTTGCAAAGTATGAATGTTTCAATTCCGACAACACGTAACTGATCTGTTTTATCATCTAGGGAAACGGATGACGTTCGAATGGCATCGTCGTTAGCGTCTGGCATGCTTGTACAATATCTCACTACTTCAATCACTTGTCTCGCACTAGCATTCGCACGCTCTTGGGCTCTAACCCTCGTCATTCTCTCCGCGGTCCCTGTTCTCATATTTATTCAAGGTCTCTCTCAATCTATCGCTGGTCCCCTGCTCGCCAAGGAAGATGCACACACAGCGAGCGCAGCCACCCTCGTCGACCGCGCCATCTCCGGAATTGTCACCGTAAAAGCATTCAATGCTGTCCAACATGAGCTGTCCATGGCGTCCGTTACGTTCGACGCAGTAGAACGCGCCTCTTGCAAGCTGACCGGAGTATGGGGAGCCACATCTGGCTTGGCGCAGTTCGCCATGATGAGCATGTTCGTCCAGGGTTTCTGGTTTGGCGCCAAACTCGTCAGAAGTAGAACCGTTTCTGCAGGGGACTGTCATGGCTGTATTTTGGGCATGCCTGATCGCGACGAACAACCTCCAGATGTGCATTCCGCAGTTCATCGTCCTCGCGAAAGGAAAACACGCCATAGCCTCGCTGCTCACCCTCGCCGGAGAGAATTGCGACCGAGATACCCCCAGTCGTGCGAGCACTGCCACAGTGGCATTTCAATCTACCAATTCCATCTACTCGCACGACCGGAGGTCCATGTATTCTGCGAGACGTCGCCTCCGCACCCACCCCTCTCAGCAGCTGCGGCGTATTATCCCCACCCGATGCTTGGGCGAATTCTCCTTGCACGGCGTCACCTTTGCCTACCCCTCTCGTCCTGACACCACCGTTCTTTCCGACATCTCCATCTACCTCGCAGCGCATGAAACCACATTTATCGTCGGTGCATCCGGATCCGGAAAGTCCACCATTGCACAGCTCTTGTTGAGGATGTACCACCCCCAACAAGGCACGATCCAGCTTGACGACCAGGACGTGAAATATATAGACGAATCGTGGATGCGTCAACATATTTCGGGCGTGCGCCAAGGAGAGTGTGTGGTTGTAGACGGGAGTGTGTGGGAGAACGTCGTGCTTGGGCTGGAAGAGAAAGACAACAAGTTGACGAAGGAGGAGGTGGAGGAGGCGTGTAGGGTTGCGATGGTCCATGAGTTTGTCAAGGATCTTCCTGATGGGTATGACACGCGCCTGGGTGGAGCGGGTGTGGGTTTGAGTGGGGGACAGAAACAGAGGCTGGCTCTCGCCCGGGCGAGGTTGAGGAATCCTCCTGTACTTATACTTGGTGAGTATCCTATTCTGGCCTGTGCATCGCCGTTTTAACAAGCGGTCTTGACAGACGAGGCGACGTCCGCGCTGGACGCAACTTCGCGCATACTCGTATTTGAAGCTCTCAAGCGCTGGCGCGCAAATAAAACTACGATTGTGATCACGCATGATCTATCACAAATTGAATCCACCGACTTTGTTTACGTTTTGAAGGAGGGCCGTATCGTCGAACAAGGCTACAGGAACGATCTGGCGAATCCGAAATGTAGAGCGGAGAGCGAGTTTTGCGCCATGCTTGACGCGCAGATGCAGACAGGCGGGTATCTCCCAGAGAAAGACGTGGACGGCAAAACCGAAGTAGAGAAGATTCCCATTGAGCTCTTCGACGGATCAGACGATGGATCGATCGAGGTTCCCTTCACTTTTCAGCATCAAACGATCGGACGAATTAAAACATTAAGACGAGCGACATCTCTGGCAAATTGGATGTTTGAAGCTATTGCTAACATCATTTCGGCTTCGGAGAAACAGCCATCCTCCAGTGACCGGTATACGGAGCGGATCAGTCGGTTCATCCCCCCAGGGGCGTTCAAGGCTGAGATGAAGGAAGATAAGGACTTGGAGATGGCATGTGTTATACGGCAAGGTGGGTTAGAGGGACGGAGAAAAGGTTCAAAACGCCCTGCGAGTATCACTATCCCCAACTCCGGGCTGCCCAGTATCCCAAGTCCTGTCAAGACGGCAGCGAGTCGGAGATTCAGCTTGCAGTTTACGCCCACCTCGCCCGTATATACCATTGGTGTCCAGGATTTTTGGAACGCCCGAGACAGTATCCATAGCTCCACCAAGCCCGTGTGTGACGACGAAGAATTTGAGGATGAGAAAGACGCAATGACGAGGACCGCGAATTTGTCGAGCGAGAAGAGACAGCCTCGTCCGCGTGCGAGATGGGACGACACAAAAGTCGTCGTTCTTGATTCTGTCAAGGTTGACGTGGCGCCTGTTGCCCCCGCAGGACCCGCGGCGGACAAGTGCCCCAAGTTTTGGTCGTTGCTGATCTCCGCTTTCCCGACGATTCCCTACAAGCCGATATTCCTCATTGGGGTCCTCATCTGCCTCGCGAGTGGTGCCATAACACCTGTCTTTTCGTTCCTCTTGTCAAGGCTCCTGTTTGAGGTATCCATTGGTGCGCACAACACGCAGCTGATCAACAAGTTTGGAGGCATCGTACTCTCCATTGCCGCCCTTGACGGGATCCTAATAGGCTCCAAATATTTTGTAATGGAATTCGCTGGGACGGCATGGGTCACGCGCATTCGGAAGCGTGCGTTTGCAAAGATCTTGATACAGGACAAAAAGTTTTTTGACAAGGAGCAAAACTCGTCGAGTAGGCTCGTGCAGACCCTGATCAAGGATGGTGACGACACCCGTGACCTGATCTCAGTCGTGATTGGCCAGTGTCTTGTGGTCTCCGCTATGCTTGGCGTCGGCATCATCTGGGCCCTTATTAGAGGATGGCAGTTGACACTCGCAGGTGTCGCTATCGCTCCCGTTTTCGCGGGCGCCATGGCTCTGCAAACCGGATTGGTAGCCAAATGCGAACTGCGTAATAAGCGAGCGAGGGAAGCGGTTGCACAAACAGTTTATGATGCTATTGTGAACATTCGCGCAATCCGGTCCATGTCCATCGGATCTACATTTATGGCACGCTTTGAAAACGCGGCGAACGAGGCACTGGTAACAGGTGTCCGGGGTGCCATGATCGAAGGATGCACTCTTGGGATTGCGAGCGGATTGATTTACCTTGCCGAGGCCCTCTTATTCTACGTCGGCGCCGTTCTGGTCGCAAAAGGAACATACACCTACCTCCAAATGGTCGAGGTTTTGAATCTTGTCGTATTCTCCGTCTCCATCGGATCACAACTCATGGCGTTCAGTAAGTATCAACTGCCTCGTGTTTTGTTGACGGTCCTAACACCCGGTGTTCTTGTAGCCCACAAATTTTCCAAGTCTGTGCAAGCGACGAGCGACTTTAACAAGCTACTCAACCTCAGCACCCATACGGAAGAGTCGCGAGGCGTTTTGCGTCCAGTTGTGTCAGGCCCAATCAACTTTGCAAACGTCGAATTTTCGTATCCCGAGCGCGCTGACGTACCGGATCTAAAACGCATCAATATGCATATAGCGGAAGGGCAATATGTCAGCCATCGTTGGTCCTTCGGGATGTGGCAAGTCGACTATCGCCTCTCTGCCTACAACGGCTGTACGAACCGTTATCTGGTGCCATCACTATCGGTAGGATGCCCCTGCATATGATGAACGCTGAACATCTACGCCATTACATTGCCGTCGTCAGCCAGAATCCTAATTTATTTGATGCCTCTATCGCCGACAACATTCGATACGGCAATAACGCGATCAGCGATGCGGATATCAAGCACGCAGCGCAGGCTGCACACAGTGCACTGAATTCATCATGTCGCTTCCACAGGGATATGATACGCTCGTGGGCGAGAATGCAGCGCTGATTTCGGGCGGACAGGCGCAGCGTATTCAACTTGCGCGGGCTCTCGCACGGGCGGCGTCTGTCTTGGTTTTGGACGAGTGTACGAGTGCGCTGGATCCGGCGAATCAAGCGGCGGTGCTTGAGACGATTAAAGATGCTAAAGTTGGGCGGACGACGATCATGGTGACGCACAAGTTGGCTGTCATGCGGATGTAGTGACCGGATCATCCTTATCGATGACGGAGAGGTGAAGGAAGAAGGAACGTACGATGAGTTGATGGAGCGACATGGTCACTTTGCCACTCTCGCAAGAGGCGGAGAGTGGGTAGGTTGACTAAGGATTTCTCTTTTTTTTTTTGCCTTCTTTTTCTTTATTCTTTATTTCACTTTGCAATCAATCATACGTTGATACTCCATTTGTTGTGGCGCGTTCGCTTTCAGTCTTTGATAAGCCACTTAGCTGTTCTTCACTTTTTTATGGGTGGATTTCTGGTATCAGGGCGCATTTGTAGTTTATTTGTGCAACACATACATTCATGTTAATACTCAATGTAGAATCTTTAGTTTAAAACATCCATCGTTCTTCCCCCTGTTGTTGCGCACTTTCCCGGTAATATTGGGTACTCAAGGTATAACGTATCATAAGGCATCCATGAAAAAGAGCTACCGACAGCCCCATCGCGAATTTTCGAAATATGTTCGTCAGAGAGCATAGATGTCATCATGTCTCACTTTTGCTAATCGGACACAAAAATTGTCATGAGACCCATACGCCCACGACCATGCCAGGGGTACATGAAAGTCCGGGGATCCGACGGTCGCTGGACTATCAAGTTTGCTCTGCAAGGCTCATTCGAATGTCCGACTCCACACATGAACTTTGACGTTAAACATCGGCTTTCGTCTGAAATGGTAAACAATGTCGAGTTCACTGCTGTCCAGCCATGCATGGAAGGACGTTGGCACGTGTATTACATCACGATTGAGGGACGGGAAGAGGATATGAAGGCATTGGAGGAAAAACACAAGCGTCTGGGGGGACCCGTGTATGATTGGCGCATGACGATGCTGTTGCACGAGTCGAGGCCGCTTGACGGGAAGTTGGTGGACATGATGATGTATTGGCACTTGAGCTCTTCAGGTGCGCCAGTAACGATTGAGCAACGCGCTGGATTGACGAGGCTTATGCTTAGAACACCCAAGGTGGTTCGGCGCTCATAGAGAGAATCGGCACTGGAGAGCATTTTATGTCGACAAGGATGACTGGTCTAGCATCAAACGAGGTGCGTTCCCAAGTGGATGTATGAAGCGATTGCCACTTTGGGGCTTATCTTTCAGTTCGTCCCGGTGCACACGATATGCTTTTCATCGAGCACCCGGATCAATGGGTTGAGGATATCGCCAGTGTTTGTGCAGACCAAGCCAAACATCTGCAAAAAGCCACAAAGGGAACTTGCAAGTCATGCCCGTGTGAAGCAGGGGATCCGTGTATGGCACAGGTGTTCAACAATGGCTGTCTTCTTCCAAAGGTTGGAAATGTCTTTGCTATAAAGGACGATTATGGTTTCGTCCTCGTCATGCACGGGCAAAGTTGATGTAATCCTTATACTTTCGATTCCGTTCACGTTGCGATAAGCTTGAATACACATGTAAGCACGATGCCCGTTGCCGATGGGATAGTTGGCGCGAGCGGCGGTAATAAGTTCATCGAATGCGCGATATAACTAAATGGCGGTATGCATCAGGGCATATTGAACGTTTGTCAGGGTCCCCTTGCCGAACACGGTCGCAGTGTGTCAAACAACAGCCCACGGTCGATCATGTTCAAGAGAGCCACAAGTCCGGCTGTCTTAGTTTTGTAGTACAAACAGCTCGATACTATAGCGCTGTAGCTGACTAGCACAGGTCCGAGTCTGCCGTCCACTGAGGTTCTCATCCCTTCTTCAGTGACCGTCCTGGTTGAAACGTTGGCCCGCAACCCAATCAGCCTCCTTCTCTCAGCACCTCCGCAAACGACTTCTTGAACGGTCTCGCACTTCCTCTTGTAGGTCCTTCAATAAGAATCTCCTCCCAATCTTCCTCTGGGAACTCCCAGCCACCATAACCCCAGACACCTTCCTCGTCCTCCAGAACGATAACACTGGGCAATTTATCAACAACTTCGAATTCCCTTCTGATACCTATCGCCGCTTCAACTCAGCTTGAGCGCATGGAGCAGACGGATCTGGAACTACTACCTTTTGGCATTCCTGGCCGTACCATATCCAACAAACACACGACCCTTTTGGAGGCGTTATCTCCTGCTGCAACATCTCCATCGTCATGGCGTTCATCTTCCCACTCTAAATCGTTAGCGGCACTTCATCATCATCCATATCACCGCCATTGACCCTTGTCGGGCATACGAACGTGCTCCCATTCCACTTTACGCCATCCATACGGCGTGGGTTGCGTGCGGCCACAAGGGGCGGTTTACGAGCCTTGGCCTATGCCAATTCAGAAACGGTACTGTTAATTCCGCCACAAGTGCTCTCTCACCCTGCCAATATCGGCTACGGCCTGATTCCACAATGCATCTATTTCAGGCTTCCATTTAATCCCTACTTCGACCGCTCTCGCCTTGAACGCCTATAGTGTGCGAGGCATTGGTGAATTCATTGTGAATTTAGCTCCTAAAAAACTGTGAAAACACCCAAAATCTAACCTTCTTCGATTCCTTGTAAGTCAGCACAGACCGTGTAGACCGCGTCATGTTTTTTGCCTCTTAAAGGTTGTCGGGTGGGATCTGCTGCGCGGGTTGGGTATGATGAGGGTCCTCTAGGTGTTCGAGTATTTAAACCCGCTGTACAAGTCATACCGACAACGTGTGAGTCACTTCGCGTCCCCCCCCCCCCCCCTCCCGGTAGTAACGCGACACATAATGACACAACCCACTTAAAATTGAGTCATGTTACAGTTCCTCAGTATGGGTGCCGTGCGCGGGGCCGCCGCCGCCGCACACGTGTGAATGTATGACCACACAACTGTGTGGTTGAAAGCAGTTGGAAGTGCTGCCAGGAGAGAACAACCGCATCAGCCCAAGAATAACCTTATTTTTTTTTTGTTCATGTAGACGTAAAAAGGTTCGTGTACGGATAATGACCATTACTGCCAAAGGTGCTCTACGGTGTACCAAGAAGTGACAAAAGCAGGATGGGATGAGAAAAAGCAGAGCAAGCAAGATAAGTGTACAGCATGATCAGGAACAAGATAGCTTTTGTAGTAAATTCATATGCACATGATTCGGACGATATGCCGGGATAGGAAGGGACATTGATAAACATGACGTTAACAGGTCTAACGACATTGGCACAGCATTGCGATCAGCCGGGAATACAGCGGAGGAAAGGGACAAAAAGAAGGGCATATGCACCAAGAGGAGAGAGAGAGAGAGAGAGACGTGGCATAGGCTCCCTACTTTGCTTTATGACCGTCGTGTCCACTGTCGCTGCTTTTCTTTGCGTTCCGTTTATGCTGTCCGCGGCGTGATTCGGTAGGATACTGACACACAAGCGAGCGTCGTAAGCATTGGCTAGCAAGTTCCATCAGCCTCCGTCATTCACAAAAAGCCAAGAGAGAAAACCCCCGCTCACTTGCAAGTGGGATCGAGGCTACCCTCTGCCGGGCGCCCACACGCAATCTTACGTTCTCGGCAGAACAGGCAGGCCAGGTTCTGCTTCTTTTGCTCCGACCCACCTCTCTTCATCATAATCGTCTTCAGAACGCCCTGGCTCCGGCTACTCGGGGACAGCGTGCGAGACCGGCGCGATTCGTTCGAACCCGAACGTCTGGATGAGTTTGGCGACGACTGCTGCTGCTTCCGCCGGGAAGATAGCGGTGGTGAGGGCCGTTCCTCATGCTTGATCAACACACGATCACCGGCCTTGCGCTTAGGTTGAGATGGAGGCTGAGGCCGGGGAGGTGACCACGCTTCAAAGGGCAGCGGAGCTGTCTTGGATGGTGGCGGTGGCGTGCTGCGTCTCTGGGATGGACGTGCCTCTTTGTCGGACGGGGCCGACCTACGGGCCAGCTTCCAATCAGCTCCTGTGCCGTGATGCTTGGGCGGCCCTGATGAATCCTGCGCCGCCGAAGTTGCTGCTGCCGTCACCGTTGATGCGGTTGCGAGTGCGGGTACAGATACAGATACAGATATGGCTGCTGATCCTGGCGTCTTTGATTGCCGTGGGGGGGAATTTAACGCGTCGTAGTAAGACATCTGAGCCGAGAATTCAGAGTAGGACGAAATGGGCAGCTGTTCGGAATGGAGTACCAATTGGGGTAGACCGGCACACCCGCTTTGGCTCTCACTGAGGTCTGCCATCATGCGATCGCGTTCCATCGTTAGATTAAGTGAGATAGACGTTCCAACGTGTTGGCCATGACTATCGTCCGTGGAGATATTGATATGCATCCCAGGCGACACGTGTACATGATTGGGTTGGGATGGCTTTTTCGTTGAGGCAAGAGATCGGCCTTAGTGGGAGGTCGAGAAGACAAAACACGACTCACTCCATGATCCTTGGAGTATCCATGGACTTCCTGAAGGCTGTTTGACGTCGAATATTGGTTATCACACTTAGGTTGCTCTGGATGGGGGTTCAACAGGCAATGAGACGCAGGCTGACGTTCATAGCAGTCGTCCGTGTCGTAAAGTGGAAGGTTCCAGCCCCCAACGCTTTCACTATAATTCGGAGGAGAAACCCCGAGGTGTGCACCAATGTGATGCTCCTCGAGGTCGTACGGGCGGGAATTAATAATAGAAGGCTGGTCGGTGAAGCTTCTTTGCATGTTGACGGTGTATTCGGACTGTCGCCACGTTGTCGAATTAGCTTTGGCAGCCTAAGGAGGAAGTGATGTAGACGGAACGTTACCTGCTTAATTGGATGGCTTCCCAGCGGGTAGTAGGCGTACGCAGAGGGATTGTACATCCAGTCTGTGGGGGCGCTATGCCAGTCATCGTCAAAGAAACCAGGCGTTTGAACATTGACGATGGAGTCCGATAATCGTCTGCTGGGATATCCATGGCTCTGTGGGGGTCTTGCGCCAGTCAAAGACACTAATCCATGAACCCGGTATTCTGGGACCATATGCCCGACGGTATCCCCATTTCTCCAGGGACCAAGGGGGGGGCCTGTCACGGGTTCGTGGTTGCATTCGTCGATAGGCGAAGTCGAGTACCTTGCAGAGAACATCGTTCAAGCCCAATGGTCGGACCAAGATGCCAGGAAAGTACCAACAAGAGGATGAAAGCTTGGGTTAAAACGTGATGCAGGAAATCAGGTTATCCAAAATATCGCCGTATGGTATTATGTACGTACTATACGGATATTCTAGCGTTTAAGGGACCCTGGCCATGAATTTCCGCCCAGAACTAGGCAATTTATCGTATATACAGATAATTCTTCAACAGGCTGACTAAGGGACGACACTGGACTGATCCACGACCATTCCGCGCGGTTGCCATGATGTCCAAGGTTTGATGCTCTCTCTGTTGCTTTGTCGCTAGCACAAAGGTGCTGTACGACGGTACCGTGACTGTCTAAGCTGTGCTTGTGCATTCACTGCACATTTTCGTTTTCTCGAACGAACCCCAGCCACTGTGGGGTATTATAGGAAAATATATCGTTAGAACAGGGACCAAACGCTATGACCGCCACAGGCGCAAACTCAACATTGAAACGGTCACGCGGTCCTCAAGGGTCTAGACCTTCCTTCCTTTTGGAAGTGGGGTTTCCCTTGTTCTCTGTCTCTTTCCCTCTTATCTATATATTAACCCAGCCTACTAATGCTGGTCGCAATCGCTGCAGCGCTATCTTTGCTAGCCTATAGATACAACAGCGGCCCTGCTTGGTGACTGTTAGTGCACTTGTGCCTTTTCACTAGCGAACAGACCCTGCACGATGTACGTGTGATACAAGCTAGCCTCATGCACTTCGCGGAAGCAGTTCTCCCCAGAACACTCGATGAGTGTGTCTCGTGACCGCGACGCCATCATGTCGACGTTGGTGGATCCAGTAAATTCGGGACTTGTAATCGCCTGCTCTTCTCACAGTAGGCGAAAACGGTTAGCATACTAATTTCATGAGGTCTGGAGGAAGATCAGATGTATGACGTCATCAACCTTTCAATTCCCCCGCAAACCTTGCTCAGAACGATTTAGATATTCATCAATCGCAAACATGTGAAGTATTTCTCAGTCCGCCATCATGGGACCATTTCAGGCAAATTCACCACTCCTCACACACATGACTACATGTGGGTAAATGATCTCGTATGGTGAAGGTTCAAGCGTCTCTTATCCTGATTTGGACAAACAGAGTAGTGAATAAGTGTTGTGAGAGCTGGGAATCGTGTAAAGGCAGATGTCTGAACCCTGCGTGCAATGTACAATATCGTCAAAGGAGAATCATCAGTTTGGAGTAGCTTCAAGCCGCAGCACTTACCTTGCGCCAAACAGCCCAACGAAGTGCAGTATGCGCCAATTGGCTCCCAACCCGCCTCCCTACCTTCTTGGCAGACCTTGACCTCTACGAAGATGAGTTCCTGCATCTCTCGTCCGCCCACACAGTCAAACGGGATGCACAAATCTTCGTTCCACATCGGATTGAATGCATTGCTTCCGATGGTCCGCGTGCGCGCGCTGACCGTACGCGCTGACGATGTTTGCGCAGCCGTTGCTCGTTCTGTCGAATAATTGGTTGTTTGACGAGCATCCCCCGGAACCGCCGGCGGCAGAAAGGGCGAATGTGTCCAATCCGGAATGTGCAAAGACACCTGAACAAACTGGATCTAAGATAGACTTGTCCCCTATAGCCTGTTCTGTCCTACCCCGCGGCCATGGCAGCTGCTGGGCAGATATGATCTGTCATGGCATCATCATCGTCATCTCAACGCTAACATCTGAAATAGATCCGAAAACATACGGTCATCTCAAGGAAATGCTCCGTCTTACTTGATAGCAGCTCCTCATTGTCGGCCCTGCGAAGCGGGGCAGGCTTTAGCACGTAGCCCGCCTTGCCGTTCCGTCGAAACATGGTCTGGTTAATCATATAACCCGAATCTGCAGACAACAGCCACCATCAATTGATCAGACGCGAACAATAAGAGGGTTCAACAGCAATCAGGAACAGTTATGCATGCTGCATAAATGCCAACCCCTTACCGAAGGTTTGCCAGTTTATCGCGACCAGCTGAGATCCTGCAGCCCAATACCGATGAGGTTGGAAATTTGATGAGTTCACTCTAGTCCCTTTCGGATATATCCTTGTCAAATGACCTTGATTGTGCTTGATTAGCTCCCACATGCCCGTCCTTGCGCCTTGTGGATCTCTAGACGATACAGGGGATGATGTATCCACGACAACGGAAGGATCTTTACCCTCCTCGTTTCTCGGAGCTGCATTGGCGGGGGTATTGGCATAGGGCTGCATGGACTCGTTCAGCGTACAAGACTTGAGCAACCTGTTTGCAGCCTTCTCTGACAACGAGAACACGTGCTCAGGTGCGTAGTCAACGTGCGCTGCTGCACCGACCCCAAGACAAGATACCCCCACTGTGTAGACCAACAGCGAAGCCAGAGCGCCAGACAGCTTGTGTTTGGCCGATACCGCTGCCGCTTTAGCATCACTGTTTTGGGCCACGTCTGTATTATTACTAGCGAGGCTGGGAGTTGACGTGCTGGGCACAGCCACTAATGCGTACTGATGTTGCTTCCCCCGGGACCGCACGCGATGGAAAATAGATTGGATGATGGTCCCGTCCGACGTGTCCTCGGAGGTGCCTTCCGAGCCGTTCTCCGAATCGGACGTATTGGTCTCCTTCTCTGCCGCAAGCACTTCTGCTAGACGACGTGCCTTGATCTCTGCGAGCTGATGGTTGACAGATGGGTTCTTGGCCTACCATTATTCCACATGTCAGATCCAACTCCAAGGGCGTACAATGAACGTGGGAGAGAGATAAAAAACATAACTCTCACCTTTAGTAAGATCTTTCCTTTGAGGGCGTCGGGGCTCGGCAGCGTATCGATCTTGACTGTTATTCCGTCGGCCGGAGCTCGGATGAGAGCGTCTCCGAAGACATCGCTCATAATGCCCACCTGGTACAAAAGTTCCGTAATGAAAGAGAAAAAAACACAAGGCGAAGATTTACCATTTTATCCTGTTGTTTGACGTTGCAATGGATTTCGGCTGAGATCATGACCGGGTAAGGGCTTGTCACAAATGCGTATTTGGCAATGGCGTGGCAGATGTCTCGCACGGACACCCTAGACGTTAGCGTGTTTCCGTGGTAGACGACAGGTTCGCCCGTTAGACCGTCATAAATATCCACTACGAGCATTCGGGTCGATTACGGGTAGATGGCTATCAATAATAGCGTGCACTCACTCTCAACTGTTCGGCAGCTGTGTAAGAGCGCCCGGATGTAGCCCTCGACTGTGCTCACCCCGACGAGCTGGCTTCCAACGAGGTAGGTATTGTGGGACGATGAAATGTAGTATTCGGACATGGGCCGAGCCATGTCTTGCCAGACTGCGTCCTCTTCCGAAAAAGGCGAGTTGTCATTTGATAAAAGGAATGTTCTGAACTGCTCGACTGTCATTACTTTTGGGCCAGTTCTTGCCGACGTTGCATCATCGACGATTTCGGTATAGATGTCAAAGATGGATTCCAGCTCCATATCCGATAACTTGGACTAACCGAACTCGTTAGCACGTATTACCTATTTAATACAGACGAAGAACCCCCACATTTTGAAATTCGTGCATAAAGTGCTTGAACACGCTCAAATCGAAATGACCTTCATTCGAAGCACACAATTTGGAATGGATGCCTTCTATTTCCGGTCGTTGCTTCAGGATTTTTACGAATTCTTTGAATTCTTGGTATTCGAGGTAACCGCGCCCCTGCGAATCTGCTTGCTGTTATGCATGCAAATCAGCAAACACCCTTATTCAGTGACGGGGATTTTTAGCATACCCCGAACAGCGCCTTGATTTCTTGCTTGCTTAGGTTGACACCAAGTTTTAGACAGAGTTTCGTCATCTCGTTTACATCCAGCTTTCTATCACCTTTCTTATCGGCCTCCTTCCAGTACATCCGTTCCCAAAGATGTTCACGCACTTCAAGGCTGCCCAGTCCTTGCATCAACCCCTGACGCACGGAGTGGAGACGCCTCAGGCAGGTCTCCCAGAGGTGGAAGACGTCCAAGGTGGGAGCAATAAAGTGGGCTGTCTTGTAATCACCATCGCGGATGTAGATGATGCCGATCCACCGCTCGTCGTACGACGGTGGTAGGAAGAACTGTTCCCGATAATAGGATCCCTCCGCACCCATGCGCAGCTCCTTGATAGCCTCGATTGGGACTGTTATGTCCAGATCATGCAGGTAACTCGTTAGCGACGAGCGTAGATTAGGATCGGGAGACGCACTGATACCGCTGGCCCGCGATGTGTAGAGGATCCTGCCCTCGTCTGGGTCGATTGACACGGTAAGCTGCTTGTGCTGTTTGCGGGACACCTTTGTCATCGTCGTTCCCTTGACCAGGTCTTCCGGAATGGACAAGTCCCATTGGTTCTCCGGATCGGTTGAGATGGGCAACGGAGTCGTTCTGCCATGCAAGCGATGCACATGGGGTATGTGTATGTGTGCCGAGAGACGGTGCAGCCATTGATGGGAGTGATGAACAGACATGGTTGTGAGGCTGCAGTCTCGACTGATTTCAAATATACATCAAATCTGATGTGCCTATGAGCGCCCCGAATCACTCTATACCATCAAAAAGATGAAACGGACTTTATAAAGCTGTGGCATTTCGTGTGTTCGTTGCAGGATATTTTTAGCTTCCATCTTTGTAGTGATTATCTAATCAAACTCCGACCCAACTCCCCATCACGATGGTCGCCTACTACGACGAAATTGAGATTGAGGACATGACGTGGGACGAGGAAAGACAAGTGTACCATTATCCGTGTCCATGTGGAGACAGATTTGAGATATCACGGCATCAGCTCGCGAACTACGAGGATATTGCGACCTGTCCAAGTTGCAGCCTGATTATACGAGTCATCTATGACCCGGTGCGTTTGGATAGTGTTTGAACGTGGTGGTGGGTGACTGATCCCAGGCTTCCATAGCTTGATTATGAGGATGAGCCTCCGGATGAGCAGTTGAACGTGGCCTGTCCTGTTGCTGTTGCGGCGTAAGTGCCCGACCAAGGAAGGGAATAGTGGTAAGTCAGGCGGGTATCTTCCCTGTGCAGAGGATATGATAACGGTTTGTAGCGATTTTGTAGCCATAGTGTTATGTTGTCATTGCATAATCGATGTTCAACATTGACCTAATCTCGATTCGATTGAGCATCGGTAAGACCACGATCGTTTGAAACATAGGCCAAGCAATGAGCCAAACTACACTCTCGTTAGAACTTGAGCTGTATTTGGGTCAAGCGAGACTATGGGTCTTTTCTGGCCTGGCTTAACATATCAGCAAGGAGCGTACAACGACGCCATGCAGTTCAGCGTGTTGCGTTATGTTTCGTTTGTCTGTCCGTGAATAGCAGCGCGACTAATAGTGAACAGGCTCTTTGTACCCGAGCAATGCGAAATCGTCCAGACTACTCTTCTTTGGTTCGGGAATCTGGAGGTGCTACGGAGGTGCTGTTGAGATGGCTAATTTACTGCCATTTCGCAGTGCTCGAGGTTCACGCACCCGACGGACGGACCGTTCTTGACTGGCATTGACTCACGGCACATAGGTATAATAATGCCTGGAATCTAGGACGTGCTGGTGAACTTGATGAGCATCGACAATATGCCTATATCAGAACACGTCGACAACAATCAGTGCTATTGCAGTGTCCGTCATGTCATGACGACAAATTTGACAGTTGAGGTCTTGAGGTTCTACAGAAGGTAGCAGCGTTTCGGTGGCAACCCCATCCGCTTCTATAAATCCAACTGATTCCACTCTTTCAACCTAGGCTGGTCCTCACTCAAGCTCAATTCGCGCACCATGTACTTTTCTGTGCTTTCTCTTCTCCTTCTCCTCGCGTCCTTTACATGTGCTTCGCCTGTGCACATCGACCGTCGCACTAACAGTGTCTCGACTACTCCGGTAGGGCTAGCCCAGATCCCACAACCGACATGTACGTTGATAATCCCTCTTTATTAGCCCTACCAGGGAGGATTTCGTGTCCAGCATCTTCTAGTAAGCGTTCCTCACATCTATTCCTATTAATTCACAGGTGATTTCTAGCCCGCTAAATGTAATACTCCTACATATAAGTCGTGGGAGGTATATAAACTGCGTGGGGCATCGACAAAAGAAACCACTGTGGACGGGTTCCCTGCGGAGGAAATGGAAGTTACTACCGACTGTGGTATAAAAAAGACTTTGCTGAAGATTGAGGAGGATAAGGATAAAGACCTTAATCCTGTCATCAGTCTTTTCAATGATTTCACCAAGCCTGGGAGACCGCTGGTTTTTTTCGATTGGGGATGGAAGGAGAACGGTGGAAAGGTCACTTTCGTCATCGTACTCAGGACCCGGGATCTGGGCAAATGTGAACGTGGGCCGCATTGACGAAAAATACATCGCGCATTCCTCGAGTCAAGTAAATTCAATTGTAGATATGTATATACGCTGGCCGGATATGTTTTCATAAGAATAGGTTGGTCTGGTTGTAGAATTTCCTTGTCTTGTGGAGAAGGTCATCATCTCTACCCGTATGCTCTTGTACCTGCAACCTCCTCAAGGACTACGTTGTATGTTGAGCTTCATCCAGCCCACCAACCGTACGCACAGAATCTACTAGGACGTGGTGAACTTGGTTCGTCACGGCGTGAGCATAGAAAATCATGCCAGGCGTACTACCAACATCTTGGCTCTTTGATATCATCATTCCTGTCAAAACTTATTATCGATCTCGACTCACTGGCAGCCGATCAATCAATCACCATGATGATCAGTGTCGGAGAACGTATCTGGCACAGCACTGCACACTTAGATGACAACAACATCTGATTCTATAAATCAAGCCGAGCCACTCTTTTAACCTAGGCCGGACCTCACTCATCATGTATTTTTCTGCGCTTTATTTCCTCCTCCTCGTGTTTGCTACATGTGCTTCACCTGTGCATATCGAGCATCGTGGTGTTATGGTATGGCTAACCCAGATATCCCAATATGTTGATAATCACTTTTCATCAGCTGCGTCCGAAGACTATTATAACATGGGATCCAAAGCTGGGTACCAAGTCTTTTCCAGTAAGTATTACTCGTGTCTATTTTGTTATCTCACCGGTGATTTCTAGAAATCCAGACGCTATAATGAGGCATATCGTGCGTGGGAGTATGCTCAGAATGATGGGTTGAAACCACAGTGGTCTTCCACCGACAATGCGGAAATGATAGTAGATAGTCGCCACAAGAGGATTCTTCTGAAATCTAAGGCAGTGAAGACCAAAGACATCCAGCCTATCGTGGATCAGATCAATGGTATTTACGATAAACATCTACTATCCGATTGGGGATGGGGCCGGCAGCAGAGTCTTACATTCTATATCGTAAAGCTGGAGCAGCGGTCAGTTTTGAAATGAGAGATAGATATTGCCATCAGATTATGTTATTATAGCTGTCCCTGTCAATCCCTGTCTACTTCCGGCACAAATTAACCACCTGTTCCTTATTTTCAGGCTGTCCTCATGTTGGTTGTACGCCGAATTAGGGCTTGGGGATTACATAAGCAGTCATTTTTCGATGCACATTATCTTCATCAGTTTTTTTTTTTTTTTTTTTTTTCCGAATAGGGATATACATTGAAACCCTGTAAAGTACTGAAACTAGGATACAACTGAACATTTGTATGTTGGATAAACTATGCAAAAGCATAACAACAAAAAAGCAAATGAAAGCTACTGAAATGAAACTGCTAAGCATAGGCAAGCAACAGGCAATTATGACACATTAAAGTCAATATCTTCAAAAGATCCCGCTGTTGGGTTGTCTTTCAAAAAATTGGCGATAGCCACATAATTGCTTCGTTTTCGGGCTAAAGAATATAACAAGAAAAAGGAATGAGAATAATACATGCACCTGCACGTGATATGTTCCCACGTGAACCAAGGTTTAGATGAGCAAAAGTGACACCTGAGATTACTTTCCGGAAAGAATCTTGACCTGAAATGCACTGATGGCATATGTCCTGTAACGATTCTAACAAAGTGTGTAAAATGTGTGACCTTGTTGTCACATGCCTCTATAAAACGACTGCAGTTTGCACCTAGCAAAGGGAGCATTTCTCTTTTTCAGGCTACCCAGGAGGTGAATGAACAATCAGAGGTTTGAAGAGACCTCGGTTGGTTTGGAACACTGCCTTCCATTCATCTCCCTCCTTGATGTGCACATTGTTGTAGCCCCAATGAATGTCCATCTTGGAGAAGACTTTTGCCTGTGATAGCTTGTTGACTAACTCTCCTATGAGTGGGAGTGGGTAGCAATTTTTCATGGTCATCTCGTTTAACTGCCAGTAGTCCTGTACCAGTCTTAATTTCCCATCCTTTTTCTTGACAAAGAAGAAAGGCAATGCCATAGGTGATTTACTTGACTGAATTCGTCCTGAATCCAGATTTTCTTTTAGGAACTCGTCCAGTTGCTGCTGCTCATCCCTGTTCAGTGGGTATATCTTGCAGTTGACTGGGTTAGACCTGGGGATCAACTTGATAGCATGATCCCATCGCCGCCATGGTGGTAACTCATCAAAAGTTTCTTTCTCAAAAACTTTTCAATGTCTTAGATAATGTCTGGGGACTGCCTCCTCCAGAGTTCTCTTTTTGGTTTTCTCCACCTCCTCTGCTGCTATCTTTGCTGCTGTTGAGGTGTATGCCCAAATGCATAATTCTGGTTCACCAATGTGAACTGCCAACAACCGCTCTCCTTCCTTGAGGCATCATGCCGCATCTATCTCGTCCTCCAGTTCCTGGACTGATGATGATCTCCAACATGTCCCAGGACATTGGTTAAACTCCAATGATTGTTTCTTCCAATTAATTGTCAGATTGTGATTTCTTAACCAATCAAATCCCAGGAACAGGTCTGTTTTTCCAATATGCATCACCACACATTCTATTATCTCTTTGTGTTCCCCTATTCATAACTTGACTTCTACCATATATTCCAGAGATCCCATCGAGTTTTTGGTTCCATCTGCATTGTATACTGGCACCAGTCAGATCAAGTGTTGCTTCGCTATTTGATGTCTTTCTACGAAATCTTTGCTGATACAGGATCCCATACATCCTGAGTCCAACAACATGTTTATGTGGATCGTTTTTAATGTGTCCATAGTGGTTATGACCCCTTTTAGATCCAATTCATTCTTGCCAGTCCCTTGTATCATCTTTTCTCATAGGTGAACTAGGTTCCACATGGCATCTGCCTCTGTCATGGCGTTTAGCTGATCCACCAGCTGTCCATTCACCTCTTTTATTCATTTTTCATGTACCCACTGCTGTAGGCACTCCACCACTATATTTTTGGGCTGTTCCCAAATTCTCCTTAACATCCACTGGGGTGTCCAATGTTATGAGCATACCCCGGAAATTCCATTTTACAGTAACAACACTAATGACAACTATGCGGATATGGGTCATGGGAGATGGGCTATGATTTTCTTTTCTTTTTCTCTATTTTACTTTACAGAAGTGATATGATATGAAGGCTGGATGGTGGGACTTAGAGCAGGATGCCTACGTGACACTATAGCCCTTATTAGGAAGGTGGTTAGGTCAGCATCAGTTATTGGACATACCGAGTGCCAACATGGAGGATGGCCCGATGATGGGCCTAGACCGCAACTTGAACCAAGGTCTAGATGCCCTGGAGGGGCAGAACAGGAATGCCTGGAAGGTACCAAGGGAATGGTACTGGTGTTGGTGGGAATGGCTGAAGGCACAACACAATAAGATGCTGCTGTATGGAGATGGTGACTGCAGATTGGTCAGGCAGGCACTGCCCTTAGCTCAATGCTCAAGAGCACTGACACAATGCTAGCCAGTCATGGAAGGATGGGTGATTGGTGTGGGAGGAATATCTCCAGAATGGTATGGTGGGCACAGACTCAGCTGCTGTGCATTGATCCCAGCATGAGGGACTTTAGCTGCACGCTGACTGTGCACAGACCAGGGGATGGAGTATATAAGGGCTGTAGTTTAGTGTAGTCAGTCCTTAAGACTCTAGATAGTTTTGTGTTCGCCAAACACAGCTACAGAGCAATAGTATCATCTTAGGCCTAACAAGCTGACACTTGTGGGACTTCTAAGGTTGTGTTTAGGACACTCCTAACATCCAAGCTTTTAGATGTTCCCCTCGTTTTGCACTCACTCTTAGGTTCCTTAGACAATGTATGTTATCACTGCATTCATAAAGTAATTCATGCATTTTTATTTGTGAATCTACATATACATTGTCTTTAGAGACCTGAGTAGCAGCCAGCAGTGCTGAGTGCTCACCTACTGGCTTTCTGCAAAACCCTGGAGCTCTCCTAGCTCCCTATATTCCTCTTGGGTCATTTCCCTGGCTACAATGGTTCATACAGCTTGTTTGCCTTTTTCTCCCATTGTGATTCTTTTTGGCTTTGTACAAGCTGGTGCTATGTGGCTGTCTTCTCCACAGTTGTAACATGTCACTGTTCTTTTTGGTGACCTACACTCTTCTCCTGAGTGTCCTTTCCTGCCACAGTTAGAACATACAACTGCCTTCCTCTGTTTGTCAATGTCCATTGTGTCAGGATCCTTTTTGATCCATGAAGGCCCTGCAGGGGGCAGTGCTCAGAATTGATATTGAGGGCAACCATTAGTGACCAGCATTTGTTCTTTGTATCCCCTTTGTGATTTGGGGAATCCATAAGCCTCATTGGCCTTTCGCCAAGCTCATGCAAGCACCATCACTCTTGTTTGGATCTGGTGCAAAGTGGCACCATCCAGTAGTCCTCCGTATCGAATCAACTCTCTTCCCAGTGCTGGGTTGAGATTGCTCTGGAATTGCGAGATCAGGGCTTGGTTGTTCCAATTGGTCAATGCTGTAAGGGAATTGAATTTGATAATGTAGTCCTCGACTATCATTGTCCCTTGTTGTAGCTTTAGAAGTGCCTCAATTGCTTTCTCCTTTGTTTCGGTGGACATGAAGAACTTGTGCATCTGGTTCTTAAAGTCTGCCCAGTCTGTGAAAGGGAATTGGTTGTTCAGAGGTTGCCTTCTCCAAGCCCGATCATCATCAGTAGATTCCCCAGCATTTAGCTGAGCCCAATCCAGTTCGGAATTCCAACCACTGTTGTCAATTTTGTCTTGAAACTCCTGCTGCACTTCTTGAAATGCTTTGAGTTTCACCCCACTCCAGTCTGTGGCTCGGTCTCCTTTTCTGCCTTTAATTCTGTATAGGCAGATTGAAATTTTCTGTGACAGCTCCTTCTCTCAAGCCAGCATAAAGTACATCTCCATTTGACATAACCAACCATCCACCATTCATGGATCTCCTTGGTAGTAATCAGGCATTTCTGCCTTTGTGAGAGGACTGGTGATGAACCTACTCCGATGCCAGCTGGCAAGGGAGTGGTGAGGGGGTTGAGTCCAGGAAGACTCCCAGCACTGAGGCTGAATGATATTACAGAGGAGGGTGTATTGTATTGTTTGTCCATGACCCAGTAACTAAGTAACTAAGTGACTGTCACTATAACTAACCCCTATTCACAGCTACACTGAGCTACTGCTCATCATCTCCCCCCCACTTAAAAATTTGACTGTCCTCAGTCAACCAACACTGTCTTGTATGGCATCTAGGTTGTTGAATGCTCTGATTTTAAAAAAACTGGCGCTGAGAAGGTGAATACACTGATGAAATGCTGGCTTGAAAAGAAATGGGGGCACTGAGAAGGTGAATACAACCATTTGAGGCAAGTATGAGGAGTGCTATTGAGTGTGGGCAGGGTGCGAAAGTGTGGGCACAGCTGGGCAAGGGCGGTGAGAGCATGGTGAGGGTGCAGGTGCAGGTGCCAGTCAACAGCAGTGGGCGAACGAGGGTCAGGTGTGAGGGTGGTGAGGGCAAATGCATGGGTGCACTGGTGATCGCAAGGGTGGGTCCAGCAAAGGTGGCAAGGGTGTGGTGCACGGCGATGGTGGCATAAATGAATCGGCAGGGGTGGAAACAGGTTGGTGGGGGTGGAAATGAGTTGGCGAGGCTGGAAATGATTTGATGAGCGCAGAAATTGGTGGGCAGTGAATGAGGGTGCAGGTGAGCGAGGACGCAGTGAGGGTGGTGACAGGTTGGTGGGGGCGGAAATGAGTTGGGGGCGATGCCAATGAGTTGGCAAGGATGGCAACGAGTTGATGGGGCTGGAAACGAGTCGATGAGAGTGGAAATTGGTGGGCAGCGAGCATGAGGGCACGAATGAGGGCCAGTGCGAGCATGGTGGCGAGGGCAAGGGTGCAGGCAGCTAGGCCAAGGGTGGCGAGAGTGGGGGTGGGGCGCAGGCGAAGGTAACGAGGGCGCAGGCGAAAGTGCGCAACAGCGAGGGCCTGGGCACAGCCGGAAACACACGGGTAAAGTCGGAAAGTGTGCACAGACGTTGGAAAGTGCGCGCTCTTGGCGGGAACAGGTGTGTCGGGTGTAAAAATGATTGTTGAGGTCGAAGGTGCGGCATGTGTCCAATGGGTGCAGGAGGCGGAAACGAGTGTAGGCGCAGTCAGAAAAGCACTGGTGGCATTGGAATGTGGGCGCTGACGTCGGAAAATGGGCGCATTCGGCAGGAAGAGGGCACTGGAGGTGAAACGAATCATAAAAGTCGTTAACGAAAGTGTGGCGAGTGTCGGATGTGTGAAACGAAAGTTTTCATGTGCTGAGGGAGTTCGTCGAGAGCAGGGGTGACCCAAGGTGCTGGTGGCTGTCTTCCAATGGCCTCACTGGGGCAGCCAAATTGATGAACCTACTCCGATGCCAGCTGGCAAGGGAGTGGTGAGGGGGTTGAGTCCAGGAAGACTCCCAGCACCGAGGCTGAATGATATTACGGAGGAGGGTGTATTGTATTGTTTGTCCATGACCCAGTAACTAAGTAACTAAGTGACTGTCACTATAACTAACCCCTATTCACAGCTACACTGAGCTACTGCTCATCACCGGGTTCAGTTTGATTAGACTGCTGATATTCATTAATCATAGCAGCTATAGCCTGTCCTGCACTGGTGATTGCTCGCTGTCTTTCCTCAGCCTGTGGAGTTATTTTGTCTTCTCTGGCTGCTACTGCTGCAGCTGGCTGAGTGGTGGACAAAGGTTCGAGTGTCTGTGTGTCTGCCCAGTGTTCTCTATACCCCAGCAAGGCATGGTATGCATGGGTGATCATGTTGACTGTCAGGCAAAAGGTTCCTACACCAACTCGGTGTGATCTGTAACCTTGCCACATCATGGCCTTCATCCATGGCCATCCTCCTGGCTCTCCAGAGACTCGGACACAATGCCACATGCGATTGCATCCCTTCATTTGTCTCCAATATATGGGTCAGTGCTTGTCCATGAGTTCCAGATCCCATCTGTAAATTTCTCTGATGGTTGGATATGCTGGCCATTTGTAAGCATTCCAGTACTGTCATTTCACCAACCAGAGATAACAATATCCAGGGTACTTCAGATGCAATTCATTTTGTGCTTGTTCTGAGAGTCCTGGTCGTCCATGTTGTAAACACAGGTCAATCTCTACCAAAGCTGCCACTGCATCTGAGCATGCTGGTTGCTCTGGTATCTCCACATCACTCTCCTCCCCTAGGCTTATGATTTCGCCTACTTTGGGGTCCTCCATTTGTTCTGACAAGATATTTCTGTTAAGTGCATGCATTAGTGCATTCCAGTTGGCATGTTCCATTGTCATGCCTTCATGCTCATACAACTCCTTTGTATGGCATTCATAATGTATTTTTTCTGGTGCCACTCCATAATTTTGGATGGCCTTCTCTCCATCAATGATGACCATGAGCCATTGATTATATCCAGATGCCATCAGGGCCTTCCATATGGGACTGGATGTGTCCCCTTTAAATGTATTGTTCAACAGATTTGTCAGGGTTAGATATTCCCTGGTTGCTCTTTCAAGGGCTTGTTTTGCCTGTATCACAGCTCAGTTTGCTGCTTGTTGTTCCAGTAGGGTGTTCCATGCCTCATCCTGGATTCGTGACTCCTCAGCTTCTTGTTGCCAGATTATCTCTTGTGCAAGTGCATGCCTTTCCCATCATCATTCCTTCAAGAACACCCACCACAGTTGTATGTGGTTGTCATAGCGGTGGTCAATAGTATCACCAGTTATCTCTGTTGGTCCAGTCGGGACCTTATCACTATCGGTGACCCAGTCTGCTTTGAAGATGCATCCAATCTCCGAAAGTGTCACCTGGGCATGAGGTAATATGTAATTGAATGAGCACTGCATGGCTCTCTTGTATGTGTATGCCTAAAATAAAATCTTCAACTGACTCCAGGCCCTCCACTGACAATCAGTCTGTTCTTCTGGCAGTCCGGTTCATATCCACACCAATCAATGATGTCTCTTGGGAAACAAGAGAGTTACTGTCTGCTGCATTGTGGGTCCACAAGCTATCAAAATGTGTGTGCCTGGCAATTTGCCTCAATGTCCTTGTGCCTAGTTATCAATGTGCAGCTTATTTCACATTGCTAGTACAGAGGGTATGAGAGGACTTTCATTCAGCCTTGATACACAACACAAATCAAATTTCTTCACTTGTTCCTGAGCTATTCTGCAAATACAGTGTACTGTACCCAGGGTGTGTCTGTGGTCTCCTGCCTACACTCTCCTGGCAATACCAGTACTCTTGTCCATAAATGTGTGTAGACTACCCAAGTAGGGTTTGTTGTCAGGCCCAATGGGGTGTATTGAGGATCTCTCGTTCGAGACCCATTGACAGTATATGCTGTCAAAGTCGATGTCGCCTGGAGAGGTCATGGGCTACATGGTTACTACCTCTCAGAAGAAACTAGGCCATTGGTGCTGTGAGCAACAATGAGCAAGACCACTCAGTGCTGTGAGACCAATGGGGTAGAATGGAAAGTCTCTAGATTATGTTAGGAGGTCCCTACACACAACCCCAAGTCTCCCACAGTGATGGTGTGTTAGGCCAAAGACAATTCTGATTGCTCTGCTAGTAATGTCTAGGTGACAAAAACTATCTAGAGACTTAAGGGCTACCTATGCTAAACTAGAGCCCTTATATATGTCTCCCTATTGTCTGTGTGCAATTGGCATGCAGCTAAAACCCCTCACAATAAGGAGGCAATGTGCAGCAGCCAGCCTGTGCCCATATGACCATATCCATCCTAATCTCCCCATATACAGCAGCATCTTATTGTGTAGTGCCTTCAGCTGTTCCCATGAATCCCAGTACCGGTCTCTTGGTACATGCAGGTATTCCCATGTCGCCCCTCAGGCGCCATGTCACCCATGATTCCTTTCATGGCATAGGCCCATCATTGGGCTGTTGTCCCAGTCGGCACTCGGTATGTCCCATAGCCGATGCTGACCTAACCACCTTCCATATATGGGCTGCAGTGTTCGCATAGGCTCCCCATCCTAGTGGCATATCGTCTAGCCCTTGTATCTATACATTTGAGTCCAGATAAAAAGACAAAAAGAAAAGAAAAATATCCTCCAACTCTCCGAGTCCGTATCTTCATAAGTGTCATTGATGTTGCTACTGTGAAATTGGAGCAGAATGAGTTATGCTCATAACAGACATTGCATTGGACATAATTGGACCCCTACTGGAATCAAAAGGGTACAATGCAATTTTAACAGTTATTGACAAGTTCACAAAGAAGGCATACTTTATACCCACCAACACCACCCTCACATCAAAAGGAGTAGCTATAGTATTTAGAGACCATGTGTTCAGAGAACATGGAATTCCAAAAAAAGTAATAAGTGATAGGGGACCTCAATTCATTTCAAAGTTCATGAAAGAATTCTTCAAATTAATGGGGATAAAAGGGAATCCATCCACTGCCTTTCATCCACAAACAGATGGACAATCCGAAAGGGCAAATCAAGAAGTTGAAATACTATTATCCATGTTTGTAAATGAGAAACAAGATAATTGGAGTGATTGGCTGGCAGTAACCCAATTCTGCTATAATGACAGACAACACTCCACAACAGGATATTCACCTTTCATGATGAATTATGGATATAATCCAAACAAAGGAATGGTGGATCAACCTTCTCAACCATGAGTAGGAGCTGTAGGACAATTTGTGGAAGAACAGAAAGAAGTATGGCATCACTTAAGAAAGCACAAGACTCCATGAAGGCTCAATATGATGAAAAGAAACAAGGGCCTATCGAATATAAGAAAGGAGATCAAGTTTACTTAAATGCTGAAAACCTCCCATCAGTTTGACCAACAAAGAAACTCAGAGAACGATTTGTAGGACCCTACAAAATTATCAAGAAAGTAGGAGCATCCTCCTATCGACTTCTAATTCCTGCAAGCTGGAAAGTTTATAACATGTTTAATGAAGTATTGCTAAAACCATATCAAGAACCTACTTTTCCACAACAAAAACACTGTGAATCCAATTGCAAAGACAGCCAAAAGAAGGAGGAAGAGACCAGCGATTATGAAGTGGAAAAAATACTGGATAGTTGAATTAGTAAAAAAGGAAAAGGATGGTTGGAATACTTAGTAAAATGGAAGAATTACCCAGTAGAAGATTCCACATGGGAACCTGCAACAAATTGTCACAATGCTGACCAGTGTATCAATGAATTCCACTGCCTCCATCCTAGTGCTCCTCAAAGAGTGAGGATGAATGACTTGAAGTTCACATGATATCAAAACTTCACACAGCCACAAACACCAAAAACTCTATTTGGTTGGGAGGATGGAAAATTCGAAAGAGATTACTTAAAAAAGTTGGAACAAAATTGGAAAAAGTGGAAAAGGGACTGAAAAATTGCTAACCAAGACAAACAAGGATTCTGTGGAACTGAATCCCTAAAGAGAGGGTTATGTTAAGAATGTACATTTTCTATTTTCTTTTTCTTTTCTTTTCTTTTCTTTAGTTACATAAGCAGATGCATATGGAAAGGGCATGAGGGATACATGAGGCTAGTAGTATATAAGTAGGACCTTTAGAGCTGTATTCCTTAGCCTTAAGATAGTCTGTGTTGCCTACACAGCTACTCTGTGCTCTATAAACTCTTTCTCTCATCTTCTCCAACCTTGAGTGTTGTGTTGAGCTTCATCTTGACAACCAAGGCTTTATTCTGTTTCCAGTCTATCAGAAATTCTGTGTTCAAAATTGGCACTACCAAAAGATTGAGGGTGATCAGTGAATCTGGACTTCCTTGAGGCATGCCCTCCCCTGCCAATAACTCTGGTGATACTCTGCCACCCCACATAAATTGCATTACTCTTTCTGTATAGAATGATCTTGCAAAGGATACTAATGTTTTGGGAAAGCCTTGTTTTTTGAGCATTACAGCCATCACCTTGCTCTGTAAAGATGGGGAATACTATGCAATATTGACTCCAAGGCATTAGGTAAATTTGCCTGCTTGACACTGATGAGCATCATTCTGACATGGTGGTGTATAGGTATCAGACAGACTAGTCTCAGCACTAGATGATAGAAACCTTACCCTCACTAGGATTATACATGCCCTGACCCTGTTGCTTAGCATCTGCACTCATCTGAGGTCTTCCACAAGTCTTCCATGCTAGCTATGAGCAACTCCACCAACTCCACAATTATCTGCTATAAGGCAAGCATTGCCTACACCCTATGGCCAAGTTGTCTCCCATGTATGCTGTCCAAACCCCACACTAGTTGGTTGTTCACCTCGGATAAAGCACCCTGTCAGCTGATCCACATAAAACTGCCAGCCAGCACAGCTTAGTTCACCGGAGAAGGGACAGGCACCATCAAAGCAATATCCACATTAGGAAATGATCTACATTCTGCAATTCCAGGGTCACCCATACACAGACACCACATCATCCCTAGTGATGCACTGACATAGCAGATCAGGACCCTAGCAGATGAGTAAACCCATTGGCCAACAACCAACTACAGTATAGACCAGTCAGGTCTGCAGAAAATAGAGAACAGGGACATGTCAAGCCAGATGAATCCCAGAGTTGCCACCAATGGCGATCAGCAATGTCTATGTTAAGAACTGAGAAATCCTTTAATGTAGGAATTTCTTTTCTTTGGTTACATAAGCAGCCATATATGGAAAGGGGCATGAGGCTAGTAGTATATAAGTAGGGCCTTTGAGCCATAGTACTTAGCCTTAAGATAGTCTGTGTCACCTACACAGCTACTAGGTGCTCTATACAACTCTTTTCTCTCTCTCTACTCCAACCTTAGGTTGTGTTAAGGCAATGTCTTGACAGTCTATTTCTAGTCTATGACTCTATTAGTGTCCCACGTCAGGTTGCAATATTGGTTCTCACTGCAGCACTCCTATACCACCATCACATCCCTCAGCTAGCCCCATTGCATGAAGACTTTCAAGACAGATGTGGATATACAGTTGCAAGGTGAAAATTTACAGAGTTACTTCATTATTGGTAGGACAGAAAATGTATATAAGCTCCTGTACAACACTTAGAAAAATAACACAATAGTACACCCCAGTTCTCCTCAAGTCTCAGCTTCTAGTCATGTCCTCTTAGTCTCATCCACATTCTCTGTCTTGATATACTCCATGTCTTGTGCTCTCGCCACTACACACTCACATGCTGCATATAACATTATTATCTGTGAGCTCTGCCAGTTCTGCACATCGTAGCATTGGCATCAAGCACACCAGAGTTGACAGGAATTCATTCATGACCTCACACCTTCTACTCCTCCCTATTTCTAATAGTGGAGTGAGCTTATCAACATGCTTGATGGACCCAATTAACAATGAACATTCCAGCATCCACTGTAGACCTCTGCTTGACACCCCCAAATTTGAGTGGATGAAGTTAGTGATGTCAATGGCTATAGCCAGTTTTTTTAAACAATCGCTATATTTAATTGTAGAAATTACCTAAAAATCTGAGATAATTTGAGCGGATAGTTCAACCAAAAAGACAATGGGTCCTCTGCCAACACTAAGTGACATATGAGGCCAATGTGGAGAAATTTGACTTTAGCTGATTGCTTAGCTGCTATGGCTTAGCTGCTAAGCAATCAGCTAAAGTCAAATTTCTCAACACCAGCTTTGCGGAATGCTTAGTGTTGGCAGAGGACCCATTGTCTTTTTGGTTGAACTATCCGCTCAAATTATCTCGTATTTTTAGGTAATTTCTACAATTAGATATAGCAATTGTTTAAAAAAACCGGCTATAGCTGTTGACATCACTAGATGAAGTAGATTATATTTGATGGCGTCAAATTGCATTTGCACAGCCACCATTTTCATGAAGAGTTTTCCCAAACAGTTGAGTAATGCGATTGGTCGATAACTTTTAACCTTGGAATAGTCATCTTTCTTAGGTTTAGGAATAACCATTCCTGTCAAAACCTATTATTGATCTCGACTCACTGGCAGCCGATCAATCAATCACCATGATGATCAGTGTCGGAGAACGTATCTGGCACAGCACTGCACACTTAGATGACAACAACATCTGATTCTATAAATCAAGCCAAGCCACTCTTTCAACCTAGGCTGGACCTCACTCATCATGTATTTTTCTGTGCTTTATTTTCTCCTCCTCGTGTTTGCTACATGTGCTTCACCTGTGCATATCGAGCATCATGGTCTCAAGGTATGGCTAACCCAGATATCCCAATATGTTAATAATCGCTTTTCATCAGCCGCGTCCGAAGACTATTATAACATGGGATCCAAAGCTGGGTATCAAGTCTCTTCCAGTAAGTATTACTCGTGTCTATTTCGTTATCTCACCGGTGATTTCTAGAAATCCAGATGCTATAATGATGCATATCGTGCATGGATGTATGCTCAGAATGATGGGTTGAAACCACAGTGGTCTTCTGCCGACAATGCGGAAATGATAGTAGATAGTCGCCGCAACAGGATTCTTCTGAGATCTACGGCAGTGAAGGTCAAAGACGTCCAGCCTATCGTGGATCAGATCAATGGTATTTACAATAAAGATCTACTATCTGTTTGGGGATGGAGCAAGCTGGACGGTCTTACATTCTATATCGTAAAGCTGGAGGAGCCAGATGAGAGATAGATATTGCCATCAGGTTATGTTATTATAGCTGTCCCTGCCAATCCTTGTCTACTTCCAGCACAAATTAACCACCTATTCCTTATTTTCAGGCTGTTCCTCATGTTGGTTGTACGCTGAATTAGGGCTTGGGGATTACATAAGCAGTCATTTTTCGACGCAGATAATCATTATCTTCATCAGTTTGCCCACCAACAGGTCAAACAGTGCTCGTTGCTCTTGAATGCTTAATTCAACACCTCATACCCTGAGTACTTTTTTGCGTCTCCTCTTGTTGCACCTATACGGTGCTTCGCCTGTGCGCAAGGCTTCATGTGGCCGTTTTGGGAACTTGTACTCTCTACATACATCGCCATGCAGAAAAAAAAAGGACAACGATATGTACCCTCCACCTGAGGTGCCGAACGAGTCAGAGTTGCAAGGAACAAAATCTGTTTGAAGGGGACATAATACCCATCTTTGTCGTGTCACGATGATAATCGCAACCTAACTGCCAACCAGGAGCTGCAACGTCACACCATTCAACATCTTTGATACCATCATTTTCTCAATCTGTAACAGAGAGGGAGTCAAGCAAGCGAAGCATGAGAGCGCTTGACAGATATCTTGGGCGTGGTCACGTGGATGCAGCCATCACATCTTGTCTCTGCACTGCATCCACGCCGCGCACACGTTATAGTCCAGATGAAGAGCTGGCAGGCTCGTCATCTTCTTTCGGTCTTTCTTTAGTCTTCCCCTTCGCACCACTGAGCGGAGCAGCTTAAGACAGTCTTTTCTCCCAGGTTTTTTGCACTCAGTCGAGACACCGGCATCACACATTCCCTCTCAGAGGCGTGACAGCGTGTAGCTGCTATGGATGCGCCCGACCCGTTGCTGGAGAATGAACCCGACTTCCTGGGGGAAGCTTTCACACAGGCCAGAGAGGGTCTGGCGGCACTCAACATTCCCGTGGAGGCAGTAACGAACGCCCTAAGGCAGGCCTGGGTCGTCAACTGGCTGTACAGACACGAGGCATGGGAAGCAGAGCGGTGTAGGCACCAGTGGGTCAGTCCCCCACGAGAGGAGGAGCCAGGTCCTGGCAATGCGGGCGGGGAGCTGGGAGGGGCCATACCAGAGCTAGGAGACAGCATCGATGCACAAGTTAAAGTCAGGAAGGCCAGAGCATTCCCGGCAGGAGTAGCGGTCCTGGGAGCAGAATCCCCACGAGCATCCGAGTACGCCCGCCTGAAGGTCGCCAAATTCGAATACATTGAACTATTGTTATGAGCATACCTCCTATTTCAAAACCATTACAGTAACGACACAACAACGACTATGCAAATACGCACTTAGAGACAACACTGTCAATAGAAGATAAGAGGATACGGACTCGGAGAGTCGGACTATATTTTTCTTTTCTTTTTAGCTATTTTACTTCACTCAAACGTTAGGATACAAGGGCTGGACGAGACGCCACTAGGATGGGAACTCTGTGCGAACACTATGGCCCTTATATGGAAGGTGGTTAGGTCAGCATCGGCTATGGAGATAGACCGAGTGCCGACTTAGGAGGTGGCCCGATGATGGGCCTACGCTATGAAAGGAATCATGAGCGGTATGGCGCCTGAGGGGCGACATGGGAACGCCGAGGAGTACCGAGTCAACGGTACGGCGTGCATGGGAACGGTTGAATGCGCAACACAATAAGTCGCAGCCGTATATGGAGAGATGACCCCAAGTATGGTCATATGGGCGCAGAATGGCTGCTGCGCCGAGTCGCCTTATTGTGAGGGACTTGTGCTGCGCGCTGTCTGCGCACAGACCGGGGATGGGCTTTATAAGGGCCGTAGTTTAGCGTAAGAGACCTTAAGTCTCTAGATAGTCTATTGTCACTAGACATAGCTTCTGAGCAACTCGTTTCATCTTTGGACTGAACAAGTCCCCATTCTGAGTCATTAGGTTGTGTCTAGGGCAGTCCTGACATAATCTAGAGACTTTATTCTCTACCCTGTTGCTAGCTGTCCAGCACCGAGCACGCCGCTCGTAGCTGCAAAGGACATTCAACGGCCTAGTTTCATCTTTGACGGTTGTTTCCGATTATCCCGGAGCCGTTGGCGACATCGACTACGACACTTTTACTGTCAACGGGCACTGTTTAAGTGTCCTCAATACGCCCACAGGGGCCTGGCAACAAACCCAAACTTGGGTAGTCTACAAACAGTAACAGACGAGAGTACTAGCATTGCTGGGAGAGCGTAGGCAGGAGACCACAGACGCGCCCCGGGTGTAGTACACTGTTATTGCCGAAGAGCTCAGGAACGAGCGAAGAAACTTGATTTACGTTGTGTATCAAGGCTGATACAAAGTTCCTCACACACTCCCTGTACAAGCAACCCTACCTGATTTCGGGTTGATAACTTGGCACAAAGATAGTGAGGCGAACTGCCAGGCACACGTATTTTGATAGCTTGCGGACCCACGACGCTGCAGACAACATCTTTCCTGTTTCCCAGGAAACGTCATCGACAGGCGCGGATTTTCGGTTGCCGCACGAACAGAACTATTGTCAGTGGAGGGCCTGAAATAGTTTGAAGATTCTTTTACAGGAAAAACCTACACCATCCCTCGTCACAATGAACTGCACGTTCAACTACATATTACCACACGCCCAGGCGACACTTTCGGAGATTGGATGCATCTTCGAAGTGGACTGGGTAGCCGATCACAACAAGGTCTCAGCTAGACCAACAGAAATAACCGGCGATGTCATCTACCGCCGATACGACAACCACATACGATTATGGTGGAAGTTCTTGAAAGAACAAAACGAGAAAGACGTGCACATGCACAACAACTTATCCGGCAGCATGAAGCCGAAGAGACGAGGATCCAGGAAGAGGCATGGAACGCCTTACTGGAACAAAGGACAGCAAATCGAGCTGCATTACGGGCAAAACGGGCCCTAGAAAGAGCAACGAGGGAATATCTTACCCTCACTAACTTGTTAAACGAATCATTCAAAGGGGACGCATCCAGTCCTATATGGAAAGCCTTGATAACATCCGAATACAATCAATGGCTCATGCTTATCATCGATGGGGAAAGAGCTATCCGAACTTCAGGAATAAAGCCCCACACTATACAATACAAACGTCATGCGAAAGAACTATACGAGCATGAAGGCATGATATTAGAACATGCTGATTGGAATGCGTTAATGCACGCATTAAACGGAAATGTAAAGGAGGAGCAACCAGCGCGCAAAGTCGCAGCGGCAGCTCAGTCCACACAAAAAATTGAAACCCTGTATGGATGTCCAACAATTAACGAGTGGGGACGAAACCATTTACACCCACGACTGGCCGGATACTGTTACCTCTGGTTAATAAAAGAACGGTATTGGAACGAATATAAATGGCCAGCATATCCTACCATCCAAGAGATTTATGAATGGGCTCCCGAATTAAGAAACAGATATCAACCCATATACTGGAGACAGACAAAAGGGTGTCATAACATGTGGCATCTTGTTCGTGTGTCGGGAGGAACTTTAGGCTGGTCACGAATAAAAGAAATGTTGCAGGAAGGCAACGGGTTACATCGACTTGGAGCTTTTAGGTTCACGGCCCAGATGGCAGAACACGTATACAGAGCAATGAACGGATGGGAACAACACTGGAGTGCTTCCAGAACGATTCGACCCTGCTCTCCTACCAGACCCACAGCAGTTAGGGCAGTACAGGAGGCAGCAATAAATAAGCAGGTTGAAAATAGGCAACAAGCAATCGCCAACGCAGGACAAGCTCTTGAAGCAATCATAAATGAATATCAACGAAGTAGTCGTTCTGAACCAGGACCCCTCACAAAGGCAGAAATGCCTGATTATTACCAGGGAGATCCACGAACGGTTGACGCTTGGTTACGACAGATGTGGACCTACTTCATGCTATCAAGGGAAGTAGACCCAAAGCGAATGATTTTCATTTGTCTATATCGGATGAGAGGAGGAAAGGGAGACAGAGCAGCGGATTGGAGTGGAGTCAAACTCAAAGCACTTCAAGAAGCATTACAGGAGTTCCAGGATAAAGTGGACAACAGCGGATGGGACTCGCAACTTAATTGGCAGCAATTGAATGAGGGAGAATCAACGGAGGATAATCGAGCATGGATACGGAGACCCTTAGTCAACCAATTCCCGTTCACGGATTGGACTGATTTTAAAAACCAAATGCACGAGTTCTTTATGTCAACAGAGACAAAAGAGAAGGCAATAGAGGCCTTATTAAAGTTGCGACAAGAAACGATGCTGGTCGAAGATTACATCATAAAATTCAACTCTCTCACTACGCTCACAGACTGGAACAATCAAGCATTGATCTCTCAGTTCCAAAGTAATTTAAACCCAGCCCTGGGAAGGGACCTGATTCGATACGGAGGACTTCCGGACAACGCTACCCTTATCCAGATACAAACAAGAGTAACTGCACTCGCCCGGGCCTACAGGAAAGCCAATGAGGCATATGGCTTTCCAAAAGGTCGGCAGGAATATAGGGAGCAAACCCCAAGTAGTAATCACCGCCCACAGTATCAGAACAAAGCACCAGCTTCCTTCATATCTGGTAGTCGAGATCCAAATGCAATGGACGTCGACAGAAAACTGAGCAATAGATTGTGGTGTTATAACTGCCAGAAGGAAGGACATACTAGTTGGAGATGCCCTCAGCCCGGACAGAATAAATCAATTCCCAAAAGCGTCAATTGGGGCAAGAAAAGAATCACAACCGGAGAAAAAGGCAAACAGATTACACGAGCAACCAGCGCGATAAAACGCAGCGGCAGCTCAGGGGAAACGACCCCAGAAGGATGGACCAAAACAGAGGAGGTCTCGAATTTTTGGCAAAAGCCAGTGGACAAACGCTCTGTCCCACTAGCCTCTAATTCAGTTTCAAAAAACGATGATTCAACAATTGATGTACATGCTTTACTCTATGAGTGCAAAGGAAACATGCATCATATCAGAAACTTGAAAATGAGTACAAAACCGGAGAAAAGATTAAAAGCATGGACGCCGCCATGGGTACTGAGACGTATCTGGCAGCAAGACGAACAAACGGCAATCGAATGTCTACGCCAATGGGTAGACGATAAACGAGTAAACGAAGTGAACGGGAAATTGATTCAACAGTTGAACGCCTTATCAGAAACCGATGCCCTATGGAACCTTGTACACTTGAGGGAAAAAGTAGTACAAGGAATTGGGAAGCAGGAGTTAGACCTCAAAGGCACACTCACCACCATGGACACTTATCAGTCCGCTGACATCACCATGCTATTGGATTCCGGATGTACCGCTTCATGCATAAGCGAGGAATTTGTGGAAAGGCATAAAATGAACAAAAAGAAACTCTTGCGACCCATTCCAGTATATAACGCGGATGGCACAAGGAACGGATCGGGAAGTGTCGAGTACTTTGTTCAATTTAAGTTGCGCATAGGATCTCATGAAGAGGTCATGGATTGCGCTGTAGCCACACTTAGCAAAACAGATCTGTTCCTAGGACACGATTGGTTGGAGCATCACAATCCAACCATTAACTGGAAAAAGAAATCCTTGGAATTTAACCGTTGTCCAGGAACCTGCTGGAAGCCATCGTCAGTGCAGGAACCGGAAGACAAAATCGATGTCTCATATTGCCTACATGAAGGAGACCGCCTTCTAGCTGTTCATATCGGGGAACCCGAGCTAAGAGTATGAGCCTTTGCCTCGACCGCCACAAAGATAGCTGCAGAACAGGCGAGAACGGAGAAGAAACGGACATTAGAGGAGGCAGTCCCCTATCATTACTTAAAACATAGAAAGGTCTTCGAAAAAGAAACCTTTGATGAACTCCCACCGAGACGACGATGGGACCACGCAATTGAATTGATACTGGGTTCGACTCCAGTGGACTGCAAAATTTACCCCTTAAACCGGGACGAGCAGCAGCAACTGGACGAGTTCCTGAAAGAGAATCTGAATTCGGGACGAATTCAACCTAGCAAATCGCCCATGGCGTCTCCTTTCTTCTTTGTAAAGAAGAAAGACGGAAAGCTCAGACCTGTACAGGATTACAGGAAGTTAAATGAAATGACGGTCAAGAACCGCTATCCTTTGCCCCTCATAGGAGAGCTTGTGGACCAATTATCCCAAGCCAAAGTGTTTTCAAAAATGGATATACGATGGGGGTACAATAATGTTCGGATCAAGGAAGGCGACGAGTGGAAAGCCGCTTTCAGAACAAACAGAGGATTGTTCGAACCATTGGTCATGTTCTTCGGTCTCACCAATTCACCCGCCACTTTCCAGACCATGATGAACGACATATTTCGAGTCGAAATAGCGGAAGGATGGGTGGTGATTTACATGGATGACATCTTGGTGTTCTCAAAGAACCAAGAAGAGCATATAAAACATGTAAACCGAATACTCAAAAAATTAGAGGAACACAAGTTATCACTGAAGCCTGAGAAGTGCTTCTTTGACAAAAATGAAATCGATTTCTTAGGAGTCATCATTGGGAAAGACACAGTACGAATGGACCCTGCAAAAGTTAAAGCAGTATCCGAGTGGCTGACGCCCAAGTGTAAAAAAGAAGTTCAACAGTTCCTGGGCTTCGTTAATTTCTATCGACGCTTCGTTAAAGATTTCGCGAAACTAGCAAAGCCGTTGACACGGCTTACGGGAAAGGAAGAATGGCTGTGGACACAGCTACAAGACGAAGCCTTTGACAGGCTCAAAACAACCATAGCAGAAGAAGTAGTACTCCGAATCCCCAATGAAGAAGGGCAATTCCGAGTAGAAGTGGATGCTTCCGATTTCGCCATAGGAGGAATATTGTCCCAGCAAAGAGAGGATGGGTTGTGGAAACCGGTGGCCTTCATTTCAAAATCGCTTAACGACGCCGAGCGAAATTATGAAATATACGACAAGGAAATGCTCGCTGTAATGCACGCCTTCTATGAATGGACACATTACCTCAAGGGAGCCAAGCAAACTATTGAAGTTCTGACGGATCATCAGAACTTGACGTATTTCCGAAAAGCACAAAACCTTAATAGGCGACAGGCGAGATGGGTCACGGACCTGCAGGACTACAATTTCACAATTAAACATCGAAGTGGTAAATCAAACACCAAAGCAGACCTACTGTCCCGACGAGCAGGACATAATAAAGGAGAGAATGATAATGAAGGTGTCATTTTACTCAAGGAACATCTTTTCGTCAACGTCCTCGATGATGATCGAGCAATAGACGACATTATCAAGGACATTAGAGATGTTCCCCGTCGACAATGGGAAACCCAAGTAATTAAAGGCCTGGAAATCGCTGGCGGAGAATACAAACTTGAAAAAGGACTGGTAACATGGCAAGGACGAGTGTACGTCCCAGCAGTGACGGCACTTCGAGAAGATATTATTGTGATACACCATTCGTGGGGACATTCCGGAGTGGCAAAAACGTTGGAATCACTCACCAGGAACTTCTGGTGGCCTAATATGCGAAAGGATATTGAAAAGTACATCCCTGGCTGTGAAACATGCCAGAAAGCCAAGCCAGACAGGACTGCCCGAGCAGCGCCATTACGACCGAATGAAGTTCCAACAGAACCTTGGGAAATAATCTCAGTAGATTTCGTTGGACCATTACCTGAGTCCAAAGGAAACAACATGGTCCTGGTCATTGTAGACCACTTCACAAAAAAATCATATTTCATACCAACTACGTCAGAAATCACTTCACAAGGAACAGCAGTGCTGTTCCAAGACAATGTATTCAGGGAGCACGGACTCCCCAGAAAAGTTATTAGCGATCGAGGCCCTCAATTCGCCTCAAAGTTCATGACAGATTTATACGGAATGTTGGGAATCAAGGCCAACCGATCCACGGCCTACCACCCACAAACAGATGGACAGACGGAGCGGGTCAACCAGGAACTGAAAGAGTTCCTAACGATCTTCGTCAATAACCGACAGGACAACTGGTCGGACTGGTTATCAGTGGCACAATTCTGTCACAATGACAGGGTTCATTCCGCCACGGGTTTTACCCCTTTCTACATGAATTATGGGAGACATCCCAACAAAGGTCTTGACCCGACGTATGTGCCAAAAGCAATAGCTGTTGAGCAGCTAGCAAAGGAATTAGAGGACGTACATGCCAAAGCAAAGTTGGCATTAGAGAAAGCAGCGCAAGTAATGAAAGAGCGCTATGATACTCACCGGAAACAGGCCGTCGAGTATAAACCAGGGGATAAGGTTTATCTCAGCACGGAGAATTTACCAGTCATTCGAGCCACAAAGAAACTAGACGGCAAATTTGTCGGACCTCTGGAAGTACTTGCAAAAATAGGAGAGTCCTCATATAAATTAAAAATTCCGGCCTCATGGAAGGTCTACAATGTTTTCAACGAAGTCCTCTTGAAGCCATATAGGGAACCAGTTTTCCCAAAACAACAGGCAAAAGCAGCGGCGCGCAAGGACGCGCAGATGGTGGAAGAATCGCGGGAGGGCGAATACGAGGTGGAAGAAATCTTAGAAAGCCGAATAAGCGGCAGGGGAGGAGCGAGGCTGGAATACCTCGTAAAGTGGAAAAACTACCCGGTGGAGGAAGCCACCTGGGAACCGGTGAAGAATGTCGTCAATGCACCCGCCATTGTAAAGAAATTTCACAGGACAAATCCCGACACTCCTAAACTCGTGAGAAACATTCGAGACGGGATATTATACATCCAGTACACGGAGACGGAACCAAAGAAAAGTTCCAACACATCTAAAAGGCCTACCAATGTATCAAGACATAGTAAGGCTGGAGGGACTCATTGGAAGGATCGACAACGACTGTTTGGATGGGAAGATGGCCGTTTTGGGCCAAAATACCTGGAGAACATGGAGCGCAGATGGCGCAATTGGAAGGGCGAACGGGCAGCGATCATAGAGCTGCCAGACGATACCGATGGGACGTTCTCCAGAGATCTGGAGCGCGGCGGGCGGTCTGTACCCGTGCTTAATTTCCCTCAGACGACGGAAGCAGAGGAGCTAGCGGAGGAAAGGAGAGCTCAAGAAAAGGACATGGCGGTACTCGCCAAGAGAATATTAAAAAAGGAGACAGAAGCGGCTGCTAAGGAAAGCAGCGAGTCGGAAGAGGACCGGCAGAGGAGGATTAAGGGCGCAAGTCGCCAGAAAAAACCATTGGTCAGCTACAAGACCACTATTGAAGACGTCGAGGACGTCGACTCAGAACAATTCGGGCGGTCGCCCAATGAACAACAAGCGTGCTTGGCCGCGTTTTATGCAAGAATGCGGGAGGATCCAAGATATGTGGACTCCGCCACGTCAGCCTCTCGGGACGCGAGGCCTTGAGGGGGGGGTGATGTTATGAGCATACCTCCTATTTCAAAACCATTACAGTAACGACACAACAACGACTATGCAAATACGCACTTAGAGACAACACTGTCAATAGAAGATAAGAGGATACGGACTCGGAGAGTCGGACTATATTTTTCTTTTCTTTTTAGCTATTTTACTTCACTCAAACGTTAGGATACAAGGGCTGGACGAGACGCCACTAGGATGGGAACTCTGTGCGAACACTATGGCCCTTATATGGAAGGTGGTTAGGTCAGCATCGGCTATGGAGATAGACCGAGTGCCGACTTAGGAGGTGGCCCGATGATGGGCCTACGCTATGAAAGGAATCATGAGCGGTATGGCGCCTGAGGGGCGACATGGGAACGCCGAGGAGTACCGAGTCAACGGTACGGCGTGCATGGGAACGGTTGAATGCGCAACACAATAAGTCGCAGCCGTATATGGAGAGATGACCCCAAGTATGGTCATATGGGCACAGAATGGCTGCTGCGCCGAGTCGCCTTATTGTGAGGGACTTGTGCTGCGCGCTGTCTGCGCACAGACCGGGGATGGGCTTTATAAGGGCCGTAGTTTAGCGTAAGAGACCTTAAGTCTCTAGATAGTCTATTGTCACTAGACATAGCTTCTGAGCAACTCGTTTCATCTTTGGACTGAACAAGTCCCCATTCTGAGTCATTAGGTTGTGTCTAGGGCAGTCCTGACAACTATGGTATTTCAGCAGAGAAGGTCTCACCGAAGCCGCGCAACCCCTGGCATCAACCTCCAGCGACACCTTCGGGATCACCTCAGGCGAGCTTGGAGCCATCCAGCTATGCCCAGTGGCGACGACTAAAGCATCCAAGAATGCGCTGATGGACGAGGCGTTGACATGGGATCAGGTTTCCTTCGCATCAAAGGTATATGTCGAAACCCTCAGAAGAGAGAAGTGGCCCGACCGACACATCAGAGCCCTCATCAAGTTCTTTAGTGAGCTCGACTTCCAGAGGACCCAGCTGACCTCCATCCCTGATGCGGCCTACATCGAGTATCAGGCAACTGTGTGGAGGGAGTGGATGGACTCATGGAACTTCGACATCTCTGAGTTCAGTCTATCCAGGCTGCAAGCCATACAGTCGCGCATTACCATGGCAGTGCACCAAGTAGCCCTCGTAAGGGAATTTTTCCCCTTTCTGTAGACTCGTGCTGATGGGGTTTTGTCCCTTTTTTCCCTCCCGCATATCTCTGCAACATCGATGTGCATCGCACATGCCCCATTTGCATCATGGGAATCGTACCATCCCTGCTGTGGGCTCGACGGGGTCTATCTCCACCCCTATCGCAACGCGGCCGGGTCCCCCCTGCAACACCCATGGCCGCCAACGTCGCCCATTTGCCAACCCTTGCATTGGATGGCCTGACCATGTTCCCCCCCCTCTCCCGCAATGCGTGGGGTCAACCGGGATGCTTATCACATTCCCCCGATCACCTGGTTCCTCGCATCGCTGCACCACCTTGGTTATCAGGGTGTACCGCACTCGGACCTGCATCCATCCCCCCTTCCTAACACCCCAAATCCACCCATGTTGGATCGCTCTCGATCTTCCTCCCCTCGCCGGCCCCCCCCCCAGGCCAGACTGAGAGCAACCCGCAACCAGTCACCCTCCCCAACCCGATCCTCACGCCAGCACCGCAATGTGGCCAAATATCGCAGGCACACCCAGTCCTCCTCCCCTCCATGCGTCAAACAGGAGAGATCGAGATCAGCGTCCCCCAATAGGTCTGCCCCTAGGCAGAGAACTAAGAAGAAACCACTCACAGCATGCGCCATATGCCTTGGGCAGCACCCACACAAGATCAGCGACTGCAGGGATGTCACTCTGTGGAGCGGTAAGGCTGCGAGGTGTGCCAAGGACGATGACAGGCAGCTCATCAACCCGCACAGGAGACCTATCTGCCTCGACTGGCAGCACCCAAGAGGCTGCAGCTGGGGAGACCACCCAGAGCGACACGAATGTTCAGGCTGTGGATCCCCTAAGCATGGTGCACAGCAATGCCCCCTCGCACAGGCTTTTGACTCGTAGGAACAGTGCCTTGACACCATACATATCTGAACACTGGTACAGAGAACTCCTAACAACAGGTCTCTTAGCTCGATACCCTATGATACCACCCAGTTTAGTATACGGCTTTTGTCAAGACAAAGCCTTAACAGTAACCGAAGGTTGGAGAAGAGTTATATTGAGAGAGACCTTAGTAGCTGTATAGGTGATACAGACTATCGTAAGGCTAAGGACTATGGCTCAGAGAGCCCTACTTATATACCTCTAGCCTCATGTCCCTTCCCATATACGGCTGCTTACCTAAGAAAAGAAAAGAAAAAGAAAAGAAACTTCGCTTTCGTGTTCTTAACATAACCCTCTCTTTAGGGATTCAGTTCCACGGAATCCTCGTTTATCTTTTTCAGCGATTCTTCGGTCTCCTTTCCACTTTTTCCAATTTCGTTCCAACTTTTCTAAGTATTCTTTCTCGAATTTTCCGTCTTCCCATCCAAATAGAGTCTTGGGTATTTGTGGCTGTGTATAATTTTGATACCGTGTGAATGTTAAGTCGCTCATTCTTATTCTTCGAGGAGCACTTGGATGGAGGCGGTGGAATTTGTCGATACTCCGGTCGGCATTGTGACAATTCGTTGCTGGTTCCCATGTGGAATCTTCTACCGGGTAATTTTTCCATTTTACTAAATACTCCAACCGTCCTTTTCCTCGTTTATTGATGCGACTATCTAGTATTTTTTCCACTTCATAATCGCCGGTCTCGTCCTCCTTCTCTTGTTTGTTTTTGCGGTCGGATTCGCGGCATTTTTGTTGTGGAAAAGTAGGTTCTTTATATGGTTTCAATAATGTTTCATTAAAAACATTATACACCTTCCAGCTCGCAGGGATTAAGAGTCGATATGATGATACTCCTACTTTTTCGATGACTTTGTAGGGTCCAATGAATCGTTCTCCTAATTTCTTTGTTGGTCGAACGGATGGGATATTTTCGGCATTAAGGTACACTAGATCTCCTTTTTTGTATTCAATAGACTCTCGTTTCTTTTTGTCATATTGAGCCTTCATGGAGTCTTGTGCCTTTTTGAGTGATTTCTGTGCCTTTTCCCATACTTCTTTTTGTTCTTCCATGAATTGTCCTACTGCTTCTACTCTGGGTTTAGATGGTTGATCCACTGTTTCTTTATTTGGGTTGTATCCATAATTCATCATGAAAGGCAAATATCCCGTTGCTGAGTGTTGTCTATCATTATAGCAGAATTGGGTTACTGCTAACCAATCACTCCAGTTGTCTTGTTTTTCATTTACGAACGTGGATAATAGTATTTCGACTTCCTGATTTGCTCTTTCAGATTGTCCATCAGTTTGGGGATGGAATGCAGTGGAGGGATTTCCTTTAATTCCCATTAATTCGAAGAATTCCTTCATGAATCTTGAAACGAATTGTGGTCCTCTATCGCTTATTACTTTCTTTGGAATTCCGTGTTCCCTGAACACATGATCTCTAAATAGTACAGCTACTCCTTTTGACGTAAGAGTGGTATTTGTGGGGATAAAATACGCTTTTTTGGTGAATTTGTCAATAACCATCAAGATCGCATTGTACCCTTTTGATTCTGGTAAGGGTCCGATAATGTCTAATGCGATATCTTCCCATGGTTGTTTTGGTATTGCATGAGGGACTAAAGGTGCCGCTCTTTTTTGTCTGTCTGGTTTTACTGTTTGACAAGTTCGGCATCCTTTGATATATTTTTCTATATCTTCCCTCATGTTTGGCCACCAATAATCTCTGGTAATAAGTTCTAGGGTTTTTGCTATTCCTGGATGTCCCCATCTGTGATGTAATGATATTGCTTCTTCTCTTAATTTCATTACGGCTGGGACATATATTCTTCCTTTCCAGGTTACTTGATTCGTTCCTTTATTGAATTCAAACCCTTCCTCATCACTTTCAACCCCTTTTCGTACTTGTGTGTCCCATTGTCTCCGGTTGGTCTTCTTTATTCCATTGATCAATGTAACCCACTCTCCCATCCAGTCGTCTAATCTTACAAATAATTCTTCTTTAAGTAAAAGTACATCTTCGTTATCTTTTTCTCCTTTCTCATAATCAGCCCTTCGCAATAGTAAATCTGCTTTTGAATTGGACTTTCCAGATCGGTGTTTTATAACGAAATTATATTCTTGAAGGTCTATCACCCATCGAGCTTGTCTTCTATTCAGGTTCTGTGGTTTCCTGAAGTATGTGAGATTTTGGTGATCTGTCAAAATCTCTATTGTCTCCTTTGCTCCTTTCAGATATTGTGACCATTCATACAAAGAATGCATTATTGCTAGCATTTCTTTATCATATATTTCGTAATTCCGTTCTGCTGCATTTAGAGCTTTTGAAATAAACACTACAGGTCTCCAAATTCCTTCTTGTTGTTGAGAGAGAATTGAACCCATGGCAAAGTCTGATGCATCTGTTTCAATTCGGAATTGTCCATTTTCGTTTGGTATCGCTAAGACCGCTTCTTCTGCTATTCTTTCTTTTAATTTAGTCATGGCTTTGCTCTGCGGCTTTCCCCACTCCCATTCCTTTTTTCCCGTTAATTCTGTTAACGGCTTTGCTTCCTTGGCAAATCCTTTCACAAATCGTCGATAGAAATTTACAAATCCCAAAAATTGCTGTACTTCTCGTTTACACTTTGGTTCCGGCCATTCTTTAATTGCTTTTACTTTGGCTGGATCCATCTTTATCAAGTCTTTGGTAATGATTACTCCTAGAAACTCAATTTCTTCTTTATCGAAGTAACACTTTTCTGGTTTTAATGACAATTTATTCTGTTCTAATTTTGCCAATATCCGATTTACATGTTCAACATGTTGTTTCTTGTTTTCTGAGAACACTAGAATATCGTCCATATAGATTACTACCCATCCTTCAGCGAGTTCCTCCTGGAACAAATCATTCATCATGGTTTGGAAGGTGGCAGGTGAGTTTGTTAATCCAAAGAACATGACTAATGGTTCAAATAGTCCTCTATTCGTTCGGAATGCTGCTTTCCATTCATCTCCTTCCTTAATACGAATGTTATTATATCCCCATCTTATGTCCATTTTTGAGAATATATTTGCATGGCTGAGTTTATCTATTAGCTCAGAGATTAAAGGTAATGGATATCGATTCTTTATGGTCATTTCATTGAGTTTTCGATAATCCTGTACTGGGCGCAGTGATCCATCTTTTTTCTTGACAAAGAAGAATGGTGAAGCCATAGGTGACTTGCTTGGTTTTATTCTTCCTGTGTCTAAGTTTTCTTTTAAGAAATCTTCTAATGCCTGTTGCTCGTCTCTGTTTAATGGATAGATTTTGCAATCTAATGGTTTTGATCCTGGAACTAACTCAATGGCATGATCCCAAGGTCGCCTTGGTGGTAGTTCATCAAATGTTGTTTTCTCAAAGACTTTTCGATATCCCAAGTAATGCTCTGGGACTATGTCCTCAATGTTTCTCTTTTTAACATTTGCTGATGCTATTTCCGTGGCTTTTGATTGGTATGCCCTCGTTTTTAATTCTTCCAGTCCTATGTAGACTGCTAGCAGTCTTTCTCCTTGTTCCCACTGGATCCTGTCCATTTCATCTTCTGGTTCTAAGCTTTCAGAACTTTTCCAACAAGTGCCTGGACATCGAGAAAATCGTATTTTTTGATTTCTCCAGTCTATCTCGGGATTGTGGTATTTCAGCCAATCGTGACCTAAGAACATATCTGTCTTTCCTAGGGCTGAAATTCCAAATTCCAAAGACTCAAAGTGATCGCCTATTTGTACTTTTAGTTCGATCATTTCTTCCAGTTGTCCTGCTATATTGTTGGTTCCATCTGCATTGAATACTGGTATCGGTCTTGGTAATTTCCTAGTATTCAATCGATGTCGTTCCACCCATTCCTTGTTTACACATGAACCAGTACATCCTGAGTCAATCAGGGCTTTGATTTTAAATCGTTCAACTGAGTCTACAGTTGCTGTTATTACGTCTACATCCATCTGATGTTTTCCCGTGGTTCGCACAAATCTTGGTTTGTTTTTTAGATGGTTTAGATACCATAGTGCATTTGTTTCCGTCATTTTATTTAAGTCCTTGACTAGCTGTTCGCTTATTTCTTCTATTTGATCCTTCTTTACCCAAGATCAAAGATCTCTTACAGCTATTTCCATAGGTTGTTCCCAGATTCGTCTTACTACCCATGGAGTAGACCATGTTTTGAATTTCGGCTTTGTTGCACTTATGGGTGCATTCCTCAAACAATTTTGCATAGAACGAAATTCATATAATAATTCTGGTATATTTATACATGAATCATCGTACTGTACAGTGTCCATGACTCGTGAGGGGGAATGCTTCCTCATGAGTCGTTCTGAAAACCCAACGCCCCTGCCATCTCTTTCTTCTCTTCATCTGTCATTTCTTCCATGAACTCTTTTACAGTCGACCAGGTCCTAACGACCTGTTTCCCTTTGTCCTTCTTTGGTGTTCGGCAATCTCGTGCAAAGTGGCCTTTCTTGCCACAGTTGTAACATTCCACTACTCGTTTTTGTCTATCGACGTCCATAGCGTTTGGATCTTTCTTTGGGGCTCTGCATACATTTGCTGTGTGTCCCGGTTTTCCACAGTTAAAACATGTAATAGAGGTGCGTCCTCCTGTTGATGTGGAAGCCGTTGCATTTGTATTTTGAACCGGGCGATTTTGTTGTGGCCTATTCATAGTAGTTGGACGACTTTGTGGGTAGATTAATTGTGCGTCCCTCCAACTTCTTTCAACTTGTATGGCCCTATCGTACCAGCATTGTAAATCCCCTTCTTGAGATCCATCCGCTATTCTTCCTCCATTGAGGACTTGTAGTTCAACAAGTCTTCTTCCTAATGGTGGATGTAATCCTGCTCGGAACTGTGTGACCAGCGCTATCTCGTTGTATCCTGTTAGGGATGCTACACTTCGAAAATTGACTGTGTAGTCTTCTGCCTTTAAAGTTCCTTGTTTCATACTTTGAATTGTTCGACATGCTTGATCTCTTGTTTCCGTTGTCAGGAAATACTCCTTCATTTTTTCCATCATGTCATCAAAAGTAGTGAAAGGAAATTTATGAACTACAGGTGTTAATGTCCATGTAGTTCCATCGGCACTTCTTATTCCCTCGTTCCAGTGTTGTCGAGTATAGTTTGGTACAGGTGTTCCATCTGCCGTGATTGCTGTTACCCTTCTATGTACCTCTGCTCCTGCTGCTTCTATTTCAGCTGTTTTGGCTGCTGCCCAATTTCCTGCACGATTTCCTTGCCCTTTTCGTACCCTTTGCAACACCATCTGGATCATGACATCATGGTTCATTACTCCCACTATTGCGAAATAAGAAGACATCTGCCTTAACCAGGCTGCTATCTCTTTTGGGTCTCCTTCATAATAGTCGGGCATATCCATTCTGATGGTTGGATGTGGTTCTCTTCGTGGATGTATTGCTGTTACAACTTCTTTCTTTCTTACGCTTACTTGTTACAATAGCCTTTCTTCACTTCGTCGCTACGCTTTGATACCTGTTTCATCTACCTGGATTGCCCCTCGTTTCACTTCCTTTTATACTTCCTTATTGTTCTCCAGCCAGTATATAAACCCTGTGCATGTACCGTAGTACCTCAGTTCCAACTTAATCGAGTATTGTCCTTTACTGAACAACCCTCTCGCTCTCGTCCTCTCTATCGCTCGAGCCACCTTCGTCGCTGCCTAGCACAACGTCGAACAGCACTCTTGTCCAGTGACTGGGATTAGGCCGAGACTCTAGTCGTCATTGTTGACTCGATAACGAACCAAGGGCATCGATCATAACACAAGTTGGAACTCACTGAACCGCTTAGTGCATCGTCACTAGCTAGACAATATAGATCCGAAACGACCCGAAACCAGACTCTCTAACCAGAGGCCACCGAACGATTCCTTTCTCTTTAGAGGAACATATTATCTAGAAGGACAAGAGCTCTTTTTCTCGACATTAAATAAACGTTGGGAATTTCGAGGAGTAGGAAAGAATAGGAACACCCCAGTAGCTGACGAATACTTCGAAGGGGATTACATCGAGGGAAACGAACACTCTTTACCTGGAAAGCTTTGGGTTGAGTGGAGAAACGAACAAAAAGAACCAGAAGAAGAACCAGAATTATATTTTGAAAGACCCAAAGAAACCCTTTGGTGGGAAGAGTACTGCGACGCAGAATTCGAGTTCGACGGCACTGATCCGTACTACTCTCTTTCCGAAACATCCATAGTAGGGTGGAACACCTTTTTGGAACAAAAACAAATTGAATACGAACTAGAAAACCCGAGACCTGAAACAGACGCTGAAACCGACACAAAACAAATGGCAACTAACACTGAAACCACCGAAGCCCCTAGAGGAGACATCAAACCAGTCTCAGCACGAATTTTTACAGGAGATCGGACCGAAGCTAAATCATTCATCAACTGGTTTAGCGATTTCTTTGCAATAAACACCCACAACTATGAAGGGAAACATGAAAAGAAAATCAGATACGTCCTCCAATGTCTAGGAAAGGAACTAGATGACTGGAAAGAAATAATCCGCGATCAACTGGACGAAAAAGATGGACTTACTTGGGAAAACTATGACACCTTTGTCAAACGATTCCTTGACGACTGGGGAGAAGTCAACACTGCAGTCAGGGCGCTGAATGAGCTCACTAAATTACGAGTTGGAGGAGAGATCACCGTCCCGATCTACGTCCGAAAATTTAGAATGCTCATAGGATCCTCCGGACTAACCGGAATTACTGCCCAACTCCAGGCATTCGTCCGAGGCCTACCAACCACCATTGCTGCCAAAATCCTCGAGGGACAAGGCGACTTTAAAACTATCACAGACGCCTACAGAAAAGCGGAGCAACTCAATGCAGCATGGGAAACGATGAAAGCACTAGGAAAAACTGATACAGGGCACCGATTCAATAAAACAGGGGGACCTAAAACGATCCATGCCATACAAACCGGACGCCTTACTGATGGGCAACGAGAAGAATATATGCGTTCTGGGAAATGTTTCAGATGCGGAACCATCGGTCATTTATCCCGAAACTGCCCAAAGAAAGATACTACCAGGAACCCGCCCCCTTCAGGACGATTCACCAGAACAATCACTGAAGAGAGCGACGCTAAGAAAATTCGCACTATGATTGCGGCTCTCAGCACAGAGGAAAAGGAAACCCTCCTCACCGACCTGGAAACCGAGGGTTTTTAAAGCGGAGGAACCAGAAAGCGGTTGGAACCTCCAAGAACGATTATGGACAGTTAGCACTCGACTCTGTAATAGTAAGATCGAATAATAATCAACGACTCTCAATAACTGTCCAATCACCCGAATTACCCGCTGAGATATCTGCCCTCGTTGACTGCGGAGCAGAAGGAAACTTCATTGACGAAACTATAACAAAAAACATGACCAAGAAACCACTAATTCAACCAATACGAGTTAAAAACGCCGACGGAACAGTAAACTTAAATGGGATGATCACACATAAAGTCAAGATTCCCTACCACATCGGAAATCTACAAATCGAAACAAGCTTCCTAATCACTAAACTAGGAGATCAAAAACTTATACTCGGACTCCCCTGGTTAGAAAAACACAACCCAACAATAAACTGGAAGGAACGGACCCTTGAGCTCGATCAACACAAACCGACAAAGCAGATAGAAAGAAACCTGGATCAGGAAATCGACGAATATTGGATCAGGGTTAAAACTTCGGCATCACAGGCACTAGAACACACACTACGTAAAGAAACCATAACCACGCTGCCAGACGAGTATCAAGGATGGAAATCTACCTTCGAAAAGGTGCCTTCAGAACGATTCCCAATCAGACGCACATGGGACCACGCAATCGATCTCAAAGCCGGATTTACCCCAAAAGTCAGCAAAATCTATCCGCTATCGATAAAAGAGCAATCATCCCTCAACGAATGGATCACAGAGCAGCTAGCTAAAGGATACATTAGACCATCCAAATCCCCACAAGCCTCGCCGTTCTTCTTTGTCGCAAAAAAGGAAAGCGGAGTGCTCCGGCCATGTCAAGACTACCGATACCTGAACGAATGGACAATAAAGAATGCATACCCACTACCATTGATCTCCGATCTAATGACCAAACTATCCGGCGCGCAATATTTCACAAAACTAGATCTCCGATGGGGATACAACAACGTTCAGATAAAAGAAGGAGATGAATGGAAAGCAGCCTTCATAACAAACAAAGGACTATACGAACCAACAGTCATGTTCTTTGGTCTATGCAATTCCCCATCCACTTTCCAGACAATGATGAACGAATACTTCCAAGACATGATCAATGAAGGATGGTTAATCATTTACATGGACGACATTCTAATATGTGGAACAACACCCAAAGACCTAGAAACCCGGACAAAATGCGTCCTAGAACGACTAAAAGAAAACGACCTATTTCTTAAACTCGAAAAATGCAAGTTCTGCACTCAGGAAATCGAATTCCTCAGAATGATCATCAGACCTGGGGAAATAACAATGGACCCGATTAAACTGGCAGGAATAGCAGATTGGCCAACACCAACAACGGTCAAGCAAGTACGATCCTTCTTAGGATTTGGGAATTTCTACTGACGATTCATTGGAAACTTCGCAACCCTTGCTCGACCACTTATTGATCTCACAAAAAAAGATGAAGCATTCCTCTGGACACCAGAACGACAGGCGGCATTTAACAACCTAAAGAAACGCTTTACAACGGCCCCTGTACTCCGAATGCCAGATATCACCCGACCATTCATCCTACAAACCGACGCCTCAAATAAAGCAACAGGAGCAGTACTGAAGCAAGCCGATGAAGCAGGACTCCTACACCCTTGCGGCTTCATTTCACACGCCTTGACCACGACAGAGCAAAACTATCAGATTTATGACAGGGAACTACTGGCAATCGTCAAAGGACTCGCAGCATGGCGACACCTTCTTCATGGATCGCCTCATACCACTATCGTTCATTGCGATCACAAGAATTTATCCTTTTATCGAACACCACAACGTCTTACCCCCAGACAAGCCAGATGGTCCTCCTTCTTAAGCGAATTTGACCTTCGAATAGAGCACGTCCCTGGAACTAAGATGTTTGAAGCAGACGCCCTATCTCGACGACCAGACCACATTGGAATGGATGACACCCCGGAAGAAACCACTGTGTTACCACCCGAACGATTCATCAGGCTTATAGCAGACGACCTAGCAGAGAAGTTGCGCAAAGGCATGATTAAAGACGACTTTGGACAAATACTAGTCGAAGTTATCCAAAATCATCGAGCACCACCAATAAAATCAAAGCTGCAAGACTGGACATATGTCGACCACATCGTACATTACCAAGGAAAAACCTATGTACCCGATCAAGATGGATTGCGCGCTCAACTCATTAAACTAACACATGAATCACCTACATCTGGGCACCCCGGACGATTTAAAACTCTAGAATTACTCAAACGAAACTACTGGTGGCCCGGAATGAACAAACACACCAGAGAATGGATCGAAGGATGCGCGCTCTGCCAGCAAATGAAAGTAAACACTCACCCCAACACCCCTGCCCTACAACCGATCAAATCTAAAGCCACCCGACCCTTCCAACAAGTTACAATTGACTTCATCACAGACCTACCAATTGCCGACGGCTTCGACTCAATCATGGTCACGGTGGACCAAGGACTTACAAAGGGGGTAACCTTTTCCCCTTGTCACAAAACGATCGACGCACTAGGAACCGCGGATCTATACATAAACGAAAACTTCAAACAATTCGGTTTACCGGATATCCTCATATCTGACAGAGGACCACAGTTCGCATCTAAAGTATTCCGAGAAATAGGAAAAGCGCTGGGAATAAACCATAGAATGAGCACAGCCTACCACCCCCAGACAGATGGCGAGACAGAACGAGTCAATCAAGAACTAGAAGTCTACCTCCGAATGTTCTGCACAAATGAACCGCACAGATGGAAATCACTACTGCCAATTGCGGAATTTGCTCACAATAACCGACACCATGATACCATCAAAGCATCACCGTTTCAGCTAATGTACGGAACAGACCCTGTCGCTATTCCCACAGCTGCATTCCCCATGACAACTCCAGCAGCTGAGAACCGACTACGAATGCTACAAAAAGCTAGAGAAGAAGCACTTGCTGCACACGAACTCGCTAGACAAATGGTAGCGCTCAGAACAAAAGACAAAAGTATCAGGTTCGAGAAAGGAGACAAAGTCTGGCTCGAAAATTGAAACCTCCGAATACCCTATGAATCAAGGAAGCTAGCGCCCAAAAGAGAAGGACCCTTCACAATTGAACAAGTGCTAGGACCTGTCACCTACAAACTGAAACTCCCCAAACAATGGCGCATCCATCCTGTGTTTCATACTACATTGTTAACCCCATATAAGGAAACAACGGCGCATGGACCAAATTTCATGAAACCACCCCCTGATCTCATCAACGGACAAGAAGAGTTTGAAATAGAAGCAATCATCACACACAGAAAACGAGGAACTGGCTATCAATATCTAGTCAAATGGAAAGGGTATGGACCGAACGAAAACTCATGGGAACCTGAAACAAATCTAAAAAACACTGCGGACATCCTTAGAGCGTATAAGAACCGCCGAGACCTGCTATGAAAACCATGGTCCAATATCGCAACAAACAGATCCTCAGACAGAATACTAGACATACCAAAAACATCGCTTCCCCCTACTCCCGATTCTCTCCCAGACAATCTATCCCGAAACTTAGACACCTAATCATCCAACTCCCTAATCGAACCCATCCTCACCAAGGACGACGCGCAATAGGAACAGCCTTCATTGAAATACGCAAAATCCTGCTCTACCGAACAAAAGTACCGTCACTATACCCAGTATATAAAACACAGATCAGCCCTGACTCCCAGACACCAACCAACGTCCTCAGCAGAGATCACCACATCAGACAAGCACGAAGAGCACTGGCCTCATGGATCATTGACCGAACAAGAGACCTGGAAGCGGCGGGAGTGACCTGCCTACGCCGAACAGAGGCACTATTCCCAGACAAAATCAATTTCCCATCCAGTGGACCGCTAAACTTTAACTTACCCCCACATTACCTATACATCCCACACGGAGGGATACCACCTCCATATCCGAATCCACCGCCACCACCCCACTACCGCAACTTTGAATGGGAACCTGGATACCCAATGATCACGGGCATCATTCATCATACAGATCACGGAATGATTACACATCGAATTCCACCTAGACCACTACACGAACCATATTTAGCTGAAAGACCTCCCACGCGACCTAATACTCCCAGACCAGAAGCATTGGCCGATCAACTCTTACGAAACATCCTCTCTATTGACGCAGACGATTCATTCTGGGACGTGGGATACTTCGACGAAGTCAACCTATAAAAGAACGAGACTCCCACTTCCTAGCCTTCCAACCAACATCGCAAATACAAAAATGTTCTCGCTCATCGCCATCCTCATCGCCCTCGTCTCTACTCTCTTCCCCTCAATCCTCATTGGAGGACTAGTTCTCGCCACCCTCCTCGCCACCCTCGCCCTCGCCTATTCCCTTCCCGAAAAACTCCCAGCATTCGAAGTTTTCACACCGCCCCTCGAAATCTTCGTCGAAACCGAAACGATAACCTACACTGACGACGACCTACACATTCACCCGCCCGAACTCGTCGAGGAACCACCTATCGAAGAAGAAATTATCCCTGCACCTATTCCTAGATCAAACCCCCTCGTCGCCGCTGCCTCCCTCGAAGCCTCGTACGTTACAGCCAACCTCCGAGACCTCTCTGCCCCGCTTGGAGCCCTCGTAGGACTCACCCTCACCACCGACCCCAACGCCATGACTTACGCCGAGCGAGATCTCGCACTCCGAGAACTTCGTCAATTGAAAGTCACCCTCGACTCCGTACGATGGCACATAGACACTGCACAAAAGGACGTCGAAAACATCGTCCACTGGTACGAGTCTAGAGCGGACCATGCCTGGACAACTCAAGGATGGCCTTAAGAAGTCGGTGACTTCTCGCATAGGGAGGGGGTAATGTTACAACTTCTTTCTTTCTTACGCTTACTTGTTACAATAGCCTTTCTTCACTTCGTCGCTACGCTTTGATACCTGTTTCATCTACCTGGATTGCCCCTCGTTTCACTTCCTTTTATACTTCCTTATTGTTCTCCAGCCAGTATATAAACCCTGTGCATGTACCGTAGTACCTCAGTTCCAACTTAATCGAGTATTGTCCTTTACTGAACAACCCTCTCGCTCTCGTCCTCTCTATCGCTCGAGCCACCTTCGTCGCTGCCTAGCACGACGTCGAACAGCACTCTTGTCCAGTGACTGGGATTAGGCCGAGACTCTAGTCGTCATTGTTGACTCGATAACGAACCAAGGGCATCGATCATAACAATTGCAGCATCTATGGCCTGTATTGCTTGGGCCAAATTGGTTCCTTGGGCGATGCGAGCATTTCTCTGTGCATCCGATTCTGCTCCCCAGGTTGCCAAATATTCATGTGCAAATACTGTAACTCCCACTGTTATGAGTCCGATACATCCTTGTACAATTGCCGGTGTAATTTCAAATCTGACTGAGAAATGTCTTGTTACGGAGTCATCTCCTCCGTAATATTCCAAAATATCTGCCGCTTTTGGTAGTGCATTATCTTCGTCTTTCTTGTGTGTGACGTGATAGCGGCATGTTTTAGAATTCATTTTTACTTTGAATCCTAAAACCGTATTTCTCATATCGGGTTCATATTGGGCAATAGTGTGCCAGGAAGGGTTCTCCGGCCATGCGTAGCAGTTCCAGTACTGTCGCTTAAAGAGTGACAAATAGCACCACCCGTTATCGCTTGGAGTGTGATTGCCATGTCCTGGAGGAGGTAGAGAAACTTTTCTGTATTCTTGAACTAGTCGATTCCATCGTGGAATATTAATTGTTTGGACTAGTTCAATACCATTGACGTCCTCTACCCAATCTTCTGCTCGAGTGCCTAATCCATGAAACCAGTAATATTGTGGCTGTTCCGATTTAACGACTCCTTGTCGTTTTGCTCCCACCTTTGCGACTTGTGCATATGTCCTTGGAATAAGGACTATGTCGCTTCCTACATGAAGGTGTTCTTCTTTATGGAGTCGTAAATCGGCTATGAAGTTCCTAATTCCTGCTGCTGACCAAAGTTTTGCAAACTTATGTCCTTGCGCATGTTGAATGGACACATCCTTAATGTGGATTTGTTCGTCTATGAACATCTCCATGGTGTACATTCCATCTTTTCTTAGCGCTTCGGGAAACATGTTGCATACCCGTCTTAACTGATCAGCAGTAGGGTTTTTTGGAAGTTCCTTCCATATCCAGGACCTATGTTCCGTCTTGATCATGGCTAACCAACAATAGCCGTGATCATGTTCAGTTGGGACTGGAATAACCTTTTTAACAGGTTCCTGGATGACTATTCCAATAGCCGGTTTCAAACTTTCAACTGGTTTCCACGCAGTGACCTTAAGCGTGGGCTTGGTAACAACAGGTGCCTTTACTTCCTCTTTAGGAAGTGGCGGCATAAAAGAAGCAAGGGAGGGTTGCGCCCTTGGCCAGTATGTCAACTGGACTTTCGTTTTTTCGTCGACTTCTTGCAAATCAAGTTCCTCAATGTTGTCTTCATAATCCGATTCATATGCATAAGCTTGAACGGGATTGCATTCCTCCCTATCGTCGTTACAGTTACAAAACTTTTCTACTTGGTTGCAGTTGACGCAAAACCGAGTAGGGACTCCTAAACATCCTGTCTTTTTTACTATTACTTGTCCGTTGCACTGAGTACAGTGCCTACTAGAGACCGTCCCGGGACGAGCACCCTTCTTGTTACAGCCTTTTCCTCCCAACCGAATATGTTCCCAGAGTTCTGGGTCCGAGTTCCTGAGCTGCTCGAGGTGCTGCCATGTGTACACCTCTTCTCCGCGGCGAATAGCGGCATTCTCGACAACGTGGAACATGTCGTTCCTGACGTTGTCTTGAAGCGCAAAGCGGTACTTCTCGTTTCGCAACTCGGGTTCCCAGTCCAGAACCTCCTTCACAGTGGGCCATGCAGGCCAAACATATTCGTTGTAGTACTCTTCCTTGAAGAGCACCATGTAGCAATAGCCGTTCTTCCTATACGGCTTATTTCCCATAACCGGCATCCCAATTGGACCCGGTAACTTGGCGCACCCTGTTGCCGCCTTCTGCCATGTCCGCACTCGATTGCGGCTTTCTCCGACATCCTTTAAGAACAGATCAAGGCTCATGTTGAGCCTGAGATCCAGCATCTCCCAGATCCCTTGCGTTGGATCATTGGGAGTGGGGGCGCGAACCTTCCTCTTTGGCTTTGTGGTGAGGTAAGGGTCGTACCGGATTGCCGACCTTCTTTCCGATTGGACCTGTTCCCGATGGAATCGGGCATATGCGGTGGCCTTGATGTTGCCATTCTCTGCGTGTTTGATTCTATTCCGCTCCTCCGCGGACAAGACGAGACCCCGGTGTCTCGAAAGTGGTAGTTCCGGGCCGCCACCAAACTGTTGTAGCAACACGAGGTTGCTCTGTGCTCCGAGGAGCGCCTCTCGTACCGGCGTGCCGGTACCGAATGTCTGGAGACACTTGAACAGTGCCTCAAACGCCGCATCCTCTTCGTGCATCTCGCGCTCGATCTGGCGTTGTCTGCGGATTTTCTCCGCCTTCTCATGCTGCAAGGCCTTCCAGGCCTCCTCCTGCTCCCTGATGGAAGCTTGTTCAACTTTCCACGCCTCAATGCGTGCTCGCCGCTCCTGTTGCCGCCTTTCCTTGATCAGGCGCCAATATGTTTTGACGTGTGCGTCATGTTGCACACGCCTGATGGGCGTGGTGATGGTGGTAATGGTGGCCTTTTTCATTTCCGCGGCCACGGCGACAACTTTCTTGGTGATGGCACGTCCTCATGCCCAACCGATCTCGAATGTGGAGGCGATCTCCACCAATGACATCCCCGCATGGGGCAAAACGTATTTGAAAGTCAGATCCATCGGGACCTGGCTTTATGAAACCTAAAAAAAACTTCTTCAATCTATTTCCGGCCCTCCACGGACAATAGATCTCTTGTGCGGCTGTTCCGCGAAATCCAATGACGTCCTCAGATGAGGAGATGTTGACGTTGCCTAAGAGAGAAAACGAGTCGACCTAGATAGAGTGCCCGGCAATTCACTCGGGTGTCCTTGTGCCTAGTTATCTGTGCGCAGCTTAATTCGCACAGCTAGTACAGAGGGTATCCCGAGATTTAAATCTCCGCCTTGATACACTCAAATCTAGATTTTCTTCAGCTCGTTCCTGAGCTTTTCCGATTCTCGCGGTGTCAAGTGCCCGGGTGTGCCTGCCTGCAACTACCACCGGCGCGCAATGACTCTCATCTGAGAGAACTTTATCGACTAGCCCGCTTGAGGGAGACCTCTGTTCAGAGGGGCTATTAAGAGAGTTCGACGTGCGGATGCAACGCCGAAGACAACGGTTTCTTGATGAGATAAAAGATGCACCAACGCTCTCGACGAGTGCGATGGTGGTGAGAGAGATAGAAACGTCTAACCCTAGTATAGGGCTTCGACAAGAATGAGATGAGACGTTAACACGTGCAACGACGAGCAAGAGGATTGCTGCGTCGTGTTACGATGCCAATGGTCGGTTGTAGAGCCTTACGATTATGTCAAGACAAAGCCTTAACAGTAACCGAAGGTTGGAGAAGAGTTATATTGAGAGAGACCTTAGTAGCTGTATAGGCGATACAGACTATCGTAAGGCTAAGGACTATGGCTCAGAGAGCCCTACTTATATACCTCTAGCCTCATGTCCCTTCCCATATACGGCTGCTTACCTAAGAAAAGAAAAGAAAAAGAAAAGAAACTTCGCTTTCGTGTTCTTAACAGCTTTGATGCCAGTATTCCCCACATATCTCAGACTTTTGCCCCCCCTAACCACCCCTCATCCTCCTTGCATGGTGAGGTTTTCTCCGAGATGGTTAAGCTTGAGCTAGAGAAAGGGAGATACATAGGCCCTCTGTCCCAAGAGCAAGTGGAGGCCAAGGTAGGGCCATTCCAAACTTCCCCCATCTCCATCATTCCCAAACCGGGGCAACCTAACAAATTTAGGATCATCCAAAACCTGTCGCATCCCAGGCGCGCACCCATTTCCTCGGTCAACTCGGAGATTAGCATAGAGAGTTTTCCCTGCTCATGGGGAACTTTCAGAGCCGTTTGTGCATTAGTCGCCTCACTGCCCCCAGGGACTGAGGCAGCGGTGAGGGACGTAGCAGAGGCTTATCGCACCATCCCTTTAGCCGCAAATCAGTGGCCAGCAACAGTAGTCAGACTCCCATTCAGCAACGACAGCTTCGCTGTAGACACATGTCTGTGTTTCAGCCTTGCTTCAGCAGCCGGGGTGCATGGCATCATGGGTGATGCAGGTGCAGACCTTATGAGAGCACAGGGCATCGGCCCGCTAGCCAAATGGATTGACGATCACATCTTCTTCAGACTCCATCGGGACCACATCATTTCATACAATAAATTCAGGCAGGATCGGGCCAGAGACATCATACAGCAAGGGGGGCAGAGCCAGCGAGGGGCAAGGCTCTGGTTCCTGGGCAGGACTTGGGCAGATGGTAGCCAGGGGGAATGGCCAGAGGATTTCCACTTCCCACTGCAAGTACTCACCCCTCGAACACCCGAGCAGGAGCATGCCTATGCCATAGAAGACATTGACAACTACTCCAACTTTCTAGGGATCCCATGGCAGCGTGCCAAGGACCTTCCTTTCGCGACAGTCACTACTTATTTGGGCTTGGTCTGGGACCTTGACGTGCGCACAGTAGGCCTATCTGAGAAGAAGAAAGAGAAATACCTTAAGGCTCTCAACAATTGGCTACAGCACAGAGCACACACACGGAAGGAGCTCGAGCAGCTCTACGGGAAGCTGCTTCATGCCTCTTTAGTGATGCCACAGGGGTGCGCATACATCACGAGCCTGGAGGCCATGCTCCCTTTGTTCGGACTCGAGCCACACAAACCCCAGACACCACCTCATGCTGCGCAGCCAGACATGAGGTGGTGGGTCTCAAATCTGCAGTCAGCACCCCCTCGTCCTATTCCAACAGACACCAAAATTTTCGATGTATGAGCCTACTCGGATGCCAGCAACTCCGGACTCGCAATCACCATCGGTGCTCACTGGAGAGCTTGGACTTTGGATCCAAGCTGGCGAGCAGATGGCAGGGATATCGCATGGGCAGAGGCCGTCGCCTTCGAATTCCTCACCATTGCTGTCACGCACTGTTTCCCAAACATCAAGAACTTCCGTCTCTTCGGGGACAACAGGGGAGTGGTCGAGGGATGGTGGAGAGGCAGGAGCTGGAACGTATTCGTCAACAAGGTCTTCAGGAGGATGCACCAGCTGGAGCAAGACCTGGGAGTCTCGATCCACTCAGAATATGTCCCATCAGCCCTCAACCCAGTGGACCCTCCTTCTAGAGGTCGCTTCCCCCCTTGGAGCCTGCTCCTTCCCCCCATTGACATCAGCCTGCCCACCAACGCCTTCATCTCTGAGGCCGCGATGGAATCAAACAGCTTGGGAGAGGAGCGCTGTACAGCAGACTTTCCCGAATGCGATGAAGCCCAGAGCCCCGGAGCCACCCATGATGAAGAATTCTTTATCATACGAGCCATCAAAGAAGGAAGCAGTGTTAGCGAATGTAGGCATCCTTTGCGAGATAGCTAGTAGCAGCAGCACAGTGCCAGGGATTAGTCAGACAGACCCGAGTGAGTTAGCGACCTCGCGCCTCAGGCCCCAGTGCCCCGCCAAAGAGAGGCTCAGGTTTTGGAGGCCGGCGGCGAGCAGAGTGCCTCTCGACGAGCAGGGGCAGCCTCAGGCGCTGACCGTGGGCATGCTCAGCAGAGTAGAAGAGGTCTTGCAGACAGCGTGGGCCCCAAGCACAGCAGAGACATACGGGACCGGGCTCGCAGCCTTCCATTGGTTTTGCAACCAGTCAGGGATCACAGAGCAGGACTGCGCACCAGCATCAAGGGAATTGCTAGAGGTGTTTGCAGCCGCCCTAGCTGGTGTGTACTCCCCATCGACAATCAGCAACTACCTCGCCGGCATCAGAGCATGGCACATTATCCATGGCCTTGACATCAATGCCCACAAGCCAACGATGGACGCCCTCCTCAAGGCCGCCACTGTGATGGCCCCACCAGACTCCCAGCGGGCCAAGCGGCCTCCCCTCAGGCTGGAGAAGATCGGGGACATCAGAACCCAGCTAGACATCAGCAAACCCCTGGATGCAGCCGTCTTTGCATGCCTCACCACAACATTCTGGGGTACAGCTTGACTGGGCGAATTCACACTTCCAGACAAAGTGCATTTCGACGCTTCAATGCACATCGCACGCAGGGCTGTTGGAAAGATCGCCGACAGAGAAGGGAACGTGGTGTGGATCTTCAAAGTCCCTCGTACCAAAATGGAAGTGACAGGAGAGGACATTTACTGGGCACCCCAGCCAACATCGACAGCAGACCCGTCGTTGGCTCTGCAGAACCATCTGAGAGTGAACAACCCCCCCCAAGAGGGGCACCTTTTTGCGTATAAGCACGGAGCAGTCTTCAGGCCGCTACGGAAGAGGAAATTCTTAGGGCGGATAAATGAGGTGCTTGCTAGAGCGAAGCAAGAGCCCATTCAAGGGCATAGCATTCGGATCGGATCGACACTGGAGTACCTGCTGAGAGGAATGTCCTTCGAGGCACTGAAGGTAAAGGGGCGATGGTCGAGTGATGCATACACCAAATACCTTAGAGCTCACGCAGAGATCATGGCACCATACATTCAAGAAAACTGCAACTTGCGTGAAGAGCTTATACATCACACCATTCCTCCCATACAGCGGGCGGGCACTAGAAGAGCGCATTGACTAGTGACAGAGGGGATGAGGCGAGCATCATGCGTCATTGCACTCCTAGTAAGAGTGGGGGGACGATGCTCGGTTTCACCCCTCATTCTCAGCTAGCCGGAGCCCCTTTGGGGCGTCGCCCAATCAACTACCACCTACTAGTAGCACAGATGTATTTAAGTCGGATAAATGCATCGACCACAGTCAAATGGCGCGGAACCACCAAGACCAAGACAAAACTTATTATCAATCTCGACTCAGCTGATCAATCGATCACTTTGACCGTCCTCGCCATGAGAATGTATCACAGCACCGTTTCGATGGCAACAACATCTGCCACTTTTTCAATGTAGGCTGGACCTACCTCAATTCGCGCATCATGTATATTTTCTCCCCCTCTTCGTGTTTTCTACATGTGGTTCACCTGTGTACATCGAGCATCGTAGCGGAACTGTTCACTCCGTATGGCTAATCTAGATCTCCCAATATGTTGATAATCGCTCATCATCAGGTCCATCGTGGGGCTTATTTAATATTTGATCCAGTGTGCGGTACCAAGTCTCTTCCGGTGGGGATTCCTCGTATGTATTTCGTCATCTCACTGGTGATTTCAAGCCCACCTCACACAATAACCATGCATATGATATGTGGAAGGTGGCTCTGAGAAGTGGGCATAAAGAAGAGTGGCCTCCTGCTGACGGGGCGTTGAAAATAGATGGCATTTTCTATCTAAGGCAGTACAGGACTCTTCTGAAATTTACCCAACTCGAGGCCGTGCGTGCCGTGGGTAAGATCAATTATCTTTACGAAGGAAACGATCTCGTCGATTGGGGATGGGGCGATGATGGAATCGTTATCATAAAGAGATACATTACAGGCATGTGAATGCGTAGATACTACTATAGGCAGCGAGGTGATAGTCCATTGCATACCCGGCTCTGTTGGAGCGGCTAGGGCAGTCGGAGGGCGATCAATGCATAGCTGATCGCGGAGGCATGATGTTGGGTTTGGATTACGACCATACCTTCCTCATACCAGTACTTCTTTGCGTTTCCTCTCCTCGTCGCATCTGCTATACGTGATTCGCCTGTGCGCATCGAGAGTTGCGGACCTTGCGATGACTAGCATTTTGAGTTGCCCCGGGAGAAACTAACGGAGAAGGAACGACGCGAAATGGAATAGAACCGCATGCTAGTAGGTCTCGATCCTAGGTAAGTGTTTCAGTAGCTGATTGCCGAGGCATGTCGATACCAACTGGTTGAAGCGGGTCCTCGTCAATCAGTTAAAGGTTACCATGGTATCAACGGTACTCGTATAAACCAAGCTGGCGTTCCTCCCTCAATCCAGGCTGGTCCTCATCCAATTCACGCATCATGTACTTCTTTACGATTGCCCTCCTTCTCCTAGTGGCACCATCGATATGTGCTCCACCCATGCGCCTCGAGAGTCGCGGTAGAAATCAAAGTGTTATGTCAGGTTTCAGAGTGGTAAGGAATCCCCGATCTGTTCCATTTGATTTCACTGTTGCGGTTTCTAGACTGTTCATGGGTCTGGCGAAGCGTACAGACGTTGGGAACATCGATTAAAGCCAAGGATTGCAGGGTGGTCTCATCCAGACGACGTGTTCTATGTGGATTCGAAGAAAATCGCCATCATAAAGAGAGTCAAGCTGAGCGCAATAGAACCTAAGCAAACTTCAGAGATCCCGGGGCCGAGCCAGACAGACCGTGACCCTCGCGAGATACAAATTGAAGCCGAGAAATCGAATCTCATTCATGTCGGGCAATTGCTGCGTGCGGATAAGGTGGAGGTGAATTCGAAGACTGGCGACTCAGTTGAGAAAACGTATTACTATTTCATGACGAAAAAAATGGGTTTTACTGCATTAGCCTCCAGACTAAGTGAGCAAGAACGGGCCATTCTTCGGGAGCGCGGCATCCAGAAATATAGCAGCGTATACAATATGGTTCCCGATCCTGAGTAAGGATCTATTTGTATTTTTTTATTTGCCCCTCATGGTCTGCCAACCTCTTTTGCAGGCATAACAATGACGACCACTTTGCCTACCCGAATCACTTTGACGATGACAGTTTTGCGCATCCCATTTTTTGGCGGTATGCGACGTTTACAAAGTCCCCCAGTGTACATGGATAGTATTTTTGCTATCCTGTTGCTGGGCTGGATTTTTCTGTGATGCTGCTTAATTTGCCCTAACGCTGTGCTTAACAATCAGCCCCTGGATGCCAACTTTGTCAGACACGTCATTGTCGGGCACTGCGGTCACGTTAAATGTCTGGACCCATGAGTTGAGCAGATTGAGGCAATGATCTAATTACACGATTATATCCGTCGTGTCAAAGCGTTGCAACCGCTTAAATTCGTCCTTCTCGTTGAGGGTTTTTTTCTTATCACAAGTGTAGCATAATTCAGGGGTAAGTCGAGCTTGTCTGAGATGCGTTGTCTTGTCATCGCATAGCTATTGCCCTCGTGCATCTTCTTTGAAGCTCCACACAGTAAATCCAGCCTCACCTCCGACTCCGACTACACCCCTTTCCGCGTTCCAATCCACGCTCAAGATCTTTTTACTGTCCTTATCCTTGTCGCTGCCGAACCCGTCAAAGCTTGCGATATCACTTTTAGTGCTCCTAAGGTCCCACACCCGCACGATCCCGTCGTATGCCCCTGTAACCACCTGGTTGGCCACACCAGAAGCGGTCGGGGATCCTGGATACGTCGGAAGCGCAATACACGACGGCGTCGCGGGGTGCATGAACGACGTTGGGGAGTAACCGGCACAGCAAAGGTCGGTATACGAAGGTCGTACAGCATCATCGTCCGATCTGTTGATATTGCCAGAGCGAGATTCGCACCAGGCAAAGCAAGCGACGTAAATGGTTTTTCAGACGCCGTCTTCAGGCGTGCGTCAGTATGCGGTATTTGTAACCCGCAAAGTGGAAATTTACTTACGACCGTGTGCTCGCATAGCCCGCTTTCGACGTCCCAGACTCTCACCGTCGAGTCGAACCCGCAGCTGTAAGCTTTCCCCTGCAGCCCACGGTTCTCGGTCCCAAACAGGGCCCGAGAGATTCGCGCCGTGTGAGACTTCATTACCGCTAGTGGTGCCTTTCTTTTCACTTTGCTCGTGTCCACTACCGGTGTGCCGTTTTGCACTACACTGTCCATCTCTCTTTCTTTTCTTTCCTCTTCTATTTCTGCGACTCTTCTCCTCTTCTTGGATCGCTCCCCGGACGCGGCAGATCGTACATCTACCGCTTCGTGTTCATTTGGAATGCGGGAGTCCCATACTCCAATGAGCGCATCCCACGAAGCTGTAAGAATATGAGTTCCCTGCTGATTCGCAGCGATAGATGAGAGGGGAGCGGTGTGCAAATGTAATGCTGCAAGGGGTGTCGCGGTTGTTTTTTTGGTCTCTTGTAGTTCTTCCGAGGCGTCTGGTTGAGGCTGTGGGTCGAATGTGAAATGGGTGAGGAGGGCAGTGAGATCATGGGATGCCGTGGCAATTATTTGGTCGACGACGTCAGGCGACGGGTCAGTGTTGGATGGGGATGAAAGAATGTCCAAGGATGTGATGGGCGCGTCGTGAAGTTTTGCAGAGGATACGAGCACCCGCGAGTAATCAAACGTACGGATGACGCCGTCATATGAACCGGTAAGAAAATGACTATGGGCTGCTTGAGGTGATGAAAGTAAATTTAAAAAAACAAACTCACCCGCGTAATTGACAAGACACAGACGACACCCAATCGTCGTGAGGAAAATCAGACAGCCTCTGGGGCGGCAAAACGGATTCGATATATTCAATCTCGAGAGTTTCTTCCTATACCGGGGTTTAACTTAACGACACAGCGAACCCCTACAATAAAAATTAACACGCGCACCTCCCCCACTCCATGTTCAGTACACCATTCACCCAAGGATGTTCGCAGAATCTCACCCCTGACCAAAAAATCAAACGGAACGACGCGTGGCAAGGATAAAGCCTTGTTAACGAGCTGGGAAAGCTGGAACCTCTTCCATGATGTTGGGATCAGAAATTTTTGGGTGGGGAGCGGGTATGCGGTTTGCGTCGTGAATGCGACAGGCTGTGAGGAAGTCGTTGCCATTTTTCAGGCTAGTTTCCTATTTGGGAGAAGATACGATCCAACTGGATCATGTCACAGCCTTTTTTTTTTCTTTTTTTTTTAATTACCATAAGGGCTATGTAGTGGTCGTGTCGACCTATGTGTAGCGTAAACCCCATACTACGGGGAGGACAAGATAAACGTAACTATCTTATACGTAAAAGGGCAAAGCCAGTCAAGGAAGCCGGAATACTTATATGTAAAATGGCAGAATCTATACCTGCACGCATCATACGGACAACCAGTGTGAAGCCTTAAAAGGCTTCCTGCGGAAGTAGGCGGGCGACGAGCTGGGCGTGCATTGGCACGCTGGCGATCATGTCACAGCCTTGTCAGTTGGTCATGTACAAAATACTCCCTTTCGGTGAAGCTAATTCGCGTGACTCTGGGACGACACGACCTCTAGCACCTCCAGACTCTGAGGTACTTGTTCAGGCAGTCCGCGCGTCTCGTCCCTATTAGTTTCAACACACATCCCTTCAAGTTCAAATGACTCTCAATGAGATTGGGAATCTCGATGCAGTCAAGCAACGAAGAAAAAGGGCGCTCCTGCGTCAGATACCTTTGCCTTTGAAAATCTCCAAGAACATGTTGCGCATGTATTTATCGAGGCTTTGCAGAATACAGATCTCCAGAGTCCAGCGTTAGGTATTCAACCCGGGAAGCGGCTTTGCGGACGTGTAGAGTAATCCGCCGATGTAAGTGGATCAGCGAGACAGTGCGCTGCAGCTTGGATTTCGAGTTCTAGCTAGACAATATTATGGAAAGGAGTATTCTAGGGTTACCTAGCACTAGGAATTATTTGCGACAAATCATCTCCCCATGGAGCGCCCCAAACCACCCATTTTCATCATCCACAAAATCCCTCCATCCCTTCACAATCTTCTCCAAATTCTCAGGCGTCGAAAACCCTTCTTCAATCGCCATTTTTGCGAAACCAGACGACCTCGCTCTCTCCCCCATCGATCCGCCCCAATATACACGCTCCTCGGGACTGCTAAAACACCACGACCCCGCACTTTTAAATATCTTCGTCTTGTCAAAGCCCGCCTCCTCTGCCCAAGTGTGGATGCGACTCCCCGGATTCGGATTCCCACCTTTTTCACGGCCCATACGCACCGACAACTCTATCCATGCTGTCAAGCCCTCCGATTCCGGGAACCACGTGAACGATGCCGACTCGCGACATGCTACTATCCCCCCCGGCTTGACCACGCGCCGCATCTCGCGCAGCGCTAGGACAGGATTTGCAACGTGCTGGAGAACTTGATGGCGTGGACAACGTCAAAGGTATTATCTGGGTAATCTATCGAGTGGACATCTCCGACTTTGAAGGTGACGTTGGTCACGCCTTGAGAAAGAGCGAGAGACCGGGCTTGCTCAAGCGGCTGGCTGACGTATTCTATTCCTGTTACGTGGCCTTGGGGGACGAGCTGGGCCAAGTTGATCGTGATGGAACCGGGGCCGAAGCCGACATCGAGGATGTTCATGTGAGATTTGATGTGTGGGACGAGATACCCCCCGAGTTGGCGGCAGTGCGCCAGCCATGGGTGCGGAGCACGGAGGGGGAATGATCAGTTGTGTAAACTGAGCTTGCAGACGATGATGCAGTTGACATGGTTGGTAACGTGATTGTCATGACTTATACTAACTGCATTTTTTAAAAACCCATGCCTTTGCAAATTGGAACGCTGGTTTCTCCTCATCTCTTAGACTCACTAACGTCGTTAGCCTACTAGTCCACAGATGCTATGATTTCTTGATCGTCACTTGCTGCACCTGGATATCAACCTTGCCGCCGTACAATGTACGTCGATCGCGATGTGATTGGGGAAAAAGGGGACAGCTGACCGCATCACACTGGTTTCTACAAATACACATGATGTTCTTGCCTCAATTTACTTCAGCTGGCCCTCTGTCGATTCACAGGTTACGGGCTTTTCTACTCTTGGTATTCGTATCCGTACTCAAGCAAGTAATTGCCGCTCATTCCATTAATCTAGACTCTTCCGAGTCGTGGGATTCGCCTATCTGCAGTGTCGGACCATCCATCAGTACATCAGTAATTGATGGTCAGTTTTCCGTTTCTATGGATTCGAGTCCGCTATAAATGGAGGTCATACTCCAACTCTTCCATCAGATCCAGACTGGTCCTCACTCGATTCGAGTGCCATGTATTTTTCTGTGCTTGCTCTCCTCTTCGCATCCGCTGTGTGTGCAGAACATGTGCGTATCGACACTCGCAGTAACAATATCTCGGCCACTTCGGTATGCTAACATTCACCCACACTCTGCGTGAATCTTGATTGTCACCCTTCGTCAGATCGACCGGAGAGGGTTGTTATTAGAACCGGGGAAGGTATATCGTCTTGAGGATCTTCCGGTAAGCCATTATTGTATCCATTTCATTATCTTACTGATGATTCCTAGCCTTCCTACCATCGTAATCACGTGTACAAGGAGTACAGTCAAGTTAGAAGTAGCGATGAGATTCCAGAGTGGTCTTATCCTGATAAGGTGTTTAAATGCTCATGGCGTGGGCACCCAGCTATCATTAAGAAAGTTGTGGCGGACGGACATGAAGACATCGGGTCTATTATAACCGAACTTGAGAATGCCTGGGTTGTCCGTCAATATCTCGGTTGGGGATGGACAAACCTAAGAATAAGCCCGTTGAATTTGTTATTAAACTGATGATGATGGGTACTCCTGCGCCACATGACCTGTCGCCAGCCATTCGGAAATCTATGCGGCAATATGGCATCAACTATTATGCAAACAATACCATCTGCGTATATCTGCAAAGTAAGTACTTAGGATTCCGCACTGGTGGTCTGTTCTGACTTTGATTGTAGATATAACCGCGATGAATGCTTTGCCTATTCGATCACAACTTGGGGAAGCAAACTTGCAATACCTATTTATTGGCGTCACGCAATAAAATATACGAAGTGAAATATTAGAACCGGTTGTTTAGGTTGTATTTGTCAATCTTCAATTGTTTTACTGGACAAGCCGTTGTCCCCTCCTGATGTCTGCTCTCTGATTCCGAGAACCATGTCATCGCTGCTTATTAGGGCGCGCGACTCTCGACGTTCGGGTCGCTTCAGTGTTGACTCGCCGCATTTAGATATAATAATGCCTGGAGTACAAGTGTTGGTGAACTTGGTGGCCAGTCATGGCTGCGTGTAGATGTCTACACTTGCTGATCCTGATCGTATTACAGTCGATGGTACATCAGGGGAAATGGGCTTCTACAAAACATCTCTACTGGTAAAGCGCCGCTCTCAAAGCATCGCCCGCGTCTTTTACCATCTTCTTTCCGACGCTGAGGACAGCGTCCATTGCCATAATAGGATGAGGTGCGCATTTGTAATCCTCGACTTGCACGTTAACACCAGCATTCTCCAACCTCGATGCGAATTCCAAACCCTCATCTCTCAGGATATCCAACTCCGCCACACCGATCCAGCATTTCTTAGGTGCACCTTGGATCACGTCATCGGGGGCAAGGAGCGGAGAAGCGAGCCACTCAGAGAAGAGAGGAGAGCACTTAGATGCATCGGGGAGGTAATTATTCCTGAACCAGAGCATACGTGCTGGGCCGAGCCATGGGGAGTGCTCGTTTGTTTTCCAGGAAGCGTGAGGGGAGGGGGACGTAGCTGTGGATGTGTTGTCTGTGACGGCACGATAAGGAGCTGGAATACAAGTGGATGTGGAAGGGGCGGTGAGAGCGAATGGGCTTTCAACGCGACTATTGCAGCAAGATTTCCTCCACTGAGTCGATCCTTCCACGGTCAGCAATCTGCATTCCCGAAAAACAACGGTTTACCTCGACGATCCACCCACGGCGATGCGGAAAGATCAATGTTTAGCTTCTCCTTGCCGTTCCTGACAACCCACTGCAAGATTCGATGGCGTCCTCAACAGCGGCTGGATACACATGCTCGGGTGCCAACCGATAGTTTATTGACATAACAACGCAATTGGCGTCTGCATCATCCATTGTCTGGTACACGAGAGATGTTCGATGATATATCAAAAGTACACGCACAAATGCACATTTGTGTCGCGAACGACGATTCGGTGTCAATTCTTCCAAAAGTCCATCCGCCTACCAAGATAGGGCATTGCGATCACTTTCGATTGACGAAAGTGACATTTTCCTTACCTCCATGATAGAAGATGAATAAAGGCCAGCCGTTTGCAGGTGCCTCAGCTGGAGGTGTGAATGTCCCGAAAATTGGTGTGACTGAGGTCAAAATCTTGAACTTTGCCGACCTCGAGCGGCGGAGTGCTGCCTGGCACGGCTGCACGATTACGAAATGCCGGGTCCCATGGCAAGTGTGATATAGTTGTATATACTGAATGTGCGCCCTATGAACTTGACTTTCGGGATCGAGCTTTGAGATGACAGAGGAATGCAGAGGTTGGGTGGGCGTCTGAAGTTGTTGGGACTCACTCATCGAAGTCCCAATCGGTCCGTCGGGCCGTTCTGCCGCGTTGAACTTATGGTCAGCTTACTAATACATTCCCTTCTCACCTCTCGGTGTACTGGTTGCTTGGCAGTTCGACACTGCTTATCCTATGCAACCTGTGAAACGAGGGGCCCATACGCGGTTCTGGAATGTGTTCGTCTATTGAATGGATAGAACCTTCAAGTGCGATCATCCATGTGCATCTCCTGCAGTGACAACATTGGATTTTGGCATCTGTCTCGTGAGTAGCTGGCTCATTGGAGAATACTCTTCTCACGTGTCTTATACAACACCCGTGCAATAATTAGACTCTATCGCGAGTCACCACGTGCATGCTCCAGCTTCCCGCATGTGTTCGCTTGGCCATTCGTTCCTGGCTTTAGCGCGTAACGATTTACATTGCCTCATGTTCACATTAGTGCACAAGTACGCACATCATCTTATGGAGGTCACGCTTCTGAGGTTTCAATACTGCTTCAGTGATCGCGTCTTTCGTGATGGGGAATTGTAGCCCCACTCTCACGCGCCGTCCCCAGTATCCTTATAACCCCTGTCTGTACGCAAGGTTCAGACACCAGAGAAGTTCGTCTTGATCAGAAAGTATTTATGCCAGAGTATGACGGGCTGACTCTTTTGTTTCCCCCAGCGCTCGCAATGTCCATCGAAAAAGAAACATTGGAGACTGTATCGAATTCAGACAACTCTGCTAATGATTTGGCAAGGTTTGCCGCCTCCTCCCGTCGCGAGCCCGGAACAAGAACGAAAATTATGGCAGAAAATTGATATGCGACTGCTGCCCATCTTATCGCTGATGTACTTGTTGTCGTTCATGGACAGAGGTGTACATTATATGCATTCCAATTGACGTGCTTCGTTGACGCGTCCGATCGTTGTAGGGAATATTGGCACGTTTCTCATGCGATCCTTCATTCACCACGGCTGACCTAACCGATGGCAGGAAATGCAAAGATAGAAGGCTTGTCAACACAGCTAGATTTAATCGGAAACAGATACAACATCGCGTTGGTTCGTGATAGCTTATAGTGCTGACAACTCTGGACGTTGTATTTCATCGTGCGTACATTTCAGATGGGAGCGAGTGAGGATCTGCACCTAACGGGTTGGGATAACCATACTGGGCCACATCTGTTCTGCATGGAGATCTGTATTCCTATCCATGACCGCCGCCGAATTCTGGTCCAGCATCTCGATATCATTTGGTGAGGATAGGAGTGAACGCTGTAAAAATTTTGTTCGTTTCTTCTTGGAACGCAGACCCGCAGCACCCTTTTCGCTCGAGGTGATTTTCCCTAAATCTACTACCTCCAGACTGGAAGAAGGCCACATACTCCATACAATGGAGATGCTGGTTAACGCATCGATGCGTTGGAAGGACGTGTCCCTTGAAGCCAGCGCCCAAGATCTGTTGCCATTGACGCGTGCAAAGAATCGTCTTCCCCTGTTGCAACGCTTCAAGTTGACTTTTCGAGATTTTCAAGTGCCTTCACTTGTTGTTGACGTGTTTCATAATGCGCCGTCCTTGACCATCATTAACGTGGGCAAGCTCGGCGACTGGAATTTCAACTTGGGAAACTTGAAGGCCAATGCCGTCGGCCGACTGGGTTTGGGGCTTCCAATTTCGCCGCTGCTCTACCACAGATGACGAATTTGGAACAGCTAATTATACACAACCCTGAAGAATCCACTTCATTTCCGTCCAGCATCGTCTCACTTCCCAACTTGACCGAGTTGAAATGCGACGTTCGTTATTTGCGTTACCTGGTAGCTCCTGCACTACTGGATCTCACAATCACTTATGCGATGTCCAGTCGAAGCTACCCACACAACCCATCCAACACTGAGATCGAGCAGTCCTTTCTATCCAGATTCCTGTAACATGAAGATTTCGTCTCTTGGTATACAAGGAGCCGAAGCAGCCACAGCAGTTGAACTTATCAAGCATACATCCCAGATCGTCCATTTAAAGCTTACCCGAATCCGAAGCGTAGCAAATGTCTTTAAGGAGCTTATCATATCACCCAAAATCGTGCGCCCGCTAGCATGCCATTTGCAATCATTGTCCAATTATGCTCATTACGAGTGTTATAATAAATCATTGTTCCATCTGGTTTTGTCGCGGACTGATGATGTAGTTGACAATTATGGTTATGGGAGACTAAAGGAATTGGTGGACAGAAATGTTTATGAGATATCAACAAACCTCATTGCACTGTGCAAAGAACGTGGAGTCAAGTATAGCAACGAGTAGTGAGTTTTTCCCCAGTAATTAAACGAGGGACTCTTAATTCACAAGAATTTCCGCCTGGAAAAGTGACAGCCAGTTCTAGCAAGGCACTTTTCGGTTGTATCTGCTACGGTACTTTGATTTTGTTTCTTAAAAATGTGGTAATATACCCAGCGAGGTACATATTTGTTGTAAGCGCGAACAACCCGGAAGAAGTCAACATGCATCGATGAAATAAATTCTTGTTGCGAATTTGTGCCTGGTAATTTCTTGCCGTGAACGAAATGCCATGGGAAGAAGCAACTTTGGGCAACGAGGTCTCGCTCATTTAAAAGACTTGATAAATAAGGTATTGTCCAATAGATATTTATGTATCGACGAGGGAGGGACTTGGGTGAGTTTGAAACGATAGTCAGGGTGTGATCTTGTTCTAAAATACTATTTCTGCCATTAATTATATCCTCCCGTAGAAATTGAAGGGGGCAGAGCATCCGGCCCCTTTCCGCAAGTGACATTGATGTCATCCGTGAGTGTCAGTTCCACAAAAGAGCCGGCCGTGAACACGTCCCAGTCCAGATAGCAGTTGGACTTATACGGCTGTCCATTGACCGTCACGTTCTATTCCAGACATCATCAGTGGGATCAAGAATACTGCTTTGGGAATCCATTACCTGAACGAAAACGTGTCCTCCAGTTCCGGTGGGCGGGTTACCCCGAAAGTTTACCGATCTGATAAACGTCGTGGAATTGTAGAGTGGGTTGTAGAATCCTATCTGGGGGAAATAAGGTGAGGATAACAAGAATTGGCGCGTTCCTGGAAGGGGTACATTCCCGCCAGGAAGAAGAATGGATAGCTAGCCAGGGCACCTAAAGCCTCATCTTCAAAACCTCGCTTCGAGCCTCTGGAAAAGACGTACCCGCATCTGTCGAGACGGTGAGTCAGGGATCACGCATGAGCTGGATATACACACCATCGTTGCCTGGAATCCCTCCAGTCGTCATGTTGTAGTACTTGGCAAGCACTTGGCGCGACCTCTGCGTGCTGAGACCAGGTCGGTTCGCATAGTGGTACATAAAGGGCATTTGTTGCGACGGTTCGTCCCCGGGATCGAAATAGCCCTACGATTGATATTTGAGAATTGACATGCACAGAAGCGAAAGCAGCAATACCTGTTCAAACATGAAATCGAGCCTGGAGACAAACTTTTTCGGACCGCCTTGTAACTTGATCAATTTTGCATTATCTTGCGGAACGTACTAAGGTACGTTTGTTTAACAATGGAAATAGGCATGGCCTGACGAGACTCACTTGGGAATACTACCGATCCGAGGGAGGTGTCTTGGTCAATGCAGGAACAGGTTACGCATCGAGTACTTACAATGAGAGGCGAACCTACGACATTCAATCTTGGGCTCGTCACAAACAAATTTGAAACTCACCTTCGTAGAATCCATCCCTATTGGCAGCATTCAAATAACAGGTTGAATGCGTTGGGTCGTGGATGCTACAGTGTCTCGGATCCGTATAACTCCATGTGCCATTGGCATATCGAAGCTATCAGGCGCGTGAGGAATGGATGCACATTGCATGGAACAATCAAAGGTGCATACCTGCATCATGCCTTTGATGTCAGGATAACCGGGCACCGAGATGTCCGGGTTCCAGACTTTCTCGAAATTACTCGCTCGCTGCAGATACTGTTCTCGGGATTAGTGTCGCACAAGGACAGACATGATTCGATGACCTTGGTTGCATCGTCCTGCTTTCCGAGTGCTTTGGCAACTTGGGAAATCGTGAAATCGTCAAAGGCATACTTATTCAACGTTTCAACTAGACGGTCGGTCCTGAACAGAGTCGACATACCTCGAGGGTGCGAGACTTGTCTCGTGTTGGTGCCTCCTGGAGCGAATATATCCTTGGGTACATAACCTGATGTCCTAATGAGCGATGATTTGTGTACGCAAAGGTAACGAACCCAGAGCCTTCCATACATCAACTTGCCTACCCTGCAAGTTCCAATTAGGAGGTTGCTTCTCCGCGTCAGCAAGCAAGGCGGTTGTAAAGATCGTCCGCTGAAACGTTGAGTGCTGCAGCCTGTTTGCTGAACCTGCCAACACCAAAAAATTAGACAACATGTGTTATTAATGGTTACTTCTCATACTTGACAAAGAATTCCGAAACGATAGGATCACCATCTGGAATAAAACAATGAGACCATCATCTTAAACCAATAGCGGAAGACGTACGACTGCCTCCTTGGACCCATAATTGTGACAGTGAACTGCGGCACTCGGGCAGCCAACCTATAGAGAAGTAGTATCCCCAAGTTCAAATCATATCGTTAAACGTTACCTTCATTCTTTGAATGTCGATCATTCCACGTACAATTCTCGAATATGTAACAGGATCATGTAGGGACATCAATGGGTATAAGGTTCTGTACGTATCCCACTGTAAACCTCGTCAGTCAGAAAACGACCTGCGCAATAAGCAGTGGGATACTCGCGTTACAGTAGAACGAGTCGAAATATGGTTCGCTAGATTGCCACTTTGGATTCTCTCCGGTGTCTGGACAAGAGACATCAGTATGTTCTATCCTTTCTTGAAAAAAGGGTCCACAAACAATCGGCAGGAGAAATGTGGGTCCTGTATAGCTAAGGCGACAGTGGGGGTTCTTGAGATGCCATCGGTTTGTTGAACCGAATCCCACTCACCGAAGAATAGAGCAATTGCACCGTCCCCAAAGACACGTCGCTCGTAATACCTACTTGAACTCGCGCAAGCACATCGTTCCATTGCGCCCTGCTTGCCTTGTGCACACCTTCAAAATCGTAACCTGGGATTTCCGCTTCTGCATTTGCACACGCTTGTTCGCTCGTAATGAACGACACGCCGACTCGGACGAGAATACGCGTCTCTCGTCCTCCCGGGGCAGGTTTGAACCCGAGCAAGGCGCCGACTTCCTGATTCGCACCTTGTTTTTTTTCGAGCGCGTCAAAAGAAGCAGGCCTATCCCACACCAAGAGGACTGACCGGCAAACCCCTGAAGTACGTTTGTCAATCCCAACGCTGGATTGTCAGACACGTATACACCATGTTCAGCTGGTTTGCCAAGATCGTAGCCATCGCCCTTGAACGAGACGCAGGTGTAGGCGTTGTATCTCCCTGTTGGTCAGAGTTCGATTGAGCAACGGTAGGGACATTTCCAAACACCATGCTCACCAGGCCCGAATGACGCGCCAAACGACGCTCCCCCGGCAACTTGACCCGTAGTAGAGTTAACCGTCATGAACGGTTCAGTGCCGCTCCTCTGACCATCGTTCAACATATCGACAAGTATGCGAGGGCGAGTAGTCCCAGCAGGGAATGTGTAGCGATGCAATGCCGTTCGGCGCGTCGAGGTGAGTTGTACCCTGATCCCGTTTGTCTATTTGTAACACACGTCACAGCATGCGGGTCTGTATCGGAACGAACTACGCCTACCGGGTTGCTCGAAAAGTATCCAGGCGATGCATAATCGTCCGGCGAACCTAAAAAAAAAACATTCAGGACCCAGCTGTGACAGGAGGGGGGGGGGAATCATGACAATACCATTCGCAAGCACTCTTTTGCTAACCGGTCTATGTAAATGGACGTAAGGCATTTTTCAAATGAGGAGCATTCGAGTATCGGAAAAACTTTGAAGTTGGAGAGGGATGCGCCCTGAAGCACCGAAAGATCCTGTGAGCGTACGATCCCCACATTGAGCGTCTCTAACCTACCCCACCCGTGCCGCTATCGTGCAGCTGAGAGAACCCGGTAACTTGGTATTCAGGGTTTCCATCGTATCCGGCTTGCTTTTATCACAGAACGCGATGAGTAGGCATGGAAGGATATAGGTCAACAGGGTCATTCACATTTTCAGGCGAGGTGGTGTCCATTCCCACTTTGACCATCCATGTGGGATAGTCGCGCCTTGTACATGTCGTGTCAATGTCGTGTCTACTTGGCTTAAAGAGGACGAGGACCGGAGGAATGCTTACCAGGGAATACGTGCCCTCCATTTGTCGTCCCGATGAACGGAAGGACGTATTGCGCAGGGTCAGTAATGGGTGGGTACGAGATCCTCTATACCATTAGCGTCAACCTCGTCCTATTCTCGCCCTCTTTCCATGATTTGTGGACATGAATGACTCACGATACGGGCAGCGCCACATAAGCTCCCCATACGAGGAGATGGGCAAGGGAAAAGGGCATGGTGGATGTGGACAGAGCAAATTCGCGTCTGCGCCGCATTGACACGTTTTTTAATTTAAACGAGGAAAAAAGGCGGCGCAACCCAACGTCGACCCTTCGGATCGCCATCAAGGCCACGTCACGTTTTCAATTAAATCTGATCGAACCACAGCGAAACTGTCAAACATGATGGGTTTTTTTGGGACAGGCATGGGATGAAAAGAACTGGGAATGTCAGTATCACTGCGATGATTTTTGGGATGGCTGCTCACTAGCAAGAAAACACTCAAAGTTGACCGGAGGGTAACGTTTCGTTTGACATTAGCGTGGAATGACGCGTGACGTAAGGCGTTGGCACACCCCACATACTTACGTATACTAATCCGAGCCATCAAACTCACGACACCAGAAACCGCTCCTCAAACTTGGCAAACACAATCGCAGACAAACACGGCACCTCCCTCAACACCAACACATTCTAGCAACATTCAGCATGCAAAAAAAAAAAAAAGAAAAAAAAAAAAACAGAAACACGGGCTACTCACATCAACCAACTCGTTCGGCAACCCACGCAACGCCAACCGACTCCATTTTGCCAACCCAGGCAAAAACTCGCAAGCCGGATCCTCCTCCCCTCCCCCCGCCCATTTCCCCATCGTTCTCGCCCGCCCCCTCTCCGCGCTCGAGCCCCTCCACCAACACCCCCGTCGCGCAGTCCAAACACGCCTCCAGCACGTGCTCAAAATCGGGGGAGGGGGGAAGCGATAATCGCCCGCGTCTCCTCCACGAGCGCGGAAAAGGGCGGGTCGTGCATGTGGGTTGGCGGGTCTGGGATCGAGGAGGCGGGTGAGATCGAGGTCGGGGGTGAGGTGAGGATGCGGTGGGGGACGCGAGAGGAGTCCGGTGGGGGAGTGCCGGGGGTGCCACCACTGGTACCGCCACCGGCATCGGCGCAGACCCGGAAGAGCAGCTAGATGGCGAAACGGAAGCACAATCCACGCATCCATCTGTATCCTGTCCTTCTGTCGGGGGTGGTGTTGGTGATGGTGGTGCTGATTAGGTGCACATGATCGCACCAGTTGGGGTGCCACAACGGTACCAGTTGTGCGGGTTCCC